>JANVCC010000070.1:1086300-1223807 GCA_025345505.1 Todiramphus chloris collaris | reverse complement strand
AGGTGCGCGTCTGTTGGGGTCTTGCGGTGCTGCAGCGCCCCCTGCAGTCCGGCCTGGCGCCCTGCCCGCGCTGTGGCGGCGTCGCGGCGGCCCCTGGCACGAGGCTCCCCCCGCACCGCTCGGGGGGCAGCGGCCGCGGGGCCTGCCCCGAGGAGGGGAGGAGGCAGCGGGACTCTCCGCGGGCTCCGAGCGCGAACCCCGCGCCGCCGGCTCCCACCGCGCCTCCCGCCGGTGCCGCCACGGCCGCGGGCAGCTCAGCCTCTCTGTGCTCTCTCCGTCCCACGCCTGTTCCTCCCCCCTCCGAAAAGTTACAGCCGGAGCGCTGGACTCCGTCGGTGGGAGCAGGGAGATGGGCAGTGCTCGTTCTCGCTGCGAGGAACGGATTACAGCAGTCCCTGCGCTGGCAGTTCCGCCCGCGGCAAACCTTGACCACCCGCCTCGTCCTGAGCACAGAAACGCGCCCGGGGGTGGGGGGACGGGACCGCGGCTCGGTGTGCGATGCTCGCACC
The DNA here is from genome assembly GCA_025345505.1 of Todiramphus chloris collaris. Classification (NCBI taxonomy): domain Eukaryota; kingdom Metazoa; phylum Chordata; class Aves; order Coraciiformes; family Alcedinidae; genus Todiramphus; species Todiramphus chloris. The sequence continues at coordinate 1,223,298 of JANVCC010000070.1, read as the reverse complement.
TTAGCAAACCGCCGCGGTCAGCAGTGGGCAGCTGCTGTCCCTGAGGACCCACCCCCGCTAAAGCGAATGGGGCAAAATCGTCAGCGGAAGCCGAGGGTGCGCCCGAAGCCGCGGGAGAAGGGGAGGCCGGGAGCGGAGCAAGCGTCCGGCGTTACTGCAGCACCGGCCTGCGGGGGTACCAGGGCCGGCTCCGGCTCATGACAGGAGCTCTGACGAGGGAAGGGGCCGGGACCACAGTCCCAGGCGCAGGTCCCCCCTGCATTCCGGTTCGGGAGGACCCCGACGGCTCCCGACGGCCGCCGACTCGGGGACGCTGCCGGTGCGCGCAGGGCAGAGATGCCGCTCGGCAGCGAGCGCACCCGCGGGCCAGGTCCCAACCCCGCGCTGCCACCCGCCCACAGACGTGCCGGTGCCGCAAAAAACTCGGGCTGCACACCGAGGACTTAACGTTTTGTGTGGTGCGTTTGTTTTGGTTCTGTTTTAAGGAAAACACTGTCCTCCCGTCGGATTCCGCTGGTGTTTCTTGGTGACAAGATCATCACCGACTTCACTGAGATTTACTGGGTCGGGATTTTTTGTTTTGTTTTTAATGTCCCAGTCAGGAATGCCCAGGTTTGTCAAACAGGCGTAGGCTGCCTGCGGCCCGAGGCGAGGCGCTGGGCAAGCTCCGGGCGGCACCGCGATGCAATTCCCGCTCAGCATCTCTTTTCCCACCTCAGATTCGGATCCCCGTAAAAAAAAATCGCCGCGTTCAATTTCCGTAAGAGGAGAAAGCGACGAAGGGCACAACGACCTCAGCAGGACGGGTCTCGCCCGCGTCTCCCGCAGGCGCGCATCCTCCGCCACGCCCTGGCCCGCGGCTCCTGCCCGCGGTCCCCGGCCGCTGGGCTGTCCCCGGGCGGCAGGGAGAGGGGCGAGCCGCCCTGCCCGCGGCACCGCCGGCTGCCTGCTCCAGCGCCTCCCCGACGGGCACAGCAGCCGGCCCGACGGCTGCCTCCTCCTCGCCTTCCTCTCGCTAGGGACCCTCGAGCTCCCGGGGGGAAGCTTTTGCTTTTCAGCCCTGGCTCCTCCGTGCTGGGCTCTCCCAGCTCCGCGTCTGGAATCCGCGGAGCTCACGGGCACAGCGGGAGAAGCGACAAACGGCCCGAGGCCGAGGCCGGTTGTGCCGTGTGCAGGGCGGTGGGGATGCCCGGTCCCGCGGAACTCGCGCGCTGTGCCGCGGTGCAATTGCGGGGTGAGGACGGGGCGAGGGAGGACGCGGAAGAGGCCGCCGACACTGCGGGCAGCAGGGCGAGGACGGGGCCCGCTGCAGAGCGGCCGCCGCGCTTCGACGGCGGCCCCGGAGCCGGCAGAGCCGGGCTGGCCGCGGGAGGTCTCTGTGAGGCAAAGGCTCCGGTTACTGAGAAGCAGCCTGCGCCGGAGGGGATGCCCCGGCCCAGAGCCTGGGGATGTCCGTCTCCTGCTGGGACAACCTCCCCACTTTCAGCCGCCCTGCCCGAGGTGAGCCCGGGTGGCACGGCCTGCGGATCTCCTCATGGAAGAGGGGGAGAAAAGCCCTCGATAGATGGACTTTTCTAGCCTAAAAAAAGAGAATTAGATCTTTTTGTGGTGCCTGAAATTAGCAGTTGTCCAGACAAAGAAATAAAACGTGCCGTCCCTTATTCCAGTTAAGTTTAAGCAACCATTTGACTAAAGCCTTTCCTGACATCAGCACTGAAAAACTGAGCAGGACTGTCGCCTACAGCCGCGGCTAGAAGCGCAGCCACCTCTCGCACACGGATTGGGTCCCTTTCCCATCGCTTCCCACCTCTCCGCCCCTTCCGAGCCGGGCCCAAGGACTGCAGAGGCTGCCCAGGCTGGCAGGCTTTGCTTACTCTCCGATGGTGGCATTTCACCTCGCTTGTCAGACGTGCCAAGTAACACCCTGCAAGGCGGAGGTCCGCGGGGCTTCAGGGCTGCCTGCTGCACAGACAGGGGCTTGTACGCTTCACTCCCGGGGAAGGGGGCACTTCAGGCACCGAGGAAGTTCTGCAGCTGCCTCAGGCTGGAAGGGTCATGAAGTTTTCAACCTCTGAGTCAACCATTAGAAGGGAAATCTAAGAGAGATATTGTATAAAAGCAATACATTGGCTTAAGAAATGCAGTTGCACATTTGGTCCTATGCCACCTAGGACATAGGAACTCCAAGGCAGCAAAAAACAGGGCCCGTACATCTTGTCCTGTGGCATATATTAAACAACTTCATTTCCTTTTAGGAACTTTCTATATCCCAGTGAATAACTTGATTTTCACAATAAAATTAATACTATAGGGTGAAAGACAGCAAACAATAGAAAAGCTTAGAGGGGTTCTTCCAGTTGTAAACATGAAGAATCCATACGGCCATTAGATACATCTGTGGGTTAAGCACTGATTTGTTTATGCAAGCCTGATGCTTACGATACTCTTCAACCAGGACTATTCTGTCGAATAGATGTTCACTGTAATCCGCTTTACCTACCCTCCGCATGTGTGTTTCCTGTTTCCAGCACGCATTCTCGCTCTGTAAACTGTGGCGAAGGTTATGTTATAAACCAGGATGCCACAGAGCATTGCAGATATTTTCAGAAAAGCACGGTGCAAGCATATGCAAACCATCACTTACAGATGTGCACAATGTCTGTATTAATCTCTGCTTGGGTTTTTTCGGTTGTTTGTGGCACCCAATTCAAAGAAAAGGACAATAATGGATATTATGAAAAAGTACCAGTTGTTCCCAGGCAGACTCACCCCATGAATACCCAGACAAACCTTACTGGAGAAACCCTGCACTTCTTAATAAAGCCAGGGTCTTTGAGAATCAGCATATTGAAGATTACTGACATACAAGGAAATCTAGGGAAAACTTATCACAGTAAGGTGTTTGAAAACTCTTAAAGACACTTCCAAGGCTGAATACTACCCAGTATCTCTACTGGGTATGATCCAGAAAAGCAGTTAAATGTACGCTTAAGTTCATCACTACCCAGGGCAGTACCTAAGCAGGTGCTTCAATTTCTTTATATGCCAAAGTCACCTGCTGAGTGTGTACTTTGCCACAGGTTTAAAGGATCTCCTGAATCAAGGCCATTATTTCTGGATTAAATGCTGGTGTTCCTCTCAGCTTCTCCTGCCGTCACCTCCCAGCACCACTGTGTGCACCATCCTGTTGGGTGAAAGGACAGTTGCTCCAACACAAAGTTTGTGGATGTGATGCTGACTGGTACACCCTGGAGATTTTTCAGTACAGAACATTTTGGCTCTAGCTTGTGGCATGGGGAAAAAGAGCCTTTTTCTCTTTGAGCTCTCCACAGCCACTGTGGAGAAAGATCAGGGCAAGATCACTCTGGAGTACAGAAAGATTGCATAGTGAAAGCAACAGCTGGGTACGGGAATGGACCAGTTCAAGAAGGTATCTGAGTCAGGCAGGGACCAGTCAGAAAACTTTCTGGTAAAGAATATTCTTTCATCTCCCTTCTGACTGAGCCCTTCAGATGACATGCACAGCCAGCGTGTCATGGCAGGCAGCCTTTGGTCTCTGGGTGTCATGAACTGGCAACAGACAGAAAACATGTAAACCCAGGATGAATCCAGCAGTGGATTTCCACTTTCTTTGCTCATGGACTTCTGTTTTCTGTTCCCATGGTGAAACGGGTCCCTGCTCAGAGGACAGTCATACTGCTTGCTCTCCTTAGTTCCCTTTCACAGACGCCTGAGAAATATTTCAGGGACCTACACAGGCTGGTAAATGGTAGGATGAAAACTGGCAAATGGGTGCTGCCCCAGTTTTGTCCATGCTAGATGGCATGGGCCATTTCATAAAGAGTTTCAATGATTACTTTCAAGGAGCCTAGGACAGTGCCTATGGGAATTCGTGAGAAAGCCTCCATCGTTAACAGAAATGCTCAGGACAGGCAAATCAAAGCTGATTATACTAAGAGAAAAATTATTTTCTGAATCCAAGAAAGGCCACACAAGAGGCCAACAGCATCCTAGTCTACATCAAAGCCAGTGTGTCCAGCAGGAGTAGAGCAGTGATCGTGCCCCTGTACTCAGCACTGGTGAGGCCACAGTTGGAAGATTGTGTTCAGCTTTGGGTGCCACAGTATAAAAAAGACATTGAGGTGCTGGAGTGAGTTCAGAGAGGGCAATGAAGCTGGTAAAGGGTCTGGAGAAAAAGTCTCATAAGGAGCACCTGAGGGACCTGGGGTTGTTTAGTCTGGAGGAGACTGAGAGGAGACCTTATTGTTCTCTACTGCTACATGAAAGGAGGTTGTAGTAAGGTGGGTGTTGGTCTCTTCTCCCGGGCGACTTTGACCAGTGTGTCATGGTAAGGGTTTCTATTGGGAAGAAGCATCAAGTAAGTGTAATGTGGTGTGTTTACTTCAGTGGGAGCTGGTATGAGAGTTGCTGGCCACAGCAGCAGCATCGACACTCCTGAGGTCTGAAAAGGAGACCACCGATAAAGCTAAGGTTAAGCAGGGTTAACCCTGACCTTTCTCCAGTCTCCAAGCAGACAGCTCTTGAGCAAATACAAACCCAGTTATTAAAGAAATCTTAAACAACTACAATAACAAAATAGAGTGAAGCAGAGTCAAAACTGTAGATCTGTTTTATTCAAAGCATAATATTTATAGATGACAGATACTGAAAGGCAGCAGAATTGGTTTTAAGAGCCTTTCCTGTACCTAGATAGTGAAAGCACACTTGAAAGCATTCTGTCTTTTGAACCACAGTGAGACGTGAATTTAAGTTTTTCAGAAAGAGTGTTTTCATTCCTAGAACTTGGTAATTCATATGTGCTTGATAAAGAAGAATATTAGAAATATTTAACTTTTTGCCAGAGTTACAGGTGGAGCCTGAAATACTAAAAGGCTGCTCAAAGCATCACTTAAGTTTCATCTAGTTCGGCATTAGTTTAATGTTATCTTTCCTCCCCTCAATGGTTTCAAGAAGATATATAAAACCAGACCAGAGCTGATGTTTACATTTACAGCTAATGGTTCCTCAAATCTATAAGAACTTCTAAGAAGTAGATAAAAGCAGCGGCAAAAGTGATCTAGAAATAAACATCCAGAAGAAAACATAGCTGCAATCAAAGTTCCAGCTGCTCTCGTCTTCATTCTTATCAGTATTCTTTTTAATCAGGCACATTTTGAAGTCAAAGGCTTATTTCCAACAGCTTTTGTCCATACATATATATATATGTAAGTCTCTTGAAATATTGCAGAAGTTCTGTTTCACATCAAAATAGTGTACATTGTCACTGGAATTATTAATTTTCTCTTCCTCATCCCCCATGTTCTCTCTTTTGCATCTGGCTTGTGTACTGATACTCGAGATGACAAATACCGATAACTGCAGAGCTGCAATGCTGCATACTTCCATAAGGCAAAGCTTAGCCAAAGTTAGGCATTGATTTATGTCCCATACTCAGTTCAACAGCACAAGGTTTGGTTTTTTTCTAATTCCATACCTTTAATCCTTGCCACCTTCAGCCTAGCGTGTGTCAAATTTCCATCTTATTGTTGCAGCTGTGGTTCCTTAAAACGAAAGTATGCTTCTTAAAGGCAGCGAGACGTTCTGAAGTTTCTTCACAGATTTAAATGTTCTGCTGTTAAAAAATGCCTGGACTCATTAAAATGTGATGGTGTGGGTTTATGCCATACTGAATGGTTGATACAGAGGTTTAAAAACAATAAAAAAGAGGGATGTTGGGATGACTATTTTTATTCAGCCCAAATCTGTAGACATCGTGGTAATTTAGGCAGAGACCATAAACCCAGAGTTTTCTTTATCGAGGAGGATGTTTACAAAATACACAAGGCAGAAAAAGCTCTCCTGTGCATAAAAAGCCTTTTGCAGGTATAGAGATGAAAGGAAACAAACCCTGCATTGTCCGGGTACCATGTTTCTTAAGATGACTCACAGTAAGAGACAGCAGACTGATTTTGGAAGAATCTATATGCTTACAAAAAAGAGCTGCAAAAGTTAAGTGTTTTTATGATGACCTTCACTGTTTAAGAGAATACCCAGCTTCCCTCTGCTCTCCCATGGAAAGTGGACCAGAGGCAAGGTGCTGTAAATATTCCTCCAAGAGCCTGCAAGCGAGCTCTTCATGTTACTGGTCCAACCGCTTTGACAGCTGTCTGAGAAGGATTACTCTTCCTCGGAGTGAGCTGGTGAAAAGGACCATACCTTTGCTTCAGCCGTTTCAGTTCAAAGTCCGGTGCAGTAATTCAAACCCTCTTTTATCGTCTTTAAAAGCTAAGAGGTTAGTGTTTTCCACCAGAGCAGCTGAGACATGTCCCATTCCAGGAAAAGGCCAAGAAAATAGCTGAGAGCTGTAACAATTTAAACCACTGCAAAAAAATCTGCCAGAGGACATCTGTCAAAGCCCAAAGAGTTCCAGTTATGTATTATTTCATTTGATCCCGGAGGCTAAATAATGTACAGGAAAGATTTAATAATGTTATGGAGATTATGTGTGGAAATGTAAAAGAAATGGAATACAATGCCAGTTTGAAAAATCCTCATGTGCTCGTAGCACTATTATTGCTTCACAGTCAGAAAACACAGCTTGAGCAATAGATTATGATAATAAAATGAAAAATTGGAATTGCTAAAATATTTACTCAGGTGAGACTATTTGATTAAAAAAAGATGACTTAATATTTTCCTCCTGCCAGGAAACTATCAGTGGAGAGACCCCCATTCCTGTTTCCACCACACCAGTTCCATTGCCATGTGGAACTGTGATAGTGCAAACACGGTAACCAAGGATCACCGCTCACAACATTTCCAAAAGCCAGCGCAAAGGGGACTTCAGCTACTAAAAGAAGGACAAAACCAACTGGCCCTTGGCTATACCTGCTTGTGAGCGTGAGTTCCGGCACGTGACTGAACTAGAAGTGCTGACCCACAGGTATGGTCCCTTTTGCCAGCTCACTTTCAGAGACAGCAATTTCTGGCAGAGAGAGGGAAGAGGCAGCTGGAAGGGCGATGTGAACGGCCGCTACAGGATCTGCCAAATGATATCTACCGCATCTTCTGGTAGTCTAATGCTGCGATGCCATGTGACACGATTTAAATACTGCCAAAAGAGGGATTATTAAACGGGACTCTTAGCCAGGATGGCCATGGTCTTCATCATTATAAAAGCAACCAGAAAGCAGAAGCAAATGGATCCTATCTGGTAATACCTAAAAGCTTTTCTGCAGACTCTTACAAAAGAAGCAAGTGTAGTGTTTCCTAGAGTTCTTGAGGCTGGCACTTGCAGTGGTCTTTCTTCGGCTGGTGCTTTTATCTCCCCTGGGATAGCTATAACTGTTTTAGCAGCTGAAAACTTATGCTCACCATTTTTTCTTTCAGTGGAAGGATCTAAAACTTTTCCTTCCAAGGTTGGGTCTTTATCTGCAGAGAGTTCCAGCAGGTTTCTTAGGTTTCTCATTTCCTCTTTATATTTCTGCTCTCATCTGTTTTGCAAATGGCCACCAGAACGTTTAGCTTATCTAATGGCCTGCCTCTGCCTGGAATATTGCCAGCAGTTTTTGAAAATCAGTCATCCGAAAACATTCAGAGGGGATGGCCATCACCTTCTCCCTGAACCTCAAACATAAAACTTCCCTGATAAGCACATAGTCCAATGCCATGAAAAGCAAGAAGTAACTCTTAAATTCAGATGCCGCTTTAACCAGCTTCCTCGAGTGACACTCGCATACTCTGCTGAATTAATCTTGCTACAAATAAGCAGGGTCTTTTTTTAATATTGTGTGGAAAAGATACCTATTGTAAATACACACAATAAAGAGCGAGTGTCCCCCTGATGGCTTCACTGTGAAAGCAGATTTCATTTCAACCATTCTCCAGTTGGTTCTCCTTATTTTGTTAATTGAGATCATTCTTTCCCTCACTGTCAGGATGTAGCCCAGGTCCATCTACTTCTGGCTTTTGACATCAGGTGTGGCCATGGCAGGTCCAACCATCAGTGAGACTTAAGGGCTTTGTCACAAGTTCTGCCGAGGAAAGTGGCAAGGGCAGAACCATTTTCTTTCCCTTGGTAAGAGAAAGTCTGCAAAAGTGCAAGATATGTTGCAGGTGTTGATGTACAGACATGCACAGAGGAAAAAAAAATCTCATTAATTTTGCTGTTGACCTTAGTGAATTCTGGATTTTATTTGAAAGGAGGAATTCAGTAGGACTACTGGGTCTCCAGTTTAGAAACTTGAGAAGAAGCCTGAACAACTTACCAAGGGCTGCATGGGGCACTTTGTGGACACAACATGTAGTAATTGGGATTGATGTAAGAGCTAATAAACTTAAGCTTGCAAAAAGAAAAACAGAAGAAGTTTGTTATTGTAACATTAATTCAGTTAAGACTAGAGAAGAAAGAGCTGAGAGCAGCTCCTATACATCCTGTAAGAGAAACAGCTCTGTAGGAATGGGGTCTGTGTGGAAAAATCATCCCTCATTTGTACTTGGGTTCCCCCAAAGAGAAGGAATTCAGATCTTGTGCAAGACAGAAAAAAACCAGTCCCACAGGAGGAAACTGCAGTATGAAGACACCTACACAACACGAGACTACCCTCTGGAGTAACTTTCTTTTGGAAAGAGGGCTGACAACAGGAAGAGAAAGCTCCACTGCCCGCTGCGCTCTCTGTCCGACAGGCTGCTTCAGTCAGCACCGATAGAGAGACCTCCCGAGAGCCTACTGGGAAAACAGTGCTTGCCTGCTTCCCTCTTCCAGGGATCCAGCTGCCTCGGCGCTGGGGGATCTGCTACTGACCGCAGCGGGAAGGCTGCTGAGTCAATGCCGAGCATCAGGCAAACACTTCTCACCCTGATATTGCAGAGGATGCAGGAAGGAGAGAGACAGGAATGCATGGCAAAGCTGGAGAAGGCACCATAGCACACGAGGTAAACGCCTTGCTGGAAGAGAAAAAAAACCCACCAACAGTTACAGACTTAATAAAGTTTTATTAGACTACAGAGTGTAACTTAGATTATATACTAGGACTAAATAACAACATATTTAGGAGAAATGAAGTGATTTTACTAAAAAGACTAAACCAATAGATATATAGGTATAAACTGGCACAGCTCTAGGGCTGGCAGCTGATGACTTACATGGGCTGTGGGGCTGCCCGGGCACAGTCATTTCTTGATTGAACAAATCTTTTTAAGGCTGAGGATTTTGAACAACAGCAGCGGGGCTCCCTCCAGCTTCTAACCTGTGTGATAAAAGACAAACAAGCAAAAAGAGAATTTCTGGAATCCATTGCATTTCCAAAGCATATTATTCAAAAATTAGACTGCAAGAGATTATTATCATGGGCACACCACTTCACAACAGGCTTCCTAGAAGAAAAGTAAGTTGGGGGCAAACCTCTCAAACAATTCCCCTTACTGTAAGACACCTGTTCTCCTCAAACCACTTTTTCTTTTTTTTTTTTTAAGTGGAAGTCACCCCAGCTGAATTAAATTTGTTTCCCTTGGGCCGGCATTTTCTTTAGCCAACACAACAGCTGCACCATGTGGAGATGAGCCACAAGAAGCGTAACAACACATGTTTGTGATTGCTGTATCAGCTCTGGCAGATTTAAGTGCAGAGGTCTTTAGCTGCCTTCTATTAGAGAGCCAGCTTTACAATATATACAACATCTTGCAAAGTAGTAGCAATATAGAGAGTTTTATGTATTTCTTGTACATCACTGGAACAGTAAAACCCGAAAGGAACTTACTGTTACTTATAGCTATAAATATTGTATTAAGCACAAACTTTTTTTTTTCTGTGAAAGTAGGAACAGAAGAGGAGGATGGGTTAACTACAATAAAATCCCCCGAGCCCCTGTGCTAGCTGTTATCCAGTCCTGTGGAGATACTTAGCCATTCACAATGTGCAGGGACCCTGTTACTTCAAAGCTGCAGTAAATTTAATCTCTCCAAGAAACTGCTGAATTCCTGGAAAATAATGTATCATCTTCGTTCAGGGTGTTGTTGGTTTTTTTTTTTTCTTTTCTTTTCCTCATTTCAAGAACAGGTTCCAAAAGCTGGTCTTGTGGAGGCTAATTCCATGTGCTTTAGAACACAGTTGTGAAGTCTGCTCTGGAGACATTTAAGTAAGAGCTGTTGAGTATTCTACATCCCTCAAAATGAGGTACTCGTTTATGAAAGGCCAGGATAAATGCCAATAATAGAGCATAGAATCAGGCATTTTTGTGATGTGTTGTTCCTGTTACTTTATGTATATATTCAATGTATATATTTGTGGGTATTCTAACACAGTTGTGTGACTTCAATCTTCCCGCACATTTTCTCACTTGAAATTGCTATACCATGGCATATTGTATAATATGCAATGCATATTATACATTGATATTATAATGCATTATACATTAGTATGCAATGCATATTATACAACAGTGCATAAGTGTCCCTGTGACTCTGAACAGCAAATTTTCCCACTGTCTAAAATTTCAGATGCTTAGTATCTATTCCACAATAAGGGGACCACTTCTAAACTGTTGATCTTCTCTGGCTGCATCATTTCTAATCAAATGAACCTATGGCATAATATTAAGAGATTATGTCAAATAAATGGCAGTGTCGAACATTGTTGTTTTGACCTTTCCTGCACCCTCCCAAGAGATAAATCAGGCTGAGGATGGAAACACTAGTCAAGCAAAAATCCACATTTATATTCACACTCCCATGAGCAAATTAGGTAGGACTCTCCTTTGAGAACTGACCCCCGAAGTAGTACATTTGAAAGAAAGATTCTGTTGATGTCAACAGATTTTGGATCGGGTCCTAGAGACGTTCTGCCTGGTTTGAACTGCTTAGAGCAGGGATTTACTATCTATGAATCTTACCGAAGGAGAGACTCAGGTATATATTAAAACATGTAGTTTGGCTATTTTCTTCTGTTTCAGTTTTTCATCATTTTCCTTAGCACATTAATTTTAAGATTTGCTTTAAGGAACTTAACCTGCATGATGTTCATCTGCTAAGAGCAGCTTAATGCTACCAGTGCAACAAATTAAATCATGGAACTACTGAAGAGCTCAAGGATGAAGCAATAGAAGTTGTGTACCAGCCAGTTCAAGGTTACAGAAAAACATTAAACTCTCTCTTGTTTAGAAGACATTGAAATGTGATATATGAACACAAAAGAAGCAATGTCTTTAAATCTTCAACTGCCCAGCAACTTCACTCTGCAGGGATCTACGGGAGGAGATGGACTCCACCCTGAGGAAGATAAAAGTCCTCAGTTTTCTCAACTGGAAGGAGTGATTCATTTTAGGTGGAAGTGGTATGCATGTGATATTCCTCATGTGGTAAATTAACTGTTTCCATTAAGAGAGCTCCTAGCATATGGAATTGCTCTATTTTCCTTTGCTCTGCAGAGAAAATTATATCACCAGAACATTTGCTTTTTGCTAAACCCAGCTGGGGTAGAATTGGGCAATGCTGAGGGCTGTTGGTAAACTCATTTTTACTGTTAAAAAAAATCCATTAATCTTCCACTGGTTTTCTGCTTGCAACTACAGAAAATTTATTTTTAGTGAAGAAACAGTGGGGAAAAAAGCTTACATTTCAAATTTAACAGCGTTCATTAGCTCTCTAGATAGTGACTTGCTTTATGTTTCACTGTTCTGTAGCCTGACCTAGGTACACTCAGTCCCTGCAAAGGCTTGTTTCCAGCAGAACGTTCCCTGCCTCGGCAGTGACAGTAGTTTAAGGACTCATCCTGGGTAGTGGTGAGGATGGCATAAAGTCCCCCCCTACTGAACCACACGGAACCTGATGGCAGCAGGCTCAAACCAGTGCACTGTACAAAGCCAGCTCTGGGGAACTTCAGTATTTGCCGCTTTGTTGTTTCTTTAGCACAGGGGCTGCTGTGGGGAAGGCTTCCCGCTGCTTTTAAGAGCAGAAAGGGAATGTAAGTGCAAATCTTAATCTTTTTTCTTGTTTTGAATATATTTATACTTTCCACGGGATCTTATCGTGTAATCAGACCCGTTACTTCACAGTCAGTCATAAAATGGTTGTTATGCCACTGAACTTTTTTTGTGAAGTTTTAAGACTAGAATTGTAGTCAGGTCTTTTTTTTTTTTTCTTTTTTTTTTTAAGTGTTACTGTACATGTTATACGAGTATTATTTGGACTTGAATTATGATCTTCTGGCATGTTTTGATTGAGAAAGGTTGGAAAAAAGTAGGAAACTGAGGTTTTGTGGTTTCTGGATTTTAAAGCGTTTAGAATGAGTGATCCTTCCACAACACAAAACACTTGCTTTGTAATATCTATGAAGTAAGCTGCAGATGTGCTTCAGAAATAAATAGAAAGGGTTTTTTTTTAAAAAAAAAAAAAAGAAAAAAAAAAAGAAAAAAAAAGCCTTGTAACCGAACAATCTGTAAAAATTTCATGGCATTGCTCAGTATTCACAATGTGCTCTCAGCTCAGGAGCTAAAGGAAGACGGGAGAAACTGCAGCCTTCGTGGTGGCAGAAGCCTTGGGCATAAGGCTGGCTGTGTTCAGGCAGCTGAAGCTCGTTTGGTGTCGTACTTGCTTCACCAAGTAATGATGATTCAGTCATTCTTTAGTTATTGATACGAGTTTCCATTCCTAACGCAGGCATCAAGCCTTGCTAGTTGGATGTTATTTATTTAGTCTCCGGGGTGTGAGCACACCTCTTCCCAGACTGAAGAACAGATGGTTGTCCCCAGCAAGAGGGGGAATATTTTTGTGTAGAAGGGAGCCCAGAGTAACCCTCAGCATTACCACAACAACGGTAATTGTTTTACAAACCAAAATGAGATTTATTTTTTTTTCAAGTTGATGGCAATCCATAGATCCCACGAGCACAATCAATGCAGCTGTAGTACAGACTGGAATATCTTCTGTGGTGAACTGTAAATAGCAACTCCGTATCCATGGTTTATTTTTATCATAGTGGGCTATAATAGGAAAAATAGCAAATGGTGAGTCTATATATAGCCTGTTACTAGGACTGTGAGCTAAATGGTTAGTCAACAGAAAAATCCTATCCTAATCAACAAATGTCTTTAGGTCTAGTAATAATATTTTGGATACCAAAATGTTGCATACTAGGTAGTGAGAGGAAGTGCAGCAGTGCAGCTAATATTTTACTATGGCAGGTTTTTGCTGCTCTTTTTAATGTTGAGTAGGAATTTTATGAATCACGCTGATGTTAATGGAGGGGATATGGATGGCAGAATCTCTACCTGTATTTCCTGACTATTTATTTTTTCTGCATCTTTCTTTTGCTGGACCAGCAAAAAATTTATTTCCTTTTATGTGACATTAATTAACCATTAAGTTGTGAATAATTTGGGAAAACAAATAAAAAGCAATTGTTCTTTATTCCAAAGCTTAATTAAAAACTCGCTTTCAAAAAGTCTAAATTTTTGCCCAAACCTGAGAATATGCTGTTCTTTTACATTTTATTTATAACCATTTTATGACTGACAGGGTTAGGAAAGTATATAACAAATTCTTAGATAAGCCTTCAAGGTTGGCTCTCATTAGACATGATAGGTAGGAAAAAATGCAGGCAGAAGTCAGTTTTTCTTATCTTCTGCATAAACAAGCTGGTATTTCATTCAAGGCCTTTTCCTTAACTTTCAGCACACCAGATTGCTATCAGGCAGTCACAGGGAGAGACATGCAAAGATGTTGTTGTTATTTGTCTATGGAATTTATGGATTAGCTTTTAAGGCAGTCGGGTTCCTGCATTCGTTCTTTGTGCTTGCCTGCCGTTCCTTGCCTTTCTGCCCTTCACAGTCAGTGCTGAGGTGGCTGGCTACTATGAATTCATGTTTGATGGAAGGGAGCTCTGTAATTATACTGAGCTGCTATTTTTACGATACTCATAGGTGATGGGTAGAGAACGCCCTGGCTGTAGGGCTGTCCACCCCATGGCAAGGGAAAAGTGAGGGAAAGCCGGTCCTTAGGTGCTGGGTTTGGGACTGTGCTGTGGGCCGACCTACGGCCTTGTCCCCTGAACTGAACAGCAGGTTGTGGTGCAGGCGGGATGCTTGTAAGGGCATGGGGTACCGCTGGGGCGGGCCAGGCACGATGAGATACCAGTGATGTGGAGGGGTTCTAAGGAGCAGAGAGCTGGGGGCAAGCCTGGGGGGCTGTGTGGGCAGTAAGGACAATGCAGGTGAGGGGAGCTGCTGTGGAAGGGTCCGGGGGACACAGCGGAGAGAGCGCTGTGGACCCCGTGGAAGAACCGGGGGCTGCCGCAGTGAAAGGCTGGAAAGCACACAGAGAAAAAAGCCAGGCTGAGAAAAGCACCAGGGACATGATGAAGGACTAGGGGTGTTTTGTCTGGGGAGCAGAAGGTGTTTGTGACATGTATCTCTTGGAAAGCACCTCCTGTTAACTCTGCTGTTTTCTAGTAGCGCCGTGTGTTAGTCGCAGTGCCTGTTGTCTAGATCAGCCTGATTGAATACCTTCTGAAGTGCTGCTTTTATTTGCTACCAAGGGAACTAGGTAAGGCCCCTACTATAACATACAGAATTTATTTGCATGATGTATATGAAAGACTTTGAAGTATATATTTGGAATTTAAATCTTACCATTAGTAATACCTGTTAGAAACTCAGACGTGAGCTTCTCAAGTGATTTTTATCCATCTCAGGTTTATTAAGAATTATGTGCAACTGAGGCAGGATTGACATCTTGGAACTTTTTAGTTCATATATATAAGGGCTTGGGGACCGTATTAGTTTGTGGTTCTGCAGCAACTAATATTTGTCCATGCCATCATGATTCCTGATTCCATTGCAGTATAATTATAATATAACTTATTTTATCTGTTTACAAAACTACATTATAATATGAAATAATTATAGTACTGAAAAACTAAGTATGGTCTTCATCCATCCTTTGGTCTAAGGATTTATATTTGATGTTGATTGCCAGTTCTGCAGAGAAGGGAGTCCTTATGCATGCTGGTAAATGGGTGAAGTGGACGAAATAGAATAAAAAGAGTAATTCAATTTATTTTCTCTTTTAAGATTGGTCTATATGAAGCTTTTATTACCTGCCTTCTTAGCAGTGTTATCTAGCTCCACTACTGGAAGAAATCAGGAGAATACTCATGTAGATTGATGGCAACTTCCTCATCTACATGTTGTCTAGACACCAGCAATCTCATAGGATATTCATGCCCCCAGAACATCTAGACTGCCCTGGACTGGAAAGCCTGAATGACGTAGTAGAACAGAGGGAATCTGTTTTCCCTTTCAAAGTTTCTTCTCTGCTGGTGGCTAGGTACAGGATTGTAATGAATACCAAATCCGTGTTGCATTTCACAGCATAGTTCCCAAATTTGTGTTGCAGGGGAAGGGTGAGATGGTGTTATTTATTCCAGTATCACTGACTAAAAATACCATTTTAAAGCTGCTATTCTTGGACAAATTTTCTTTAGACTTGTTCTCATCAACTGCTGTTAAAGGGGAGGTGTCACTGTTAAAACCGGGAGCGGAGAGATGCAGCAACACACAAATTCAGCAAGAGCAGGCAAAAGAAGCCACTTCATTCATTCCTAGCCCCGTTTTCTATCCCCTAGCCCCACAGGGCGATGGGTCAGTGTCACCCATCTCCTAGGGTGAGTGGCTAAAGTCCTACAGCACCCATTGCAAAATATGTTTCCAATGTACCATAAACAGAACTCAGCAAAACACCAGGTGTTGGTCCAGCTTACAAACACCATCCTACTGTTTTTCATAACGTGCATGAGAAAGGCAGGATTCTCACCGAATATTGTGAGAGCCTGAGAAAATCCCTCTGCTAGCAGCTTTGCAGCATCCACAGGGAGGAAAGAGTGGCAGATTAGGCTGTTAGCCTTTTTCCAGAGAAAAAAATATATATGTGAATGGGGAGAGGGAGCACTTCTTGGATCCCTTTCTTTGTCTTGCTGTTACAACTACAATAGAGTACCTGTATTTTTTCTAAGACTCCTTTTGCTTTCTGGAATGTATGGTTTGTTGAAGCTTTGTCTTGAGAGGGGGAGCTGGAAAAAACCTTCCTCCTCTGAAATAACCTGAACAAAATATTACCTTAAAGATTTGTGTTAAAGGATACGGAGACAGCCTCTGCTTTTCGGGAGTATCATAGCTAAATAGGGATGCCAGGCTTCCCTTCATTAGCTGACATGTAAATAATAATTGGTCAGAGGGTATAGACAGCTGCCCTGTAATACAAAGTTGGACACTAGCCACATGGCATCTTCTACTTGCTCGACCTCGCTTATCCTGGAACAGGAAGTCTTGCAGGGCTCTTCCCTACCACTTTCTAACGCACCGCATCTACGGCTTCCACTGGCTCCTTCTCCTGAGTGTTGTAGGGTTTTTTTTGGCATCTCCTACAAACATTTGTCTATGGTATGGACACATCTGGCAGTACTGCTGGTGAGCCACTCTGGTTTGTAGGATACTTGGAAGAGCTCTGTGTTAAACTGTTGTGCAAAGGAAGATGTTTTATTGCAGTTTTTCCATGACTCAGAAAAACAAAGAAACCCTAAAAGGTTATATGATGGTGTGTGATTTGTTTTATGAGTTCATTCAATATTGCCATTGTGCATTTAGCCCAACCACAGTGAGTCAACTGGATTGGACTGACTCAGACAAAGGAGAGGACTTGCACAACAGGACTTCAGTCATTCAAAATTCACTTGCTAATGCACATCAAAGAAATGAAATTAGGTATGGAGTGCAGATTTTTTTTTTTTTTAGGGTCCACTGCTGTTGTACACCTAAAATCAGTTTAAAGTGGAACTTGGACACATCAGTGCTTTTATGAATCTTGCCTAAGTGGTGTACTACCCTTGAACTTCTGTTAGTTAGGCAAATGAACCTACTTTCAGGAAAGTATACAGAAATTGGCTAGAACACTTAAGCTTTTCTTGTATTGACTTGGATGTACTTGAATGATTCGTCAGTATCTTAAATTGCTACATGAGCAGCAGAAAGTCAGAAGTTCCAAGGTGTAGAAATTGCTGATAAATGTCAGTGGCCTAAAATCTGCTGCTTGCATAATTCCATGACAGCTTCCGATGGCTTTGCAGGGTAACTTGTATGCTTGGGCATTCAAAAACCAAGTGCCAAGCGCCAGCAACTTTCACTTCAAAGCTGTGCGGCTTCACCCGAGCCAGCTGCAAAGAGCAGCTTCTCTGTCCTGCCGTAACTAACATCAGAATTCCTCTCTGCTGTGCTCTGGAGCCAGGTGTCCAGGAGGAGAGTGAACCTTTCAAGGAGGGGCTGGATGCAGCTCGATACCAGGCGCGGCTGTCCCTCGGCTGGTGCAGACAGGCGGATGAAAGGCCCAGGCCGCCCGGCAGCGCTGCTGGGGGCGGCAGTGGGGGCAGAGCCGGTCTCAGCCTGCGGCTCAGGCCGCGTCCCTGTCCCGGGCCTGCCCTTGCCCGAGGGCCCAGCGGCAGGAGCTGGGGATGAGGCGGCGGCGCGGGGGAAGGCCGGCCGCCCTTCGCCGCGGCGGCTCCTCGGGGCCGCGGGCCTCTGTTTCTCCGCCTCCCGGTCCGCCCGGCCGGGCCACGCCCTTCCGGGCGCCGCTCCCGCAGGAACGGGTTGGGTCGGTTCCTCGGCGGGACTACACCTCCCGGCGTGCCCCGCGGGCCGCGGCCGCGCGGAGCATGCCGGGAGCGCGGCCCCGCCGCCTCCATGTTCTTCCCCTCCCGGCGGCGCGACACCGCCCGCGCTTCCCGTGGGGGGCGGGGCCTCGCCCCGTCCGCCGCTCGGAGCGACTTCCGCGCCGCCCAATGGGCGCTTGCAGTGGCGCGGGTGGCAGCCGCTGAGAGCGCGAGGGGCGGGCCTCCGCCGGCAGCCGGGCAGGCAGCGGAAGCGGCAGCGGCCGTTGCCCGAGGGGCGCCTGGAGCGGCGGCGGCCGAGGGTGGGCGCGAGCCCCGGTTAAAGGGCCAGCGAGCGGGCCAGCGCGAAAGTTGCGAGGAGTTTGGCGGCTGCCGGCCCGGCGGTGCCCGGCGACTCGGCCGGGAGCGCCCCTCCGGTCGGGGGGGCCAGCAGCGGCATGGAGCAGGCAGCGCCCAAGAGGTAACGAGCCTCCCTGGCGGCCCCTTCCCCGCCCGGAAGCGAGCGCGGCGGCACGGCCGGGTGAGGCCTGGGGCCGGCCCGCTGCTCCCGCTGCTCCCCCCGACCCCTGCCGGCCTCGGGAGGCTGCCGGGGGGGTGGCGGGGACGGCGACGGGGGCCGAGACCGACCTGTCGGCCGAGGGGGTTGTGTTGCGCTGGGGGAGCGCGCTGGAGCGGGGAGCCCGGAATAACCCTCATGGGCGGAGGTGCAGGTGGAGGCAAGCCCTGGGGGCTGGGTGCCTTGCAAGAGGAACATTTTAGTGTGAAAGGAGGGAAACTTCTTTGCCAGGAAGGGCCCTTTGTGGCCTGGGCGGGTGTCCCTGCACTTTATAGGTCAGGTCTGTGGAAGAAACCGACATAAGTAGTTGTCCTTTCCGCTTCAGAGAGTGCCCTTGTGTCCTGCTGGAGGGATGCTTCTGGGGGTGGGCGGCGCATAGTTGCAATTGCAAGTCAGGGAGTGGGAAGAGGCAAAAATCGAGTGTGTTCCCACAGTATATGCGTTTTCTGAAATATATACTCTGCCTGGCCTTATTAATTACTATGTGGTTTTGTGTTTGGGCTTTTCCCCCTAATTTCAGTTCTTTTTGTGCGCAGGTGTAATGAGGTGAAACCACGAGGTTTGGCTTTAAATGTGACACTGTTGTCTTAGTACACACAATAATTCTGCATTAATAATTTTTAATAGTTTTAAATTTAAACTTAATTGTGTATGGAGGTCGGAACAATCTTTTCCTGGCTATAGTTATGTACTACATAGCATGTAGTTGTGTGATATACAGACTGTAGTGACACAGTTTACATGTATACTTACTGTCTTGCAGCTCCAAGTATTTTACTCTTGCTTCTTGTTAGTTTAATGAATAACCTAGGGACTACACAGTGTAAAATGGTGTTAGAAGATAGTAAATCAAGTTTAAATTCTACTTTAAAGCATTCTGCGTTCTACATTGAAAACCTTTAAAATTCTCTAAGAATTCCCAGCTTCCTGCAGGATGGCAGGACTTGAGGAGAATGCAGTCTTGAACTTCTTCTGTTTTGTTTTGTTTTTTTTTTTTTCCCCTCTCCCAGTAGTACATCCAGTATCTCCTGCTTGAAAATTTTGACCAAGAATTGATTTGATTATGCAGAGCAGTTGTTAGCAGGCAGTGGGGTAAGGCAGGCAGAGGGCCAGGCCTACACTGTAGTTTCAGGCTGATGGTACTGCGTGTCTCAAATAAAGGAAGTAGGACAGGCACCAGCAGGGTTTTAGGGGAATAAATGGGAATATCTGAGGAGTAGTCAGTTGGTGTTATCAGCACCAGTACAAAGCTTGGGATCTGGTGATATCAAAGGGCTGAAAGTAAAACTTGAAGTTAGCAAAATGTACAAAATCTTTTTGGGAAGATCTGGGATTTGCTCTTAACTTTATTACCTAGCTGGAGGTGTGTGTCTGGCCTAACTGGAAATGAGCAGCTGTTCAAATCCTTAGATTCAGTCAGGCAGAACTAGAAAGCTGATGAGAGAACTTCTAAATGCTTTGGCATGTTTTTTCAAACTTATTTCTGGAAATTTGAATGGGTTGAGAACTTCATGGATTTGTTCCTTTAGTGGGAGGGAAGACTTGAACTCAGGTTTTCATGGGAACTCAGATTTTCATAAGATTTGAACTAAGTTTTTAATAAATGTGTATATATATCCCCTGTATCTCTTGTTTTTGTCAGTCTTGTGATTGTTTAGTGCTCCC
The DNA here is from genome assembly GCA_025345505.1 of Todiramphus chloris collaris. Classification (NCBI taxonomy): domain Eukaryota; kingdom Metazoa; phylum Chordata; class Aves; order Coraciiformes; family Alcedinidae; genus Todiramphus; species Todiramphus chloris. The sequence goes on along the minus strand of JANVCC010000070.1, from coordinate 1,203,424 downwards.
AACTATTCTGCTGGGCCACCCCCTCTTTCTGCAAGTCCAGAAGGAGCGCAGATTATTTTTTGTGGGATGATTTTTTTGGTGCCAGTCTCGGATGCAGTAGTGGCTTGGAATGGACACGCCATGTTTACTTGGCAAAACAGATGTGAGCACTAACTAGGCTTCTTTACTTCAGCTCCTGTTGTCCCCAGGAGCAGTCACCAACAGGGCTCTGTTACCATGACCTCTGGAGTGCGTGACGGTCATCTGGAGGTAGCAGCAGCCCCATATGAACGCTTCAGAACTGCACGGATGCCCTAGAACCCCAGTGTTCCCCCACCAGCTGTAGGGCACTTTTACCCTCCTTCCCTGTAAAGGAGTACACGGTGTGGTTGTGTATTGTGTGGAGCTCGAACACAGCCCTGCAGGAAGTGGCAGTGATGATGCTGAAGTGACAGACTGGGCCGCTCTGGCTTTTCAGTGCGGGTGTTGTCAAAATCCCTGGCTTTTCTTGGTTGACCAGTGTACTGTAACAGTAACAAAGGACTTCTAAGGAGGAATCCTTTTCAGAATAATTTTGTATACTTTTAAAAATAATTCAGAGTAGCTGTTCCAGTTTTTTCCTTAGCGATTTGTGCAGTAGTTGCCACGGGGCTTTCTTGCATCTGAATTTCTAACTGTGTTTCACATGTGCTTTATGCCTGTTGCTCTTGCTAAAAAGGACATCCACTCTTCAGATAGTTACAAAACTTACCTCTGAGTTTTGTAGGTTTCCCGTTGTTACTGTTGTGTTTTCTGGTGTGTTGGTGTACTGGTGTATGAGGAGAGAGGTTGTGTGTAGGGCAGAAGGAAAGCAGCTAGGGGTGCAGTTCTGTCAGCTACATAGGTTTTAATCTTGCCCGCCTCCTGCACTCTGCTTCTAAATAAAAGGCCACTCAACAAGCACAGAGTGCGTTAATTAAGGTTTTCCCATCCTTTCTTCAAACTTAGATAGTTTAAGTTTCACTGAAATAGAACTTCTCAAGTTTTGTGGGAAGGGAAAAACTTACTTTTCACAGACAGCTCATATTTCAAAACATGCTGTTTCTAACGTTCCTGTCAATGGGCACGGAAGGTCACGTGGTGGAAATTGTCACCTTCCTCCTGAAAGTGATGGAATAAAAGTACAAGTTTGCTTGGGTTTTATTGATAGAAGACTAAATGTAAGTACCCAGTACGATAATGTAAATTGTCTTAAACTTGCTTCTGCTTGTGCGAACAGTGTAAAGCTATGTAAGTGTCCTTAGGCTTTCACATGCCCCTTCTATCTCTGATGACTGCAGTGATTTCTTTTACTAGCTTCTCTCTTAATTTATCAGTATAATTCATCCCAGCCATTCTTTTTAAATGTTTCAGTGTGCTAGTTCTTTTGCAAAATAAACCACATATATTCGTGTTTCGTGAAGCAGCTCCAGTTTTCCATAACTCATGACAGTAATTGATGGAGTTCTATTCTTTAGTCTTGCTTTATTTTCTTTTGTTAGCTTTCAGAGTTGTGGGGTTTTGTTTTTGTTGTTTTATGCCTGCTTCTGTAGCACATTGCTAACTTATTTTGTAAACTCTGTGTAATGATTGCAGGACAGTAAACTTATACTCTGGTTTTTCACATTGCAGGGGGAGAAGCAGGAAATATCTCTTGCTCTTTCAGGTCCTAGTTCAGATTTTTCTAGTCTTTATGCTAGGATTGGTAGTCTTGGGTGCTTCTCACTGCATTGTTCTGCGTTTAGTTACGTGGAGTTTTGCTGATGTACTCAATGACATGTAAGATCCTGGTCATGCTATGTATGAACATTTTCTCCTATCAACTGGATTTATAAAAGTAAAATTCCTTGCTGGGATGTGCTTTTCTTGTTCAAGAGACTAGGTGTTATGCAGCAAGTCAAACCTGCTTGCAAAAAGAAAATCCTTTCAACACTCTTGTTGTCCCAGAATTGTAGTTCAGTCCTCCTGCTTTCAGGAACAGCTTTCCTTCTGGCAGATTACTGAAATATATTGCATGCTGTTCTGTAGTTAGAGATGAGAATTCTGTTAAACTTGTGGAAATAGAAAACATTAAGCAGACTGAGTGATTAGGATCTTTCTACGGTTCAAAGTATTGTGGTGTTAGCAGTGTCACTTGAACAGCAGCCCTAGCACCTGTACTCTTTGCTCAGCCCTCTCCACAAGCACACTGTGCTTTGAGCAGTGCCTTTGGTGATGACATTCACGAGATTGTGTATCTTCCTCTAAATAGCTATAGTAATTAGATGCCTTAGTGTCAAGTGTTGTTTGGTCTTGTAACATGTTTTTTTGGAGTTGGATAATATGAAAATAGTTAGAAAACAACAAAATGCTTATTTCTTTGGGCTCCAGATAGCCTGTTGTTTGACAGTGACATTGATTTTGAGCAGAGTATGATTGTTGGTGAGTGTTCCCCTAGCTCTTCTCAAGCACTCCCAATGCCTTGGCATTAGTGGAGCTGCTGGAACCATCTTGGTATGAATTTTCTCTCCCCCCCTTTTTTTTTTTTTCTTCCCACTTGTCATTTTATCAGGCATTGCTCTTCAGAGCAGGTGGAGATGTCCTCTTCTTGTATAGCAACCTCAACCGAAGAGGTTCCATATTCTTGCAGTTACTAAAAAGTTCAGTCCCTCAGCTCTTCTGTGGAGTATGTCTTGTGTTACACAGCTCTTCAGTGAAGCAGGAGATTCAGCTAATAGTCCTGCTTTCTATTTTCTGAGGCTCTACTGGTATTCTAAGCACACTGTGCGTGCTTTCTGTTGGTGACAAGCAAAGGACAATCACAGCAACTTACTCAGTGAAGGCTGCTTTTAAGGCTGCAGATAGCCTGATCAGAAGGGGGAAAAAACAGTTAGAAACCAGAGAAGTAAAATGAATTATTTGCTTCTTTAATACCTTCCTGCAATTGTTTCTTACCTCTTCTTTTTATTTGTCTCAACTTAGGTTTGTTTGGTAATGAGATGTGCTTCCTTGCAAGATTTAAGTTCCATCTTTCTGCTTTCTAGGCTCTAACATGTAGAGAGAAGACAAAAAAAGCAGTGTTATGTATTCTTCTTTTGATTCGTAGGCTATTTTTGTAGACTTCTGGCTTCTGCCATTTGAGTTTTCAGCTGGTTTTTCTTGTGTTCATGGTTTGCCTTTCCTTTGCTGTGGAGATTTTTGTTCTCCTTGAACACACGTGCTTTCCAGCTTCCTGCCTATTCACTGTAGGAAACGGCCTGGTCCTTACAGCAGTTCATACACCTTTCCTTACTGACTGTGGATGGTTTTTGTATTCATGTAACTTCTACATCTGCAAAATACTTCTTCGGTATATAAATGTGTACAACCCCCCCGCTCTTGCTTTCCTTGTCATAATGCCAACCCATGTGATCTGTGTACTTATACAATTACTTCAAATTTATTGTCTTAGATATTTGGCAGTAACAAATCTCTTCTGACTCGGGAATTCCTTCAACAGTCATTTAACTATTTTTTATTAGTTCTGTATATCACAGAACTGCGTCTCCTAATAAAACCAGAAAACAGTAATAAAAGGCTTTAACAAAATACAAGGGGTAAAAAAGGCATTAATAAAGGCATTTCTTTTTAACACTATTCTTCCAATGTTAGATCTTACAGTCTTTTCTCTTTGTGTGTGCCTGCCTTCCTTCCACCCCTAGTTTGTATTAATTTCCAGGAGCGTGTCACAGGATAAAGTATTTTCCAGAAGTTCTCAATGATCTGCTGTGCTTCAAAGTTTGGTGTGGTTTGTTTGTTTTTGTTGTTCTCTTTCATTTTGTTCCCCCCCAACTGTGGAATACATTGATCTAACAGTACAGCATCAGCTCTTCTTCAGCTTGCCTTCTGCTTGGCTATCATGTAGAGTTCACTTGTTATTTCAGTCTTGAAGCAAAATTCCCTCTGACTTTGAAGGTGAAATATTTTCCCGCTGCAGCTACCCGGCCTCGTTGCAGTGCTGGTGCCTTCCTGTGCTGTGTTCAGTGCCGGCTCCATCGCCAGTCTGCAGCCAAGCCGTGTTCGGAGATCTGCCCAGGGTCCGGGGGTGTTGAAAGGATCAGAATGCTGAAGACGGGGGAAAAGCTAGGGCTGCTTGTAAACGACAAAGGACAGTGGTGAGAGTGGGTCGAAGGTGCTAGGAGAAACAGTAGGGTGCTGCTGATCCGAGACAGAGAGAACTGGAGGGTGAAATGTGGTGCTGGTATGTATGACATAAGAGATTCTGATGAACCTGTCCCTGTGCAGAAGGGACTGCCCCAGGAGCATGTGGGTCCCAGAAGTTCAGTGTCCTGGTGCTACTGTATGCTCCCAGTTATCTTGACTCGATTCTGCTTTTAACTCGATGTAACTCGCTGGTTTGTGAGTGGTGTAGTTTACAAAGCGAGCTTCGCCGTGCTGTTAGTTTCTGTTTTAGCAAAGGAACTGGTTTGGGCGGGCAGTTGGTCTTGTGCAACTTTGAATTGAGCAAACATTAGTGGGGAAGCAATAATGACAAAAATTGTCATAACTTTCTCCATCTTACATGGTGGTTGATTAGTGTTACTACTGCATTTAATTTTAATTGTTATATATTTTTCTTGAGAATTTTTTTTGTCTGCTCACGTCTGTGAAATTTTTTGAGTTCTCTGTCTTTTGCACCTCAAACAAATAACTTTTGTCTTTCTTGTAGCAAACTGAAAAAGCTAAGTGAAGATAGTTTAACTAAGCAACCTGAAGAAGTTTTTGATGTTTTGGAGAAACTTGGCGAAGGGTAAGTGCAGCCATTTCCGAGGGGATGGGATCAGAGGGAAGAGCACATAGCATGTATGTTGGAATATTAATTTGCACAGAGACTTATGTCCTAAGGAATGCATCTCTGGACAAGATTTAATAAAAAAGCAAATACATTCATCAGTAGGCTTTCATACTTCCACAAATATATGATGGAGTGCAACATCCTGAGGGCAGTGAGAAGGGCACACAGTAAGCTCACTGCCCTGGACTTCAGGAGAGCAGAGTTTGGCCTTTTCAAGGATCTCTGCTTGGTAGAGTACCATGGGATAGAGCTCTGGAGGGAAGAGGGAGGGACTCGGTCTCAGGGAGTGAGTGATAGGATGAGGGTAATGGTTTCAAACTGGAAGAGAGTAGGTTTGGATTAGATATAAGGAAGAAATTCTGCACTGTGAGGGTGGCGAGGCGTTGAGCAGTTTGCACAGAGGAACTCTGAATGCCCTCTACCTGGAAGTGTTCAAGGTCTGGCTGGCTGGGGCTTTAAACAACTTGACCTAGTGGGAGGTGTCCTTGCCCATGGCACCGGGGTTGGAATGAGATGATCTTTAAGCTCCCTTCCAACCAATCCATTCTCTGATAGGTTATTTGTGCATTTTTGATGTCCCTTGTTTATTAAGGTAGCAAAGGTGCTTGTGCCTGTGCTGGAGTTAATTCACTACCTGTCAAGGCATGTCTTTCCAGGGGTCCTGATAGAACTGGATTTTTTGCAGCCAGAGAAAACTCTTAAACTTACGCATAAACATATGTCTTCTGTGACTTCACTTGAAGTATCTGTGTAATGGAAATGAGAGGCAGCTTATCTTGTTTTTTAAAAAAAATTCCCTCTTTTATTTTTAGGTCTTATGGTAGTGTGTTTAAAGCAATACACAAAGAGTCTGGACAAGTTGTGGCAATTAAACAGGTCCCTGTGGAGTCAGATCTTCAAGAAATAATCAAAGAAATCTCTATAATGCAACAATGTGACAGGTAGGTGTGACAATGTATTTGTACTTGTGAATATAGCTGAAATATGTGTAGCTGCAAGCTTTTTTTTTTTAACACAGAAAATTAAGTAACGAATGTTGGACAATTTAAGTAACCAGTTGTGGGACCTTTTCCTATCCTTAGCTTGGATTGGAGGAGGTACCAGTAGTGTACATAACAGAAACTGTTGAAAGAATAGGTACTTGCTTCTGCTTAGAATTCTCCATGCTTGCTTCGCTTTACTTCCCCTGCCAAGGCTGGAGGTGAGTATCTTCTGTAAATGCCTGAAGCCTTGTGAATTCAGAGCTACCTGGTTTTGGAAGATAAAGGTGTTTCTAGCACAACATTAACGGCTCGCAGTTAACTTCCAAAATAGTATTCTCATGGTTGCCTTTTACATGCAGAAATGTACCTTTGAAAAAGTGCACAATCTTCTAACAGTTCTGAAGAAGGACTGTTACCTCACACTTGTTCACAAATGATGTATCTTATGATTCTGGGTATTGTAGGAACCCAAGTGGCTGCAAGGATGCGGAAATTACTTCTCATTTACTCTAGTCTATGGAGCTATCAATTTTTCTGTTAGAAGATTATTCACCAAAAATAGACAAAGTTTTTGGCTGTCACTTCAAAGCCACATTAGCTAGGGGGAGTCTTTATTCATGTCCAGTCAGTGGTACAAGAGACTATTGTTTGTGACTCGAAGCACAGACAGGAAAGCTTTGCACCTAGCGAGGTGAAATTTTCTTTAAAATATTGATGGCTTTAGTCATCAACTTAGTGAACTGCATTAAAGCAAATGCTCTGGTATTTGTCAGTTATGTTGGGGTTTTATGGTCTGTTAGTGTTGGAGTCTTGTCCTTAAATGAAAATTTGCTCTTGTTTGGCAACGAGAAGTACTTACCCAGTTTCAAAGATAATCTTTTTTATGCTGAGTTAATTTAGATTGGTTGTTGGATGTTTATTCTCAGATGTTACGTGGAGCCTGACTGCACTGCTCCACAGCATCTTGTCCAGGGGGTCATGAAGGAGAAGGTTCAAGTATTTGTTTTTAAATGTAGGGATAGAGACCTCAGAGTACATTCTACGTACGACATGAAAATGCAACAAACTTCTTTAGAACCTCTACCTTGCAAGCCCTCATCTCAGCACTGATCACCAGTGGGTTCATGGGATCTTGTAGTCCATTCCTTTCTGGCATTAACTGCTCTGAACGCTTAAAGCTTGTTTGATGTGTAGGCAGGGAAATGGGAGGAAAAGGAAGGAGATTCCCCCCCCCCCATTCTGTGACAGTTTGTGATAAGGTTATTTCAGGTGATATGAAAAGGATTTGGGATGCTTGAGGTTTTCTGGGGGCTTCTCTTAATCCTTTTTGTCCCTGTGACACTATTTTTGTCTGTCTGGCCTATTGGAGTTTTGTAACAGGTATAGATTAAAAAGGAGCGCTGTGCACTGGACGAGGAGTTAAATGTGTTTTACTTGGATTCTTCTTGTTGCTGTGCTCTTACTCCTTTTTATCTCCCCTGCTTCATTTCTTTCCCCAGATGTGGAGGAAGCCATGGATTTAGTTGGGGAATAGCACCTTGTGAATTCTCCAAGAGCATTCTTGTGTGGGGTCAGTAGGGTAGCAGCCCTCAGTCGCTGCACCAGCTAGAGCCATGCCAGATGACTGGAAGCAGTGGTGTAGGTTGTAGTATGTCTGTCTTGTTGGTACTAGACCAGGATTGAAATAGATACTTAAAACAAATGTCTGAGAAATACACTGACAGAAGTGGTGATACTTGAGAATCTTCTACATTTTTCACCTTTCTTTCTGTACCAAACTTTGTATGACATTTTCACTATTGTCCTAGGTGGCCCTTATTCCTGTGTCCCCTGTCCCGATCCTGCCCCACTCATCTCTGCCCTTGTTCTTTGTTTCCTGCTCTTCTTTGAAAAACATGTTGGATTTAGTATCTACTGGACGTGTGCTATTGTGTAACTTGTTGGTTTTTTGAGTCCAGAGTTTTAGAACACAAGACTCCTCCTTCACTACCCTTTCTTTCTTCTTCCTGCCTGTTTCTAGAGCAAGCTACAATGTATGTGCTGAAGACCTTCTAAGAGGGAATAAATGTAGATTCTAAGACAAGCAGTTGGTATGGAAAAGGCTGGCTGGTGTAGTTAACTGGGACAAGGCTTGAAGCAAATGTGAACAGTGTTTTGAGATTGCACAGCCCTGGATGTTTTAAAAAAATCATCTTGTCCTGTTTTGTAGTAGTACCCAATTTTGAGAATACCAGCATAGTGTAAATCTGGAAAGGGATGGTTGTGAAAACAGGTGGGTTTTCTTCAGAAACAATAGTAACCTTCCTCACTTTGGGAATTTATAAGGGGCAAGATCACTATGTTGTAAACAGTAGACATTTTGACTAATTAGGAAGGGGGCAACTCACCTTGCCTTCTGTAAAGGCAAGTTCCTGTGGTACCAACAGTTGCTCTTTAGTGTTTTGCCCATAGTTTTGTCCTGTCTTTTATAAAGGTAGTATCTTGTTGCAGGAGGCAACCATAGGTCCTCTTTTTCTTACATTGGGTTTCTAACAAATAACACTGCTGCCAAACATGCTGATCCTAAAATACAGTTTCTTGCCTCAGAACAAGATAGTGTTTTATTCTGCCCTACAGTGCAGCTGTTGAACAGGATCCTCTGTCTGAGAACTCGGTATCTTACTTCCTGACTTTCTGGGAGATGGATGGCAGTCTATCTGTAACCTCCTTTGCTAAGTTCGTGCAGAAAAGCCCCAAGCAAACCTCCAGCCTTTTATGTCTGTAAATACAGCATTTAATCATTCTTCTGAAGGATGGTCCGTGTTGGGTTTGCCACATCCGTTTCTGCCTTGCTTGTTCGAGTGCCTTGGAGGAAGCGTTGTGTTGTGACAAGCTGATGTTTGTCACTGTTTGTGACAGTGCTAGCACTTTGCACGAGGCTCTTCAGTATGAAAATGCGTTTGCCAATCCAGCCGTCTTGTTCAAGCCAACACTAGATTCTGTGTAATGTGTCAGTCTAGATCTGTACTTGAAGTAAGTTCATGCTTGCAAAACTAGGAAAGCGTGAGTGAGGTTTCAATGTTTGTTTTGTTGCTGAGAATAGAAGAAACTGAGGCAATCTTTTCAAGAAGGGAAACATCCAATAACTTTGTGCGAAGAATTAAAAATAGAGGGCTTAGAAGAGGGGAAAACCAAAGCTTTACATCAGAAGACTGATGTTTGAGAAAAATGTGTATTTGAAGATCACTGAAAGCTTGTGATACGTATATAGTAGGGCCTTTATAATTTTATTAAGCAGCCAGACTTTAGCTTAACTGATGCCTTGTTAGAAGAGTTGTAACTGTGAAATGTATTTGGCTGCCCTTGCTCTTTAGCTGTGTTAGTGTGTGTCCCACTATATTTAACAGCACTTGTGATTATGATGGTTTTTTTTTTTTTTTTGCCATGCTAAGAGTTAATCTGTCAAACTTTTTTTTCCCCCATCTAGTCCCTATGTCGTCAAGTACTATGGCAGCTACTTTAAGAACACAGATCTGTGGATTGTTATGGAATATTGTGGAGCTGGCTCTGTTTCGGACATAATCAGACTGCGTAATAAAACGGTGAGTTGGTTTGGTATTTAAAAACAAACAACAAAAGAACCCCACACCAAACACAAGGAAATGTATAATGCTTTTTAAGATTAAACTGCGAGTTAAGACTAGAAGCCAGACTAAAAGTCAGTCAGGAGACAAGATCTTGGCTAATGCCAAGGGGTGTATCTTTGCCTCGCTTACTCAGGAAATGAGCTTGTTCAGTTGCTCTTACTGTCTCTTATCAGCATAAGCAAATACAAAGATACTGTAAGTTTGTTGAAAATTACTGCTTCGTATAAGGCAAAACTGTGTGCGCTTCTTTCCCCTACCCTTACACCTCACAGACTGCCACAAGGCCACTCAGTACATACAGGGTTTGGAGACAGGCACAGAATTGTCTTGCTCCCGCTCAGGAATTAGGGAGCATGAGAAGTATTGGCATTAGTCAAGGAATGAGAAGGGGAAGAGATGCCAGGTAAGGAGTGTGAGAGGGAACCATAATGAGGGTTGTATGGAAGAGTCTTTATGAGCATGTAACAGTAGTAACACAGAGGAGGATGCAAACCTGTAGGAAATGGGCTTTATTAGCTCTAATTAAGAAAAAGCTTCTCTGAAAAATGTTCTGGTTTAGATAATCTTTAGTTCCTTTGAGTCCAGTGTCTTCAGGAGTGGGCTGTAACATCAGGTATTCATTTTACCAACAAGTGCTGTGAGATGATCCTCTACTTGCTAGCTCTTTATATTTTGTAAACACGCCCTGAAATGTTCTTTGCACCAGAGAGGGAAAGAGGAGACAAATACTATGTTTAGGCTTAGAAAATAACGTGTAACAGAAAAAAGAATTAGATTTACTAGGGAGTTGGGTTGATGTCCAGACTAGAGTGGCCCCCTTTAGAAAAGGTGGCTTACATTAAGGCTGTTGTAATGTTGAACTGATGACTGGGGAAAAGCCAAAAATGATGAGAAATTGAAGTTTCTGCAACCTCTAAAACTGGTGTTCTTACAGTTTTACACTATCCAAGGGCCAATAGCTTCAGTAAGAAATGGTACAAGCTAGTCCACAACTAAAAAAAAAAAAGCTTCCATTTAAACCAGGATTTAGACAAATAAGGGGCAAACTTGTGTGTGCATAGATAGAAAATGATAGAATCTTTTATTTTAAAAAAATTGTATATATATGTGTGTATTTAGATTTAATAAATCAGGCCATCTAATTTTATTTTAGGATATTGACATAGTGGAGATTTGAGGGAAAGAGATGCTTGAGTCTCAGAGCAAATGAATACTGATATTCAGACTAACTCTTCTCCTTTTGTTTGTGGTTAAAGTTGGTATGATTAAACAGCTTAATTTCTATTCTAAGAAACAGAATAATTAATAAATACATGGATGCATGCAATGATGGTGAAGTTAACATACCTTTAGTAAAGGCAGGTCATGCAGCACATGGCTAGTAGAGCTCTATGAGAGTTCTTTGGCACACAAATAATGCTGGCTGGTATAAAGCTAGTCTGGCTGTGCTTTGTACTGAAAGGTTTATGGAACCAGGGGCTTTTCAAGAAATGCACCTGTAGTGGAGTAAATGGGGAGTTCTGGTGTAGGTGAGTGGTTAGTTCAGATGTAAAAAAAAGAGGGTGGTGAGTAAATAGTTGTTTTGGGAATACTACATGGGTCTGTACTGTCCTCCTTGGGAAAGAGGACAGTAGAAATACTGATGAGAGAGGTTGTATTCCTAGTAGTAAAACCAGGGAAAGACGTGGAAGGCTTTGTGGTACTGAATGCCTGACTGAGGAAATAATCATAAGTAAATGTGAAGAGATCGTCTGGCTTGGTGGGGGAAGTGAAGTCTTTACATGCAGGTTCATGAGCACTTAAGCTTAATGTTTAGAAATAACTGAACAAGTAAAGTGCTTGCTAAAGATGACAGTAGTACCAAGGGTGCAACAGAACTATGGAACTTTCTGTTAAAAGTGTCGTGTGATCAGAAGTAAAGAACACATCTGTAGAAGGAGATACTAAGTGGTTTAGGGTACTTCAGTGTTGAGAAGTTACCTGGAGGGAGGGACATGGTGGAAAGTTTTGAAAACTGAGTTGCACAAAGACAGTAAGATATGACTGTATCTCACTGCTTATTACAAAACCAGAGGTCACTCATGTTAGTAGATCCAAAGCAGAAAGTTTTTCTCTGCATGTGATTGAGGTTCGGTATACAGTTACAGAAGATCTTGTAGATGCTTAGAGATTGTTTTCAAAAGACAATTGAATAAGACCAGGAAAAAAACGACTGTGGCTAAATGCAAATATTTAATAGCTGAAGCAGGAAATCAGTGTGCTTCAGAACTCTGGGAAGGTGAAGCAGACAGGGATCGCCGTTACTTGACTTGTGCTTGCATTCAGACAAGCTGCCAGGCTACACAAAGGTATTTCCTAACTTAGGATAGGGCATGTTCTGGTGCATGTAGCAAAAAAAACCTCAAACCCAGCAAACTCCTCCATTTCTCACTTGCTGTGCCTTCATCTTGCAAGTTTTGGAAGGTTTAGGCAGAGGCTTTGGACTAGTTTGAATTTACTTGCTATTTGTGAAACAGGGCCCAGATCACCCAGGCTGCTGTCTGATGGAAAGCTTGTGACTGTTACTGGAAGGAGGCTGCTTAAAGTACTTGAGCATTCTGTTGATGACCTTAATATTTTTTTTTTTTTAAATGAAAACAGGAAGTGGTTTCACTGTACTTCTTCACAAGAAAAAAAAACAAAAAAACAATGTCTTATACTTGAGCATCGATTCCTCCTTCACTTTCATTTTGTGAGAATGTTTATCAAATAGGCCCAGGCAGCCAGGGTTCTGTGCTCTGTAATTTTCCGGAGAAGTCAAATGCAGACTGTGGCTGGGCCAAGGAAAAGCTTACTTCCTGTCTCTCCATACGTAGGGAAAAGAAACTGGGGAAGAGAAGGGTGAAGTAATTACTTGAATGGAAAGGTCATTAGGATCATCATTTGGACTTGATGATCTTTAAAGGTTTTTTCCTTTGATCTAAATGTTTCTATGCTCCTATCAAAGTTGGTTACAGGAAAAGGTTGATGCCCTCATGTTGGGAGGCAACATTACTATGCATCTGCCCTTGTTTAATTATAAAAGAATTTACTGATCTTCTTGTTCTGTATCTGTGTTTCCCTTCTTCAAAAGTTTTGTTGTTTGCCTAGAAAGTGGGCTTTGCTCTAATGGACCAAAAGTGAGGGAAGCAGAATTCAAAGTTAAGGAAATTTCTAGTGACTGTTTAGAGTATGTTCTTTCGTAGAGGTTCTGAGCTTGACAGGAGCAGGCTCTTGTCCAAGAGGCTCAAGCCACCACTTTGAAGTTAAATTGATCCTTGGAGTACTGCTCTGGAGTCTTCTAGTGTGCCAGGCAGATCAGTGGCTCTGGAGCAAGCCTGTAATGCCTGGTAGCTCATCTGAGCTGTGGTGGTCATCCTTCCAAGGCACCCAAGCTGCAGCTCCAGTCTTGTATGCTTTTCTCAGGCTGATTTGGGCCGTACGTGTATCTTACACAGTCCAAGTGTGGGTTGTTTCCAGAAAGGGCAGTTCTGCTGGTGTCCTCCAACCTGGCTGATGTGTTCCTGCTCTTGCCATGCCTCAGATGCAGTGATTTTGTGGCTGCAGGGTGATCTTGACTAAGGTTGACGGGAATACTTTTTCCTCTGTAGTCTCTCCTCCCTACCCCCTCGTGAACTAACCTGGGACATGCTGTGGCAGAACAGTGGCTTAATCTGATGCAAGAGAAATATTAGGAATGAGCAGTGGGGAAAGGGAAGGAAAAGCAGGAATGAGACTGAAATTACCACTGACACTCAAAAAAATTCAATGTGAAGCACCAGCTTCAGTGCTGCTGACTGCTATTAAAGTGTCAGGGATTACTGACACACCAGCAGCTCTGCCCAGACTGATAATTTAGGGTGCACTTGCTCATCCACCAGTCGTGGTGAACTGAGTCATTCTCATCCTGTCTCTTTCAGGGACCAAATTCAGTTGGCTGTAGCGTACTGCCTGGTGGCTACGCAGTGGGTTTGTGAGACAGAAATCTTCTTTGGGACTGTGTTGTGATAAGTGTAGCAGTCTGCTACTGTGTGAGGGGTGTGCTGCTTGGGTCCAGAGCTCCTACATCTTGTATCTAAACTGTGACTTCTTTTTGCATGCCAGTTTCTTTGTTACCTGTACATTGCCTCGGGTATTCTTTTGGATTCTCTTCTGCCATGTGTTCTTCTCTAATTGCTTTCTTGATGTGTTAAAGCTCCGGTAATTCCAATGAATAGTGTATCTGAATCTGTAGATGCTGTGTCTGAATGTCCTCCTGACTTTGCTTTTCCTATAAGCTGCCATGGGGCTCCAGGGCAGACCTTTGTTACCTCTCTGTGGAAAAGGCATTTTGCTCAGAAGAATGATATTTTCAAGTCTTAAACAGTCATGTTTTTCAGTAATTTCACAGTTAAAATAGTTTTAATTTGTAGGCCTTTGCTGCGTTTGTACGTGTGATTTGCAGCTGTAAATTGGTTTTCTAAGGCCCAATAATTTATGTCTTGTGTTTAAGTAGTATCTATGACAGTGTAACTTCCTCAGCTGAGCCCACATGGATTATTAATAGCCATCAAGTCCATATGTGAAGACTTGAAATTCCTTCTGTCACGGTTAACTTGTTTAACTGGTCTTGGTGACCAGAACTTATGGCAATGGATGAGTCCATGCTAGATATTCTGTTGGTAAGCCCCCCTGGGAGGTAAATGGAATCAGTGGGCTAGTCAGATGCGCTGCTGCTCAGAGACTGATCTTTAGGCCAGTACTCTTGAAGTCCTTGATGTAAGCCTGGCTATGTGGAAGAGCAGGAAATTTTATATGACCTTCATCTTTCCATTAAAATAAATACTGTTATTAACTAGTCAGATATTGCTGTGAACATCTACAGGTCACTTCGAAGGAGAATTACTGTCGGGATCATTTCTGTAGTTTCCCAACCTAGATTTTTAACCAAGGTAGGTGCATAAAATGTTGGAGATCATTTTGTGGGCAGTCTTAAAACTGTTGGTATCCATGTAATATTAAAATGCTAGATCTGCGGAGACTTTAGGAGAATGGCAGAAGCTGCTTCCATGTTTCAAAGTCAGTTACTCTTTTTCAATATGAGCTACTGAAGATTTTTCTGAGATATTAAGTAATTCTAACTATAAGCAGCAGCTTTTTTTCTCCCCCTGTGTACAATTTTTAAGTTTCTGAAACAATAAAATGACCATGTAAACACAGAATATAAAGAAATATATATTAATATTTTTCCAATCAGAGGTAGGTATTTAAATGACTGTTTAGTCAGGTCAGTCCTCTGTCAGTACCCCATATATACCTTGCATTGCAAAATACTGACAGTCTTACTGCTGTTACACTAGAGAGTGGAAGTTTAACCTTACTGCTTCTCCACAGTGCTCTTTCCCCTCAAAGAACCCCATCACTGTTTGCCTTGGAGAGCTAGAAATATCAGCGGAGTTGTTAATGTCTTTCCAGTTTGAGTCAACCTCTCTGTGTATAAAATTCTAATCCAGGCAATAAAATTTGTCTCCATCGAAGGAATTAAGTGAAGTTGCATTTAAGGTCAGAACAACATGTCCTCCTTCCATATATATTTTATGCTACAGAATCTGTATGTAAAGTTGGTATGGATTTATTGTATATTATGTGGGGAGGAAGTGGGGAAGACGTAGGAAAGCTACTGGTAAAGGAAAGGTTCATCTGTTGAAATGGAATGTTTATTTTGGAGGTGGTGAGGAAGGAAGTGAACAGTGTGCCCCTGATTTGAAATAAGTGATAGTTTTTATTTGGAAGGGACCTCTGCACATCATCTAGTTGAATCTCCTGTTCCAAGAAGATGGCCTTTGAAGTTTGGTTAGGTTGATCAGGACCTTGTTTGTCTGAGTTTTGAAAACCTGAAAAGGGGGAGATTCACCAGCCTCTCTCTGCAGCTCTGGGAACTTCTTTCTTCTTGTATGCAACAGAACTTCCTTTGAGATGGCTTGTGACTGTTGCCTATTCTCTTTTTTTTCTCTGCCACTCTGAGGACTGTCTGCCTCTGTGAGGATCTGGTTGGCTGGTATCATAAGGGACATCCACTGATTGCTGTAACTTTTTAAGGCTGTTACCTAGCTGCCTTGAGTTGGCATTCGTCAGCTCCTTGCCACCTTTGGATGTGTCTCATCTGCTCCCGTGGACCTGTATTTGTCCAGTTTACTGGAGTAATTCCTAAGCCATTCCACTTTGCTACTAGGCAGAGACAACTGAGAGACAGAGATGATGGTTTGGAAATTTCTGCATCTTTTGTCAATAGATTGATCATTTAGCAGCAGGGCAACATTTTCACTCAGGTTTGGTTGCTTGTGTTTCGGTTTGTTCTGTTTGTTTGGTAGCTGTGTTTTGTGGGTTTGGTTGGTGGCTTTTTATTTTGGTTTTATGTTCTGCATATAGCCCAATACAAGCTGCTCTTGCTATTGTCTCTATTGCTGTTGCTTCAAGCCTACCCTAGCCTTGCATTCCTGATTCTGCCTCTTAAAGTCAAGGCAATACTCCTTTGTTTGCCTTCAGCAATCTGTTCCTCTTCTTTAGATGCGTCAGTTTCTGCAGTTCAGCTCACTCCGGATTTCCTAGTGCATTGAAGATGGCCTCCTGCTGTGATTGCTCCTTATCTTTCATGTCAGGAAGGACTGTTTGCATACTTTGAGTAGGTTGCCCTTGATGCTCAGCCAGCTCTTCAAGGTTCCCTTGCCCTTTAGGGCAGCATGCCTGGGGATCCCACTCACTAGTTCCTTTAACAAGCTGAGGTTTGCCACATGGATATCTGGTTCTGCTACTTGGTTTTCTTACTTCCCTCCATAATTTAGCCACCACCATGTCCTAGTCACTTGGCCAGCCCGCTTCTGCCATCTATAGCAAGTTCTTTACTCATGAGTAACCAGTCTGGTGGAACACCTCCTGTAGTGGGCCTGTACAGGACTTGAAGTAAAAATTACTACTACTCACTCTGCATTTTTCTTGTACCCATCTGCCCTACTTTCTCTCAAAGGGAGTAAGAAAACCTCCTCTGGAACCCTGTTCATTATGTGCTGCTCTGTTCTCTGTTCCACCACTTACCTGAAGGTTTGATGAACCTAGTTTAAAGGTCTTCTCACTAGATTAGCAAGTCTGTTGTCAAAAATAGTCTTGACTTCCTTTGTCAGGTAGATCCTGTTTCTCCTGAGCAGTCCTCATTTCTCTGAGGACCCTGTGTTCATGAAAACACTGATGCTTTGCTGCTCTTAGTAAGCTGGCTGGAAGGTGACAATCTGCAGATAGGTCTGCTTCTTCTTGAGGCTTTCCTCTTGACTGGCAGGACCCAGCAGGCTATCACACCAACCCTTGCTCACTCAATACAGATTATTCAGGGTCTCCCTTGGTCGTGCTGGCAGGGTTGGGGGAGGTGGTATGAACAGGTAGGTGCATAGCTCATGAGCCAAGTGACCCAAGGACATTCTATATAATGGTAAAGTGTGGGGTTTTTTTTTTTTTTTTTAAGACAGTGACAACTCAAATGTTTCCTGGTTGAAAGGCATGTGGCTCTGTTGCTTAACTGTTCTGTGGTTAGTGTTTGCATCGAGGTTCTTCACCTGATTCACAGGGCTTTGTTAGGAAAGCACTTTGAAGAATCAAATTAACTAAATTGGTGCTGGTCACAACTGTGTGGACATGACAAATGCATGTCGTTGTGCTACTGAATCATAGCTAAAATCTGTTTTCCTATGTTATCTGTACTTAGTACTGTGCTGAAGAGGCTCTGTACTGTTTTGTATTACTTCCATAGCTTTTCTTAAAATCTGGTTGTCTGATTTAGTACCACAGATGTGTTAGTAGCAAGTTGGAACTTGGTAGCAAAGAGTAACAGCTAAGAAGTCTAACTTCCCTGTTCTAATCAGTTCTTCATCTCCCTGTGTGTGTTTGTTAGTGCTGGCTGATGTTGAGCACGTGACCATGGGAGATGCCTACATTTCCTGAAACAGTACTAACAAAAGAGTCTTCTACCTGTAGTTTGAAAGTGCCTATAGCCTGGCAGCAACATTAAATTATCTAAAACATATCTAGTGGCTTTCATGACAAACTATCTTGAATTTTCCAGTATAAGAATACTAATTTAAGGAGAAGGGAAGATGAGGTCTGTTGCATACTATGTTCAATAAACTTTACAAAACATATATTACTGGGATTACACAGTCAAACCCAGTTATCTGAAATATCAGCCCTGGTCAGAAGCCTGAGCAGGGAATGGTCACCACGGTGTTTATCGCGGCATGTCTGCCCTGTGGTTTTGTGTGCAGCTTGACTCGGGTTCAGTAAGAAGGATGACACTTGTTACCTCGCTTCCTTCACGTGGTCCAGTGCCTGAGTTGTTATCCTTGAGTATAACTGGTCCTTCTGCTATGGTAGTGAGTTCTTATTCTGTCCAGTGCCATAATACTGAGGTGTCCCCTTAGTTCCAGTATAGGAGGACGAAGGGATTATCTCCATTAGTTATCTCCATTGAGATAACTACTGAAAGTTGTAGACCAAACCTTGTCATCGTAATAATTTAGATGTCATGATTTGGTACCACGCTCCAGACATGGGCCGTGACTTTAGTTGAAGAGCACTGTCTTCACAGACAGCATGCAGATCTGCTTCAAAAAAGAAATCTGAAATTTCATCTCGCTGAAAGTGGGTTCAGGAGAGTACACTCTCACTGAAGGTTGTAGTAGGTAGTGGGAAACAGAATCTAGCTGCAACTGTAACAGCTTTGTTTCTCTCCGAAGCTTTCTGCCTTAATTCAAGTTATGCTTCAAATACTAAGTGGGAAGGATTTTGTAGTAACTGTCTTTTCTTCTCCCCTGCTCACTTGCTTGTCTCTCCTGCATCTCAGCATCTTTGTTAGGCCAGCCTTGTCTTCACGTAAATGAAGAATGAGAGGCTTGTGATTATGGTAGGTTGGTGATGTTCAAGCTTCGCAGCTTTCGGTGGAAGAATGATTATACCATGGGGCCTTTATTTGCCACGAGAGAGGACTTACCTAATGTGCTTGAGTTAATCAGACTGTTTGGATGCAGTAAGCTGATCCTTCCTGGAAGCACCAGCCTTAATGTGCATGGTTCGCTTAGTGTAAGAAGAGCAGCTGGGAATGGGCTTAGGCAGTCAAAGCAGTTCCGCTGACCCAGACCCCTTCAGAGGGGCCTTTGGGAAGGAGAGCGACTGCGGGTAGAAAACCTGTAGATGAATTGTCCCAGCAGCTGCAGGGATTAGGTAGTGTGTGGTAGACTGCATAAACGCACCCTGTAGTCTGTTGTGTGTGGCATCCACCATCAGTCAGATGTAAATGTGTGGGTTAGCTGGTCTCCTAATAGATGTGGAACACCTGAGTTTGCTGTGATCTGTTTTGCTTCAAATTCCCATTTTGAAGGTTGGTTTCATGCCTGATGGTTTTATGTAGGCTGTAGAGTTTATGTTTATTGCTCACATTCATTTAAATACGGGACTTGCATGTGGTTTTGGTGATGAAGGATCTGAAGCTGCTTCATGGCTGACTCTATTTAAAGGATAGCACTAACCCATCAAAGGGACACAAAATTGCAACTAGCCAAAGATGCCAAGCAGATAAATGTTCCATGGGATTGTAACCGAGGATTTTCACACAACTGGAAATTGGAAATAAAGTAGAAAGATAATGACTGGGAAGTTACCATAAGGTGCAAGGTATAGAGCATGCTATGCTGGTGGAAGAATGATGCTGTCTTTAAAAACCCACTGTTTTAACAAGTAACATAATACCCATCTGGTTTGATGAGAAATAGCATGGTATAAGAACCATACATCCAGACCTGGATAGCAACACTCACTAACTTATTCCTAGTATTAAGATTTGAAACAGTTTTGTTTCTTGTAGTTGTTCTGTGTGGTGGTTATTAATGTTATTCCTTCTATCTCAACATCAAATTACTATTAAAACTAGAGAGTACTGGGTGTTAAGTAGATGCTGAGTTGTGTGCTATGACAAGGCACTGATTATGGGCTAATTCTGCACTTGGCTGTTTGCTTTTAAGTTTGAAAGTCACTTGCAGGAATGTGGGCATGACACTACATATCTAGTGACTTCCTTATGAGGAGAGCCTGTGATTTAGGGTAAAGAAAGGAGGAAACATAATTAGGAACCATTTTGATGTGGCTTTTAAGAGTTTATTTGTGGTTTTGTAAGATTTTGTGAATGAACAGTTGGAGGAGCTTTGGGTCTGTATTTGTATACTTTGGTTCCTTGTTTCTTCCAACAGTTGGTAGGCTCAGAAAGTGTATCTGCTTCATCTGTTCTCCCCAGATTGCATCAGGTTTACCTTAATGTGCCACCTAGTCTCTGTATGATGTAAAGAACAACTATATATTGTGTTTGGTTGTGTTTAAAGAAAAAATGTTTTTTTATGTATTTCTGAACAAAAGACTATTTTCATCCCTTGTATTTCTGAAGGCATAAGCCATTGATGCATTTAGGTAAGCTGTCTTCAGGAACCTAAAAGATCAGTGAGTGTTCATTGTGTGTGTCAGTTGTCAGCAAGAAAGAAAAGTGTAAGAAAAACCCACTAGCATTTGGTTGATGTTCATTCTCATTCTCAGTAACTTCTTGAATTGTCTAGAGTTAAAGAAACAAGTGATAATAGTTATTGGAACCTTCCAGCATAACCCTGACATCTCAGTTGTCCTTTTTCAGGGCTGAGGAGGATCTGGGAAAGGTCCCTGGGGCCCGTCTGTAGTTCTACACCCATAGGTGTAGTTCTGCAGCTTTGTGTCACTGTGGAGCACAGCCAGAGAAATAGCTATTTTCAAAAATCAGCATTTACTTACATTCCGTATAAAATGAAGGCACTAACCTTAAAAGGAGTGCCTTACTTGACAGACTCCAGTAAAATTCTATGAACTACTTGGGAGCTGCTTGGACATTTGTGTTTCTGCATGCTTTATTATCTCCCAGCAGATGAGAAGTAGCAAGCTGTTCCTGACAAATACATTTTTCACAAGCTTTGTGATTAAAAAATTTGCTATTTTCTGTAAATCTTTCTCTTGCTTTTTGTTTTGTGGTTTTGTGTTGTAGGTTTTTTTTTTTTTGTTCTTTTGAAGTTGTTCTTCATGCTAATTTGTAAATCACCAGCAATTAGAAACTAATAGTGCAGTTAAGAAGCTGGTGGACAAAAGCTTGATGCTACTAACTGTAGACTGAGCAGGCAGCCTGTATATAGGAGCTGGAGAAATAGAGCAAGCTTGGCATTCCTTTGATCTCTTCTCGAATGCAGGACTGTGCTAGTTTGTTGGTCAAACTGTGAAAAGAACTTAAAGGAGCTGTGTGTTAGAGAAATAGCTGTAGCCTTCCACAGTAGAGAAGGGGCTATCTCTTTTTCCAAGGAAGTGTCCTGGTGTGGTGGCCACCACTGCCTGGTCTGGTGGTGACCACCATTCGCTTTGCTTTGACAAAGGGAACGCCTAACTTGACAATGAATCTGTGTGACCTTAGTGAGGAATGTGTTAGTTGTAGATTGTAGAAGCTGTGCAGCATTCCTTGTGAAGGATGTCAGCATCTAAATAGTAGTAACTTTTGATTGACAGGTGAGAATACTGTTTCTCCTGCCATCTGATTTGTATCAGTCATCCCCTTGCTTGCTTTAATTGAATTCTTAAAGGTGTAAGAAATTAGCTATATGGATCGAGTTAGTAGATGAGACTTTTGAATTGTAAATGCTCTTGGGCATATTGCTGTATTAAAATACCTAAGGTACATTGTCTGTATTATTTATAATAATTAGCATGAAGTGATCATGTTTTAAATGGTTGAAATGTATAGACTGTGTGTGCATACCTGAAAATGGGTTTGTTTTCTTACAGCTAACGGAAGACGAAATTGCAACCATTCTGAAATCTACTCTTAAAGGACTTGAATATTTGCACTTCATGAGAAAAATCCATAGAGATATAAAGGCTGGAAACATCCTTCTTAACACCGAGGGACATGCAAAATTAGCTGATTTTGGTGTGGCTGGCCAGTTAACAGTAAGTCCCTGTGGAAGGATGAATCTGCTTTAGTGATACTAACCATGCTCTTCTACTTTTGTCTTTTTCTTCTGCTTTGAATTTTGTGTCTGAGGAGCAACTAATGGTAGTGGTAGAGCTAACATTTATCATGATACATATTTAGTGTATTGCAAGACTGTTTAGTTTTTAGTTGCTTATTTTTATAACCCAGTGTACTCGAAATGCCTGATGATTTGACTTGAAACTTCTGCTTGAGGTTTATGATCACTGTCTGCAGTTCAGCCTCTGTAGGCTGATGGGCTGAATCTGTTTGGTCTTCATTAGAAGTCACTACCATTAGACCTTTGGGTGGCTAATTTAACTTTCAAATATAGAAGTATTATTAAAAGAATCTGAAAATAATCATCTCTGATTTAATTGCCTAAATAATATGCTTACAGGATACCATGGCAAAGCGCAACACTGTTATAGGAACTCCGTTCTGGATGGCTCCAGAAGTAATACAGGAGATTGGCTATAACTGCGTGGCAGACATCTGGTCCCTGGGCATCACTTCCATAGAAATGGCTGAAGGAAAGCCTCCCTATGCTGATATTCATCCAATGAGGGTAAGTTTGTGTAGTACTGAAAAACCAAACAAACCAAAAATACCGCCCCCCCCCCCCCAATATCAAAAACCCTAATACTGGAGACATAAAACTATTTTTATGCACGAAGATGAAGACTAAGGATTTTTACTTGCTGTCTTGGTTCTGATTTACTGCAGTTGGCCTGTGTTTTAACATGTCTCAGTAAGGTCTTAGAATGCTTTTATGTCTACTTAGAGAGAGAGATAAAGCAGTAAGTGCTTAATCGACTTGAAGGCAACATATAGGCCCTATTCCACACAGTGCTTGCACTTAGACCGCTCCATAACCAAGAGGCCATCCTCCTTTGAAAGGGAGTTCTGATGTAAAGATGGCCTAAAGAAGAATTCAGATTGTCCTATGGGAGCACTGCTAATATTAGTAATACATAAAAACTGTCAGGGGTTACTGACTCTTAAACTCTGTTGCTGAATTAGTTTACTTCTTTGCAAAATAAATCGTAAGTAGAATTAGTTGCCTTACGAAAAGTAGCAGTTGTAAAGGAATTATTTGGGGAAGTTCATGGGGAAACAATGTTTATCTAGATACAACTGTTGCCACTGTTACTCCTGCTTTTATTTCTTTGCAGTGAGCTATAGATAGCTACACTGACAGCACTGAGCATCAAGAAATACCCTGTTGTTGAATATTTTATTTCTAAAGCCCATATGGTATCAATAAGGCACTTCTGTGTTTTGTTTTGTTGGGTTTTTTCAATTAATATCATTTTATTCATTTTTCTTTGTTGGTTGCTGGTATATCAGGATTTTAATATAAGGAAACTGCCACTGTTGAAAGAGGAGCTCCTGTTCATATGTGATTACTGTAAGGTGACGCAGAGATGAGTTCAAGTGTATTTAGTGCTGTTGGCTTCTTGATTTTTTTTTTTTGTTTGTTTGTATCAGTTTGTATTTCTGTGTGTGTGGTTTTTGAAGCAGAGACGTTTTCTGAAGTATTTTTGCAATGTGTAGCTCAGTTAAAACTAGTGAAAAATAACGAACCAAGATAGTTTTGCAATTAGAAACATTATATCGTTTTGGAATCAAAGCTTAGTAATTTTCCTGCACAATTAGTTTTTCTTTCCTGTGGAATTAACTCTTTTAAAATTACTGTTCAAACTGAAAATACTCCAGTGAAAGCTGAGAACATAAGTGTCTCTGAAGCTTGTCTTTGATGAGAATTTAATTTAAGATGAAAAAACATTTTAAGATATTTTGAAGAACTATTGATTACAAATTTAAATACATTTGTTCCCGCTGGGGTTTTTTGGTTGTACTTCTTACGAAAATGTCTTAATTACATCTGAGTTCATTTTAACATCACTGTGTGGTTGCACTAGCTGTTGAAAGGTGAAGACTACGTTATCAGAGAGGATTTTTATATGCATGACAATAGCTGCTTATAAATCAAAGGTCACTGAGTTTGAAAGCTTGTGAATCTGTTTAATTCTTGTAATCAAATGAATGCTGTCAAAGGCCAAAGTAATTTAAGACAACAATTCTGGATTACACAGAACATGTGTTCTTGTTAATAAATTGCCTTACGGTTTTTAAGGGCTTGTATGCAGTTAGTGCTCTGGTATATTTGATACCTACAGTTTTTCTTCATTTTTATTAGTGAGTTGTTACAGTGGTTAACAAGAAATAAACAGGTTTTAGTTGCAATACTTTTCCCAGTGTCATATGATACAGCTTCACAGGACTTTTGGACATATGCAGATGCTTTCCTACTTTGTTTTAGTTATGACACAGAATCGACAGAGGCAAGCATGAAAGCTCGGGCAAATTTTCATTGCTTTTCCTAGATGTTGTTGGAGTTCCGCGGTGTTTATGTAAGGCACAGTTGTGTTACTCGAGCCCGCATGTTGAAATTACCATGTGCACTGCTTTGCTGTAGGGTGGTTGGCACTGCCACAAAGGTAATGCGCTGCCAGTAGGCCATTTCCTTGTCAACTGCATTTACAGTGTAATAGAAATGTTACATGACTTCTTTAAACAAGTGTTTTGGCAGAGAGGAAATAGCAGATTCCACGCAAACAAGCATAGCTTCCTCTGCTTAACCGCACTCCAGCTACTCCAAAAACTTACACGAGTTTCAGCTGAGAAAGAATGAGAAGTGAGAGGTGCAAAATGGAATTTCATGTGGGGACAAAAACCAGCATTTTTTTTCCTGCTGCAGTATTTCTGTTTTAGTATATTCAACTGTGTAAGTGTCATCAATGTTGTATTACTTGTTCCTGGCCTGAGTTTCAACAGAACTTGGTTTTGACAATGCTTGGTTTTGAGGCTCAGAGGTCAAGACCATTTGTCAGCCTAGTAAGTCTAATGCTTTATTCATGTAAGAATTGTGGAGTGCCTCACCTATTCAGTGTCAGGGTCCTTCTGTGCTTTTGCTGATGGTGAAAAGTGAAAATTCTGTATTTTCTCTCAGTTTTCGTCAAAGGAGGAGTATTTTCAGGTGGTTTTAAAGGAGGAAAGAAATACAGAGGTCCTGAAGGGTACCCTAAAATGTTGTGATACAGACACTGGAAAAAGCAAGGAATTCCCTGATGAGTCAAAAATCACTCAAACCTAGATAACTTAGCTCCCGTAGCAGGACTGGAAGCGTGTTGATTGCAGCAGTCTGAGCAGCAGCTAGGGCTAACGTGGCTAATTTGCATCTGCCTTTGGTTGCTCTGCTGCAATGAGCAGTTATGAAGTTGTAGTGGAGCTAATTAAAGGAGGCTCCAGTGTGGTTGTAGAACAAGACTCAATCTCTGAAGCTGCAGGAATATGTTTTAACAGCTGTGTTCCTGGGTCCCCCATTGACTGGAACATGTATGCTGTCCTGTAGTGATCAAGTATTTGTGTCATACCACTGCCTGAATTTAATTCAAACTGTTAACTGCTTGGTTCAGTCTCTCTTCTTCATTCAGTGTCTGTTTTTATTATTTCTGTTTCTTTTGAAATTCCTCTCTTTTTAAAGTCTATAATGAAAGCAATGACATCATCACTTATTGCTGTGAGGGTATCATCAATTATCAGCAATTATCATCAATTTAAAGCCAATTTAAGCGTGGGCTGCTGTTTATAGAGACAGCCTATCCTTAGCTAGGAGTTTCTGACCTTTCTGTTAAGCAAACTACTAGCATTTTTGAGGCCTCTCATGGAGCTGGATAAAGGAATTGATGTTCTGGAAAGCTAGCCTGCCAGAAGTGAGCTGGAGAAGTTACAGGAGCATGCAGATGGACAGGGGAAGTGGGTTGAGTGGAGTTACTGCCTTCAGCCGTGCATGGAGCCTCGTAGACCAACTGTAAAACTGCAACCTGTGTTTTATAAAACTTGCTTTTATCTGCAAGTCAACACTTGACACTTAAAGGTTGCTGTGCCAGGTAAGTTCTGGTAGCTCTCCTCTAAGGAGAGAGAGAGAGAGGGGGGGGGGGAAAAAAATAAATAAAAATGCAAGCTAGCCTCCCTTCATCCCCCACAACTCTCCTTTCATGGTCATCAGCCAGCTGAAATAATTCACGTTGCTGTGGTATGGAAGAAGCTGGTGGTAGATGTGTTTTTCAACACTTCACAGTATTGGCCTTTGTCTCTTTACGGTGAGGTTTGTTGGAAATGGACATGTGGGTATCACATGTTCTGCAGTGGATTAGAGGAAGCCAATTTGAACTCCTTCCATTTGCCTTAAGTCCAATCATGATATTTATTTTTCCATGGCACTTACCCAGATTAACCATGCCTCCTGCTTAGCCTGTGTCATTTCCACCCTGCATTAATCTGTTTGTAATAACCTTTTATTCCTGATGTATCTTGCAACAATCTACCATTTCCCAGGTTTTTTTTTATTCTCAGCACATTGCATTAAAACTGGAGATTGAAGTGAGAATTAATGCTGTGTAAAGCCATAAGAACCAAGGAAAATGTCACGTTGAACATTGTTGTCTGACTGAGACCAGTTTTTTTGAATTTTAGAGAAAATAGTTTCCTCTGTGCCTTTTGTGCCAGAAGTTGAGGAGAGGGAAAAAGAAAAAGCACTTACGGCGATGTCAGATGTCTTTCTGTATACTCGCTTGCATTTCTTCTCTCCCACAGATGGAATTGTCTCATTGGTTTCTATTATTTTCTTTCAGAGTTCACCTATCTTATCTCAGCATTACTGCTTTTAATTTAGAGTAGGTTTATAAAAGTGTATTAGGTTGTTTTCTTATTTTAGTGCTTTTGCTTATCTTTTAGGAAAGAGGTTAACTTCTAAAAGTCCTTTTCCTTTAAAGAACTTTGTGAGACACTTTTTGTTAATCTGTAACTTGAGATCTTGCCTTCTGTTTCTAGATAGTGAACTAATATTTAAAGAGATTTAAAATATGGATTTTTGATTGTATATTACTGTTTATTATTTTACTACCTCGTTGAGAATCTTGCGGAAGAATGACAACAAGCTGTGGTAGGACTCGCCGAGTGAGATTGCTCAGGGAGGTTAAAATTCCTCAGTATTTCCATTGTGCATTCTAAGTTATGATACTTTCCATACAATTAAATATCCTATGTGATTTTAAGCATTTTAGCATATTAAGAGTATTTTAAAATAGTTAAGTCTTGACAAAAGCATGTGAGACCCTAACACATCCACTCTGTGAAAGGCAGGAATGCGTGCAGTTAAGAACAAGGAATTGCGACTTCTCCTTCCACTGGATCTTCCCTTGTTTTCTTGTCTTTTGTAAAACATCTGATTTCTTAGGACAAGATTTGAGTGTGTGTCATCTTACATGATGCCATAGTCATTCTAAATTCATGATGATTTAATATATAATGTGTGTTTACAGTGGGACCTAAGAGACTGATGTGACGTGCTTGAGGCGGTGGACCGGAATTGGACGAGTACATGTCTTGCTGCAGCCTTCCCAAAGGGCTGTTGGAAGGCCTGTGGACCTCTCAGGCTTTAAATGGAACTTTAGTGTTTGCTTTAAACTGACCTAAATGCAGCCGAGGGCTGCAGAGGGGTGGTGGGGATTCCTACCCTTCCCATGCGGTTGCATTGGTCATTGCTGTTGGAGCAAGTGTTCTGGTGGCCACATGAGAACTGACCAGGTAACAAGAATTAGCTTTCACCGATACTGTTAACGTGGTGCTTGGACTAGGTGGGGACAAAAAGAGGTGGCTGGAGCCCGTAGGAGAATTGAGTCATCCCTTTTTTTGGCATCGGCCCAAGTTGGTGCTGAGGTTGACTTAAAGCAGTTGCCAAACTGGAGTCCCAGCTGTCCATTTGTGAATTTATTGGGATTCAAACTTAATTATTGAAAGAAACTCATGTATACATTAGTCTGCTGTTAGCTTGGGGACTATAGCTGTAGGTGCAGTGCTGACATACAGGTTTTACTGTGCTGGATTTCATTTACCTTTTTGAATGCAGAGAGAGTATGAAGAGAAGGAAAGAGATTGCTCTTCTTTTTTCGGATAGACTTGTCTGAGTTGTCAGACTGTGGAGCTTCTCTGAAGGTGGCCCTTACGACAAGAATCTGCTGTAAGCGACAAACTGATTTGATTTCTGTAGCCTGTCTTACCATCTTACCTGTCCTTTTGGACTTTTCTACTTGGGCATGTCAGTGAAATGAGATAGAGTTCTAGACCTTTTATGGGTAAGTGTCCCCCCACAAAGCCTTCCTGCTTTTCCACCTCATCTGTTCTTCCTTCTTTAAATGCTGTAGCCATGATACAGTGCTTGTCTGATGGAAAATAAAGTATGTTTTCTGTACAGACTGGGGGGTTGGGGAAGAAAAATCAGTGTCAAATGAGTTGCTTCCCACATAATGGGAACAATACCATTTGTCCTCTGGCAAAGCTTGCCGAGAAGTGTTTTCTCCCTAATACTCCAAGGAACGCTTTGAAGAGGTTTTGCCACAGTGTTTTATCAAGAAGCTGTACTCCCTTCTTTCCACAGGAAAAAAATGAGATCTCCCCCTGGGTTATGGGACTCGTGAGAGTACAAACCACATAAACGCCTGGATATGTACAGGAATTCAGTCCTCTTTCTCTATAGATTCACAAAGGGTGCAGATAATCTAATTTCTTTTAATCAAGGTAATACCTTGTCAGTATCTGTCTCTTCATAGAGAGGAAAAATGACATAGAAAGTAAGGAACAGAAGGAAGTAAAAGATGGGGATAATGGCAAATGGGGATAATGGCAAATGGGGCTGGGTTGATCTTGCCTTTGGAAATCCAGAAGATGCTACTGAGGTAAGGCAGTAGCATGGGAAATCTGGAAGAAGAGTTTACTAATAAGAGGAAATCAATCCTTTATAAAGACTCATGAGCATTCATATTTGTTTGTCTAATCACAGAATATGACGTTAACATTGGTACACATACTGCAGAAACATTGCTTGAGGTGTGTGTGGTAGCTAAATCGGGGAAGGACAAGGCCCTCTTTCTGTCCACATTAAAGCTTTCGACAAGCCTGCAATCTGATGTCCGTAATTGTTTCTTCCTGTAGGTATTGCTTTCCTTACCTGCTTTTTTCTTGCATCTCTCTAACTTGTTTTTCCCTTCAGTGAAGAGATGGCTTGAAAGTTCATGTAGTAAGACTGTTGCAATATAAAGTGCAGTTGTGCACTTTAGTTGTGGCTGTGGAATCTAGAGTAAGTGTTTTATGATGGTTTAGAGAATGCATCTTCACTCTTTCATATCACTAGAATTTTTTTGGATAGAGTACATAATATGTTTATTAGTGTTTAAAGTATAAATTCTTTAAGTTTTTGTAATGGTGTCGGGTTTGTTGGTTGCATGTGTGTGCAAAAAGGAAATGTTCATCTCTCATGTGTAACAAAGTAGCAGAAGTGGAGAATATTTGAAATTTGCACTGGATCTGGAGTTTAATTTGAATTAAATGGAAAACATTTCTTTCATGCCTCTAAATGAGGATTTAATTAAAA
Organism: Todiramphus chloris collaris; assembly: GCA_025345505.1. Classification (NCBI taxonomy): domain Eukaryota; kingdom Metazoa; phylum Chordata; class Aves; order Coraciiformes; family Alcedinidae; genus Todiramphus; species Todiramphus chloris. The sequence goes on along the minus strand of JANVCC010000070.1, from coordinate 1,174,440 downwards.
TTAAATTAGCTCATCTTATTAGACTTACTCCTGGATAGGAAATTTGAAACATACTTTACTTGATGGTTGGTTTTCTCTGACTTTGATTAATCACTTTCAAAGTAAGCGGAGGGTCAGTACAGTAATTCCATAATTACACACAAGTGAGTTAACTTGAAACTCTAACTGAAATAACTGTAAAGGAAGTTTGATCTGGGTTAGTTTCATGTAATGCTGTGTGTCTTCTGTGCATGGTTCAGATTCTTAGAAGTGCTAACTGGGGAAAAGGACTGCACCATGACACTACCTATTTACTGGCAAGATGCACCGTAGGGAAATGTGTGACCTGGGAATGGGAATGTTATTTTTCAAAGATGTTGAAACAGTAAACAGAGGCTGAATGAAGCCATGAAATTGATGGAAGGATTCTTGGTGACTTTAATGAGCATTGTATCAGGTGCTACATCTGTAAACATTATTAAAGATTATCTGAGAGAAGAGTTATCGTGGGTGAAGCCAGGAATGTACTCAGCAAACCAGTGCAGCACAGGTAAGCATTGTTCTCTGCTGCTGGGCTGCCTGCTTTCTCCCTGGACAAATGCTAAAAACAAACAAGCAAACAAACCCCAACTAAAAAGCTTAATTCAGAAATTTTCAATTACTAGAGATCTGCTCCTTTGTGGTGTTAGTAAAACTGTGAGCACGGATCAAACTGCAAAGCAAAACTGGTTTGGAATTTGAAGATCTTAAGAAAATTTTATCTAAAATAGGCAATTGGTAGGAAAGAATCAAAAAACTAGGAGTGGAATTTTAATGCTACAAGGCTTTTTAATGAATTAATTTTACAGCCATTTGTATTTAAATAAGCCTTTCTCTCATTTGTACGCACCGTTGTATGCTGAACTCATTCAATGTCTTTTTAACTTGCACCGTGGACATGGAAAATGATTCAGCAAGCTGTTTATGCACAGACTTAAGATAACTCCGTTTGCTACAAACTCTACAGTACCCTGCAGAACATTGTAAAATACACCACCGGTTAAAACACTTAAGTGAATGGCTGTATATGTTTGTTACAGATGCTTCTATTTCTTTTTACTTCTATCATCTTTCAAGTTCCAGGATTAACACAAAATATACAACATAAATTTTTATTCAGAGGTCAGGCAGGTAGTTTTATTGAAGAGGAGCGAGTTTCTGTGTTCCTTTGAAGTACATATAGTTGTTTGTTTGTTTTGTATGTGACTAGTGTCTCATTAAGCCAAAAAAACCCCCTTGGTAAATTTTCTTGGATGCTTAAATCCACCCTTATTGAGTGTTCATTGTATGTTCTTTTCTTTTTTTAGCCTTTGACATGTTTTCTGTCAGTATAGCTGGCTGACTTGTAGGAGGTGCTTTAGAGAGACTTGACTGCTATATTGGCAATTTCTTAACATGTTGTTATGCTTCTTAAAGGCAAAAGTATACTTGGATTTTATTTATAGGGATATTTTGTTGGTTTTGAATCATGGGAGAAAACTGCAATCAGATTAGTGGGAAAGGACTAAGCTTCTATAACTACTTACTGTAATATTTTTAAACATTGAAAAGACTATACAGATTGTTTTACTTTGTAAAAAAAAATATAAAAAATTGCTTTAGATTAAAAGGAGGGTAAAATTTGGAATGGAGAAAGCTTATTAAGACTGTATATACCTTGTTTCTGTCTTGGTATTATATTCCCTTAAAACATACACCAGGTCATTTTTAAAGAGGATGATGCATATTTAATGGAAGAAATTTATTTATTTAAAAGGAAGGGATGCAAATCAGTCTAAATTTGTTTCAGTTAAAACTTGATGGTCTAAAGACAACTTATAATCCTTTTCTTGTTATAAAGTATTGTCAAATTTGTAGTATCAGTTGAAAAGTTTATGGAAACTTTGTTCCAAGGTGCTTTAAAATAGAATGAAATCTTTAATTTTTATTTGATGGCACCTGTTTTCATTTTGTTTCCCCAGCAACACCAATGGTATCAAAAATTGCCTGTAGACCACCCTGGTTTTTGAGAAGAATGAAATCAGCCTGGCTTTTTAATTTCAGCCTTTTCTTTTACTGACTGAATGCTTAAAGAAGGGTCTACAACGCGGTCGGTAGTTGGTGAGCTAACTTGAATGATTCGGGTATGCGATTTGTGGTTTTTGTCTTAGCTCTTTCTGCATTGGTGCCAGTCTGTAGTGTTGCGTTAGTTTTGGGAGTGCAGTGAGAGACTATGTAGGAAGTGCTTGTGGTATCCACAGCAGAAGCAGCTGTGTTTGAAAGTTGTGTTGTCTACCTGCAGAAAAGTAGACTGCAAATTGTTAGATTTTTTTCTTTTTAAAGCTGCGTGGATCTGAAATTTTATTCTAGATGTAATTTGGAAAGAAATAAAGCCAACAGAAGCATTACCTCCTGATTTCTGCTTTCTTCTGTGCCTCTTCACGATGTCTGAGAGTTCACATTGATTATGAAGATTACATTTGTGGTTCCAAACACCTCCCGTCTTAATTCATTATCGGTTTCTAGTTTCTGTTTCAGGAAAGCAAACATAGACATAATTCTTGAAAATACTGCTTATCATTACCTGCCCACCTGAACAACTGCTGAACCAACAGAAGTCTCCTCTGCAAAGTATATTCCTGTATTCCACGCTATACTGTTGATGATTAAAAGAAACCATTGGTGGGGCAAATCGGAACTAAAAAGAAAACTTCTGATTTATAGTGACAATTATAGAAGCACTAGAGAGTTTGGGAAAATTAGAATAGTTCTGGAAACTGATAATGATCTGTTCTCAGAGAAGACTGGTGGGTTCGGACCTCTGATGGAACTCAGCAGAACCAATGGTGGCCCCTGTGGTCCGTCCCAGCTTTCTGGTGCTGTCACTGTAGGCTTGGCTGGCAGTAGAGATGGTAGCCCAGTGTTCTCTCTGCTGCAAGCTCCTTTTTGCATCCTCTGAATGTTTACATAGCTAAACCAGGTAGCATTAGCAAGCAGAAGGTTTATGGGCAAACTGCCACGCATGTGTTGAGATAGTAATCTCTTTCAACCCGGATGGTTCTTGAAGTGTGCTAGTGGTGAACTCTGACCTCGTAGCAGAGGGTGTGCCTGCCTTGGGTGCACACAGACACCACTGAGCTTTGCTCACACGCTCCTTGTTTTACTTCTCCAGAGCAACTGTGTGCGCACTTCAAATACTTGAGTGGTTTTGGGCAGGTGAGGGAGGAATGTTAGTCCATGTTGCTTTTGGTTTGTTTCTCTGAACAGTGCAACTAGTTTGTGCAAACTGTGTTTCTTGATATCCAGGACTGGTAAGTGTTTGGTTTATGGGGGTGAAAATGGCCATGTGTAAGTTCCTAATTTTTAAAACAAACTGAAAGAGAAGCTTTAATGAACAGTGTTGTTAAACAGTCAGATTAGTTGAATTGTGTAGAGAAATCCGTACAAGGTTTCTTAAAAGTTGATCATTTGTGTGAATTGTCATACGTAAATGGGGACTCTGGAGCAACTGGATGTGTTCCACTTTCTTGATGTGAAAATACGTAGAGTACGAAGTAGCTAGAAGGTCTATGCTAGACTGGAGGTACGACTGGAGAGGCTAAAAGGCCAAGGGCATGTCTGCCTGTCTGGGTGTTGAGAAGCTGATGGGTGCTTGGATAGCAGTGCTCTCAGAAGGCACTACGTGACTTGGCTCCAGCTCGGAAGCAGTAACTGTGCTGATGTGCCTCTGTGTCTAAAGTACCTGGCCTCCGAGTTCAGTGACGTTTACCTCTCTCCACGTAAAGAATACCTGCTGTAGTTTTGGGCTGTAGTTCATAACCTTTACGCTTGGATTCCTTCATGGTGCCTGGGCTGAGTGTGGTCCCAGAAGTGCATTTCCCGCAGGGGGCTAAAGCACACGCTGCAGTGTTTCCGCTGCCGGCTCCTTGGCTTTACACCGGCCTGGGCTAGGTTAGGATTTGGTTCATCATAAAGCTGGTGGTACAAAGTTTAACCTGGTAGATTTCTTTGTAAAATAAACATGCGGGAAGGGAGCGTATTCTGTTGCAGTGTTTCCCAGCTGGCATTGTGATTCTTTAGTGTTGTGTGAAAGGAGCTTTGCTAAAAAAGCCCGATTGGATCAACATGCCCGTAGTAGAGCTGCACAGCACGAGTGAGCCCGGAGCACTGGCAGCCGTGTCTGTGCCAAATGCCTTTTCTGCCCCGTGTGCCACAACAGCAGTGGTTGCGTGGAGCAGCAGCACGGGACAGACGGACTCGGTGAGTGCAGCAGGTGGATGTTGCCAGGGCTCGGCTCTGTCCCTTCTGGCTATACCAGAATGGCCCAGTCGTGCCCTTAGTTCAGAGTTCTTCTGAAAGCTTTCACAAGATGTCTGTATTAAATTACAGAATTGCAAAAATTCTCAGAGTTTGAACCTTATGAAGAGGAAGATAAAATACTTCCTGAAGTGTTAAAGAAACCAACCAACCAAAAACACCCAAACAAACAAAACCGAAACAAAGGCAAGCTTTTGGAAAATTGAGAAAATAATCACAAACTTTAAACTCCTTTTCTACCTTTTTTCCCCAACTTAATGAAAATGTAAAATTTTAGCTTGCTGCCGCGGAAGGCAACACCTCTAAGGTGTGTCAGGATTTTACACCTAGTGTTTTCTGATGTCTTGTGCTTGTCGTACCTGACAAACTTGTTTGGTGTTGTCACTGAGCTGATCCAAATTTCTGGTTTGATAGAAAGCTTGGGGTGTTGGGGTTTGTGCTGTTGTTGTGTGGTTTTCTCTTGTTGTTTCATTATTTGTCTGGTTTGGGTGGGTTTTGTGGGCGAGTTCGTTTGGGGTGGGTTGTGTTTTTTGGTGGATTATTTGGTTTGGTGATAATTTTCTACCCAAACAGAGTTCAGTTCATTTAATGGTGCCAGAGAAGCGCTGGAGGAGTTGCAAGCGTGTGACAGGGAGTGTGATCTCCCCTTTCTGCTGTAAGAAGCTGTTACATCAGCATAATTGTATCACATCAGCAGTGCTGACACAGCTTGGTTTGGAACAGTGTTGTAAATTGTTTCATTGATGCCATACTGGTTGGGGTGGGAGGAAGGACTTTCTGGAGGAAGTAGTTGACCTCCGTATACCTGAAATGCCAAGACCTGCAGGTGGAGGGGCTGTTGAGAATCTTCTCCCAGGAACCAGCCTTTCTGTTTGCTTTGAAACGTTTTGGGGATTACCAGTGATACCAAACAACCCTGTACACTGAGTGGTTTTGATGTACCTGAGCTTTCAATAGTACCGACTTCCAAATGGATGGGGAAAAAAGTTCATGTTTGTATTTACAGTATTCAGAGGGTTAATTGGAAAAACCTAACTTTGTGAAGAAGTGCTCCGATTTCTCTTTTGAGACATGTCAGTCATTTTGATTAAAAAAAGTCTCTGGTGTTCCTCATCCCATCCAAGAAAGCAGTAAGAGCTTAACTACTCTCCTGTAGTCTAAATTTAATCCTACCCTGTCTTTCTGGACCATGCAGAACATGTGGATTACTTAGGACATTTTTTTTCTTCGCAAGAGATTTTCTGTTCTGATTAAACCTGCTTTTGCACATTTGCCTGGACTTGTAGAGTTGGATTTATGCGAGAGGAGGTCAAAGCAGGCTGTTGTTTTTTCATGTTAAGAGTTATATATTGTATGTGTGCATTCTCAAAGCATGAGAAGCATCCCCTTCGGATCACAACTATCTGTTTCTGATTCATCTGCCTCTTGAAAATGTTTCATGGAGAGATCAGGTGATCCCTGTGATTATTATTGTTTACTTCTGAGGTTGACAGGTGACTTCAAGAAGACTGGTCCGTATTCAGGCATGCTTTGCTTTCAGGAAATGATAACATACAAATCAAGTTCCTCATATTGGGGAAAAAAGGCAGTTGGTGCCTTGTGGGGTTATCATCATTAGCAGGCTGCATGCCGATAGGCAAGGAAGAAAGTTTCAATAAAAAACCCCTCACCCTTAATTTTTGTTTCATTTTGTTTATCACGTCTTCATCTGTAAATACTTTCACTGCAGAGCAGGGGTAGAAGCGTTATGTTCCTGACTGACAGTGTTAGAACTGTGGTGTTAACTTAGGGCTTTTTATTTATTTATCCTTTTAAAGTCTGTAGGAGTCTATATTTCTGACTTTGTATCTCTGACAGTCCATGCAGGTAAAGGTTTTGATACAGCACATTTTGGCTTCCTGGGACAACTTGAGCTGCTTGGCTGGCTGTTTGTGGTGTCTGTTCTTGACCCCTTAGTACTTGATCTTCCTACGGATGAAGTCAGTGGGTGTAACGTTCATTTTCAGAAGCCATTGAAGGGCCATATGCATCTGCCAGGTATTGTTCTGTGCAGTGTGTGCTTTTCCCACTGCTGCTTTGATAGTCTGCTGAAGATGTTACCTTGATTACTTATGTTCAGAAAAGAAAAATATGGTTGGTTCAGCTTTCTTTCAGATCTTAAGGGAACTTGCTTTCCATAAAATTAACCTTTACTGCTAACAGAAGAAAAAGGTCCACAGTGAATGTCATAATTACCTTTGTGTAACTATCAGAAGACGCGCGGTGACTTGATGGAAACTGGCAACCCTGGCAATTACACAGTAACTTTTGGGTTTCTTCCTGCTCTAACATGACTTCAATCAAAAGGCTCTCCCAGTGGATGTTACTAAAATAAGCAATTCCATCCTCCAGAGTTTCAGCTATTGACAAAAGCCTTCACCTTGTTCCGTTTTCTTTGACAGCTGCATTTTACTAACTAGCCTTGCAGACTGACTTTAAAGGCAGTGAACTGGATTACCAGGGGCCAAGACACCAAATTTGTTGCTAAAGACAAGCATTGAAAATATCTTCCCTTCTGTTTAAACTGGGGAGTTGTTACTTAGACTCAGCTGCTGTCGTAGATTCACAAAGTGAGGTGACTTGGGCAGTATTCCCTTCTCTAGCTTCTTTTTTGCTGCCATGTTATGAATCAAACTCTTATCTCATGATTGCTGTGCCCAAGATGGCCTTTAATGAACAAAACAAATATGAAATAGTAAATTGTTTATTTGTGGTTCAGTACTTAATCAGGGAATTTTAGTATTAAGTTTGTAAGAATTTTACTAGGGTTGAAATGGTAGCTTTTGCTGGCTGTTGAGACTTCAGGACTTATGAACAAATAAAGATTGTCATCTGCAAGAGAGACTTCTTCTACATAGTCAAATGCTATGTTTCTAATGCCATTGCATTTCAGCTGGTGATGGTTTAAATTATGACACCCAGTCCTGTGCCTTAGGGCTTGCAATTCTCTAACTTTCTTCAGATGCATCCATAAAGCAGTGCCTAATTTGTTATGAAATTGAGAGAAAAGTTGTTCAGTAATTCTAAGTTGTGCTGCTAGCATCTGTTTCTGATAAAATATTTGTAATATGATAAGAATTTGAAAGAATTGTGTGATTACTAGTTTCAAATAACCATTCCAATGATAGCCAAACAAAGATGGGTTTTCCTTCTGTGAGAGTCATTTTTATATATGGAGTGTTAAGTCCAAGTGGCAGAGAAAGCTAATATTTATGCCTAGGATCTATAATGAACTTAAATCTCCATCTGATACTAAACTGAGGCTCTGTCAGCTTTATTACTAAGAATGGGTGCCTTGGGAATGCTAAAATAGTGTGTAGAAAATGTTTGTTGTTTACGTGCGTCTTGTTATGCATTCCCAACATTAATTGGATGTCAGATACATCCTTCAGAGCAGAATTCATCACATCTTCTGGTAAATCATTCTGTATTTGTCTGTACTGATGGGTAGATTCACAAGACAGCATTTTAACTTTGAGTCATCGGATGTTGTCAGATGACAAATGCAATTGCAGGTACTGAATCACTGACTGAATTTATTCTGGTTTTATCCTATCTAAAGCTTCTGCTGCTATTTTTAAAATCAGCTTTTTAGTTTAGTCTGTGCTTGAATTTCAGCTAAAGCAACTGAATTGTTTGTCTTTTCTCGTTGCATGGCTCCTTTTGACATCATTGCTTGTGTCAGTTGAGCACAGCGAGCTTTCCAGCCCAGCCATCTGCAACAGGCACAGCCCTGCTCTCTGTTCTGCTTCCTGTGTGTGTAAAGAAAGGGCAGAGGAATCTCACATCTCCCTTTCCTTTTGTATCTCAGCTGATTTAGGATTGTCTGTTGAGTTTGGTACTGCTTAAAATATAGGCCTGCTTAAAATAAGTGACATTTTCTTCAATTGCATCTTCTTTGTCCTGGCTGGATAGCGTGTTTGGTCATCTTTACGGCATTCCTATGCCATACGGTTTGATGTTATGTTGTATGAAGCCTTATTCCCTTCTTCAGTGGGCGTATCCATTTACAGACACAGAGGATAATTCACTGGACATTGGGCTTGTTGGGGGCCTTGGTTATGCAGTGCTCAGGGCTGTGCCATGAGAAAGGCCCTTTGGGGTATGCTGTGCTAGTTTTGAGTCACTGCTGCTGAACATCACCACATACAGCTTCTTGTAAGGAGCCAAGAGAAACCGCAGGAGGAGCAATAAGGTATTGCTGTCTGTGCTTTCTGGCCTTGCTGTCCATTCCAGAGAGGCCTTTGCCGTATCACTCGCGCCAGGTGCCGAGTGCCGTGTCTTCAGACGCAGCACCCGGCCTTTCTCTACCTGAAGTCTGAGCCAGTAGTTTTCAGCAGCTTTCCACCTCTTGCCTTGTCTTCCGGTTCAGTCGCTCTTCTTTCTCATTTGAAATAATTTGAGTGTGGTTTGCAGCCTTGGATTTGCAGAGGAACAGCAGACTGTTACTGGGAGTAGTTTATGAAGTAGGGAAGCTAACCAGCTGATACTCTTGCTTGCTCGTTTGTTTTTGAAGTGCATGCATCCCTCAGCTGATGTTGTAGATGTCAGGCCTGCCTGAGTTTTCTCTTTGCTTATGAATATCTCTTGCCTCTGTTGTCTCTGCTGTAGGGAGCTCTTTAGGTACTCTTGTCTCAAGCTGGGGACCATCATGTTGGATAGAGGAGTTTCTGTGAAGCTGCTTGGGTGGAATGAATACATACAATTAGAGCAAGAGAGAGAGGTGAGACCTTCAGCGTTTTCAAGTGTGCCTTTCACAGATCGGATTGGTAGTTCCATACACATGCTTAAAGTACTGTGCCGTTCAGAGGCTGTTAAGTGACGTGAGGCCTGATAAGATGTTCTTTGAGATTCTTCTCATGTGAATTGAGTTTATTCATTGAATATTGCCAGCAGAGCCAGGAGAATGAATGCCAACCTGGTTTTGAAGGGGAGAGGAAAGGCCGTTTCCGTGTGACTGTACATAGCTGCCACAGCTTGAATAACCTTTGCATTTGAAATTCCTTCTCCCTGTCTGCCTTGAGGTCTTTTTGTGTGAGCTGGGGACAAGCTGCTGGGAATTAAGGGTATGATATGGCTCATTTATGTGATACCAGTGTTTCTAGTCCCTGCTTCAGCCCTTGCTCTGTTCTTAGCATACTTCAGTGACTGCGACAGCCGCACTGCTAAACTACTTTTTCCAGTAATAGAGGTTGTAAATTTATGTTCCCTGAAATATTTGTGAAGGAATGCTTTTTGGTTTTTTTGTGTGTGTACCTACAGTAACTGGGCTTTGCATTCAATTGTTTATTTCATGTATTATTCTTTCTTTGGCTGCAGTGTCTGTAGTTGTAGGGGAGCTGTCCTACATGCCTCGGGAACAAAATGCAGTAGGTTAAACCAGACCCTAACAAAAATGTAGATGATGTGATTAATTAGTGTTTGGATAGGGCAGTACAACACAGACCACAGATTAGAACCAACACCTATAATATTTTGTCAGCGTTGCAATAAAACAGTCCAGGTTAAATCATTTGGGAGTTGTGGTAGACGCTTGCTTTTTTGGTTTTATTTTTTAATATATATTCTCCTGTCAGGTTTGCTTGCAACTTGGTTTAAGCAAAGAAATTTAGATGCGGGTCCAATTCACACTGTTGTGGATTTTTTGTCTCAGGTCTGTGTATCTTTCTGGCCTCAGAATGTTACACCTCACTCTGAGCTTTTTTTCTTAATTACATGAATTCTTTTTTCCTAGGTCCTCGATCCTGTAGAGTGATACCATGTAGGTGTAACTGAGCAGTTTATCCAAATAGCTTTTCTGTATTTCCTCTAGGGTGCGCAGTATTTTGACAATGGTGACCAAGTCCAGAGGATATCTAATTAGCATTAAATGCCATTAGCATCAAAGCATCTCCTTAGCATTTGTTGTGTTACGCTTCTGTCTCCTGTGTTGGGTGAAATGAGCAGACCACATTGGGAGGAAGCAGAGATGGGTAAAAGACCTTGACATGATAGAAGTAATGTCTAACCCACATAATTGGGTGTATTATTGAATGAATAACTAACTGGGCTACTATTTTATAATGCATACAGCATTATACTTAGCACTTGACATTACTGGTTGAGAAGTGGAAAACTTCTGAAATAGAGATGCCGAATTCAGAGATGGTTTGAAAGCAGACCCTCGAGAGACTTGCAGGCAGTTACACAGAGTCTAAACTGGTGTTACTTAGTGGCATAGATTGTAATTAACATTTTATAGCCAGTGTTTCTGTCAGAAAAGATTCAGTCCTTGTTCATAACTAAGACATTAAAAAAGATGTCTTGTTTATTTGCTTATTGGAGATAAGCTTGAGGGTTTTCCTACCCCTGTGGAGCTGGGTTCTCTGTGTTAAGGTAAGGGTTGCAGTGTGGCTAATTACACGGCAGTTGAGCTCCGTTTGAGGACATGAATGGTATTGCAGAACTAGAAGAGGCTTAGACAACTATTGTTTGTAGTGTTCACTAAATGATATGTCTTTCTTTTCTACTGCAATAAGTTAAAATGAGCAAGCTTGAAAAGGTTAGTTAGCCACTGGGGAGATTGAAAATTAAGTGGAAACTACGTTATTTGAACTACTTAGAATATTAAAACCATGGGTTTTTAAATTGAGTGGAGAAAGAGGAAACAGCAAAAACTTCTGGGGAGTCTGTTCTTATCTATCACCTCAGGGTGGGAAAGAGATCGCTTTTAAATTACTGCATTTCAATGTGAGAATTCTGGAAGGCATGCAGAAAAAAAAATAGTTTTCACCTTCAGTTCTGTGTTTGATCTTTGTCAAAACATAATTCAACCCGTTTTGTTCTGTAGCCACTGTATGACCCACCCAGTGGCAAGCAACCCCCCTTCTTTTTTTTTCTTGGTGTATGGGAGTTTTTTTCCCTTAAAGGTAATTGGCCCACGTTTAAGTTAGTAAATGTCATCTGGACTCAGTAAAGAGCAAGTGACCTGCATTGAATTAGTGTAATTCTAATACAAACAGCACATCTCATAGTTTTGGTCTCATACAGGAAAAGAGAAAGTTGGAGTGATTTTTCAGTTTGATAAATAAAATTGAAGATCCAGGGAGCCAACTTTGGCTTATAGTTATTTTTTCCTTCTTTTAAATAATAATTTTAATTTGAATTTTGTGTGTATATTTTCTCATTGGAACACTTCCCCTCCTGGAATAATCTTCCGTGGGATGTATGTTGTGCCAGTTATTACATCACGACCACTCATTACCAATCGCAGTTTCGTCGGCCACCAGACCCTTGATAAATACCTACTCTGTCCAGAATTTGGTGCTTTGTTTTACCTCTGTCATTTGGTAGGATCACTTTTGAATGCCATTATGTAGTTTGTGGTTGTTTGCCTTTTGTTTCAGAGAGCAATGGTTACACCTACCGAGATCAAGTTCCAGGAAGGACTAAAACAGCAGTTCCAGTGCTATATTTGAATTTTAACTCTGATCTTATAGTTGTATTATTTTGATTTATTTAGGTTTAAAAGGGGTGTGACTTTTCAAAAAGTAAGACTAGTGTCATTGTGTGAGCAGTGGTATGCCTTGGTTATACTTCTCGTTTCATTTGGTCATTCAAACGTCCAGACTTTATGTTGTGATGACTCCCACTACTTCTGTCTTCGTCATGGCCTGTGGAGCAGAAAAACCAGTTAGCTTTGTTCTAGCAACTGCATTTCCTTACAGGAAAGGATGTGCACTAATCTGGCACTGACATCAAGGGCATGCAGCCTAAGTGATGTCTTTACAAAATGGTCAGGTAGGACACTGGGCAAGGACACTCTCACTCTTCTTGTGTGTACCTGGGAGCTGGCACCACTGAGTCTTGTATTTTCTCAGTAACTTGGGTGTCTGTGGAGCAGACACAGAAGTTTTCCTTCTTCAGAAGCTCTTTCTTTCAGTGCTTTAAGATGTAAGAACGTATCACTTAGTTACTCTTTCTTAGCCTAGAAATTCTTTTGCAATTAGTTAGACATTTCAGTGGGATGTAGGTATTGAATATCTGGAATACTGTAATCTATCAGTTAAATTCTAGTCCTTAGTTTGAAATTTAAACTCATTAGCTTCTCTTCTGCTCTTTATAGACTTGAAAAAAAGATGATTTTTCTCCCCAGCTGAATTGGCATTTAACACGTTGAAGACTGTTACCGTGGTTCTCAGTATAGTCACCTCTTCTTTAGACAAAGTAATGCCAATTCAGTCAGCCTTTCCTTGCAGATTGTGTGTTGTTTTTTTTTAAATACCCAAATATTATGGTTGCTCTCTTTCAACCCGTCTTCAGTTGGCTCAGGTCTCTGGAGGTGCGGTGCCTAGAGCTGGGCACGGTGCTGCTGGAGGTCTGACGCAGCCTGCAAGAACTAATGCATGGGTACTGAATGCTGGCTCTCATTACTCCCTGTGTGGTTATGGCAGAGGTTTCGTGTTTAATGTCCACTCAGTTTACTACAGCTTTTCTCACAAATATAAGTTACTCACTCCTTGACTCTCTAATTAGTAAATATAATTGCAGCTGCGGTTTTTCCACTTCATGTCGCAGTAAATGTTAGTATTTCTGGATGTAATCACTGCCTTGTCTTCTCAGAAAGGGCAGCAAATACTGTGGGAAGAAGAGAGGTTTTTGTTGTTGTTGTTGTTGTTATTCAAGTAAACTATGTTGTTGGAGTTTTCTTGGAAGGGATATGTGTTTTGTAGCCTGGGTAGCAGAATTGGAACCTTGTAGGCATTATGTCTGAGTTTTCAAGGTAGTACTGAATCAGGAGTAAAAGAAACCATGGTGAAAGAAGACTAAATGAATCAAAAGAGTATTCCCTGGATTTAGTCAAGCAATGTGCACTTTCAGAACCACTTCCTTGTTTTGTAACTGATAAGAAACTAGTTGTTCAAGGTCAGTGCTGAAAAATGAAACAAAAAAAGTAAGGTTCAAGACTTTCTCCAATGTTCTAGATCTTTTGGATTCTGTGCAAGAGGGTTTAAGTGCTAGCGGGATGCTTCTGTCCAAGAGAGTGCCAACATACGTGCAGACACCTTCTTTCTCTGTGGGTTCCTGGACACCTGAGTGTCTGGGAGATACCCCTTAGGCAGTGAGCTGCCTGGCTCTTGAGCAAATAGCATCTGCTGGAATGCACAAGCCACTCTGAGAGGGTCTGAAATGCTGAAGTCCCCTGAGGGTTATGGTGGCATCTGGGATTGGCTCCTGGTCCAAAGTGTTGCCCTCCTATACAACTGTGTTTAAAAATACCTTCTTTTCCAAGTTTATCTCAAGTAAAAATCTAAATTGGAAGGATGAGCCACTACTTCAGGTACTTCTTTCAGTAACCTTCCACAGACCACACGTGCATACATGGGCACTCCTCTTCTTCCTCCTCCTGATTAACTGTGTCTTGCTTATACCGTGTGGAGGTTGAGGGGACTTTTCTGAACAACAATCATGATTTAATTTGTGGCTCATTTGGGATTTCCTTTTGGCAAGTGGAATTGTTGGAAATACCATCCTAGATGGTGTCTGAATGCTGCAGTTGCTCTCAGGTGTTTGAAACTCTCCTGAGTGCTTGTAAGACTTGCTGACTTTCGTTCTCTTCTTTTCTGGTAGGGTTTGGATTATTTCTTTTTTTATTATTATTTTTTGTAATGGTCCCTGGACACTGTAAAATTGTGTAGACTTGTAATTATTGGGAATATAAACTTTCAATGTAACCTTTCAATAAAATGTTAAGTAGTTATACTGTTTTATATCTATATGGGATAATTTGTAAGTTAGGTATTCTTTGGAAATTCATCTATATGTTAATTAAAAAAGTAATTCAAAACCTTTACCTGCCTCGGGTAGTTTAAACACAAAATCCTGAGTAGCTTGCAGTTATTTTTGTTTCCAGTGAATGCCTTTGCTTTAAAAACTGGGGAGTTTCACTTATCTAAGACAGACACCGTTGCCATCCCACCCCCAAAACACACCAAAGGAACAATAAAAAAACCCCAAAAAAACAAAGAAGCTAAAGAACAGTTAAAAATCTTAGTAAGATCGCAAATATTTCCATGCTTTATTTTTTATTCCTACATAACTATTTATTTCTAAATAGACTTTAAAAAGGCGTGTGTTGTACTTATTTAAAGGCTTGCTATCTGAGTCCAAGGAGGGGAGTAATACTCATTACTCATCTGAAAGAAGAGTTCAGCAGTGAATAGACGTGCAGATGACACGATCCTTTTAGATGAGTTAACAGGTGGAACTTGCTCTTTGTCTTGCTAACTGGATAACAGTTGGTGCTGTAAATTCTGCCTTTTAAATATGACAGTGCAGATTTGTCTCGGGATATGGCAGAACTTGAAAGTTATGATATGTGATGGGATTTAAAAGTCAGTTGTGTCAGTTTAAACCAGTTAAGCTCCAAACTGGACGAACTCGTGGCCTTAGAGTGCTGACTTCAAGCTGTTGTCACAAAACAAATGATCTGTAATATTGTTTTGAAATTTAAAGCACTTTTGTTAAGGGCAGTATCACAGCATCACTGAATATCTGAAGTTGGAAGGGACCCGTAGGAGTGACCGAGTCCTGCTCCCACCTGTGCTGGGAGAAAGAGTGAGCTCGGAGGTGAATCTTGAGGCACGGGTCTGTTGCATGCAGTGCTAACAAGGCAAGGGTTGATTCTTTCAGGAGATTTCCAATTGCCCCGACTATTGCAAAATGTTAGAGATCGCTATCTTTACACTGTTGACCTATTCTAACTCTGCCCATGTTACAAACTTACTGTCGGTAATAAACGCACGGGTCAGTGTAAATGGATTATCTTTCAGTAACCCATTTTTGCTGTTAATCATGTGATTATTCTTTCCATTATGTGTTTTTTCTCTGTTTATTACTTTATTACTTTACATCTTAAGTGAATCATGCTTTGCTTTGAACAGCAAAGGTCATAATTCCAGAGGGAAGCTTATAAAAGTGAATGGTTGTTGAACCACTGGTAATAGTTGTGTGGTTGGTTTGGTTGGTTGTTTCTACGTGTTCCCCCCCCCCCCTTTTTTTATTTTTTAACCCTAAAATAATTTTAATACAATTTAAAATGTATGCATTGTCTACACGATTTAATCAGTGGTCACCACTAAAGAGCTACCAACATGAGCACAGTGGAATCGTTTCTGAAATGTCACATACATTATCCTCCTTTGGGATTACAATTCTGTATCCATTCTTGTTAGGTCAGAAGCTCTCGGGACTGCATCTCCCCGTGCCCCTTGCTGCACTTGGACTGTGCTGGCAGTTCTGGCAGCGTGCCCTGGGAGCTGGGGATGCCCCAGGGTTTGCCAGCGCTGCTGGGGCTGCTGCCCGCCGCCTCGACCGACCCTCGCTGCTGCCTTCCTCACACATGCCGTGTGTCAACCATCAAGGTTTAGCTTAAGGTTGCAAATACAATTTTAGTGCTAGGAATAAGCTTTTTTTATATTTGGTACTATCCCTTTTTCAGATTTGGTGAGAGGGGAAAGCTGTCTGTTTTGGTGAGCTGGCTTTCAGAATAATGTGGTTGCTGACTTGTTGATTTTATTTTGTTGTGGGGTTTTTTGTTTTTTTATTGTACTTATATAATGGCATTTCTAACCACTTTTCTTTCGATGATTCATTATTAAAGTTTTTATAAGTAACTTTAATTAACATTCCCCCCCCCAAATTGGTAACAACTTCAGTATTTCAGGCAGGGTAGAGGAGAAGCCGTTTTCCATTGGGTGGCTCGGTCAGTCTGGAGCATTTATTCACTGAACATATCCTCAGGAAATGGGTGTTGTGACAGTGTCAAAAAAATGTTAGTGGTAAATTAAGTGGATGAAATTTGACAACTTTTGCATTATAACTGCAAGATAAATTTGCATTATTTTGAAAGATGTAATTGGGCGACTTCCTTGTCTTTAAACAGGTGAAGTGCTTTTCAGCAACTGTGTTTTTCAATGTGACAAAGCTCTGAAAAAGGCTTTGTTGCAACAATATTGTAGTTCAGGATTTAAAATCAATCCTCAAAAGCACTCACCAGTGTAGAACGGGCGAGTATCTCACCCTTCTTGTTTCATTTCTAGACAGCTGTTGAATTGTGTAATCAAATAGTTAGTGGTGTTTCAGTAGCCTTTTTGAAGGCTATTGAAGAAGGGAGGGCAAGTGTTGTGACATGCATCAAAAAGAAGAGAAAAAATGTGCCTTAAGTCTTGCACTCTAAAACATGTTACTGAGTTAAAATGTATTTTAGAGTTTGTTTTCTGCAGTAGATTGATAAAATAAGTAGTATAATTGTGGTGCCACAACCTAGGGAGTCGCAGGCTGCCTGTGCATGTCTTCTGTCCTTACTTCTATGAAGACAAGTCTTTGTAGATTCTAGCAGCGGAGCCTCACAGCACGCAAATTACGAAGTTGCCACAGCATACAAATCTTTGCTGTCTCCTTCAGTAACATTTGTGATGCTGAACAAATAATAACAGTAAAAGTTACCCCTTTGATTCCCTGCTCTTTATTACAAGTGATTTATTTTTTCTATTAAACATTAGAGATAGGTTATTCAGGGAGCTAAAACCCCAAAGACATAGTCTGTCTACCAAATTACCGCTGATCATTTAATGTGTTCATGCGCTGTGTGAAATACGTTACCCTGACTGATAGGAAGAGTGAGCTGCAAGGATTTGCTGATAAGGAAATTCCAAATGCAATATATGTAGGTCTTATTTTTCTTTTGTTTCCTAATTCATCATCATCACCATAATTACATTTTCATGCCAATGAAGTTGTCCATGAAAGAACGTTCACACACAAAAAAAGAAATGTTTTCAGCCTGGAGTTGATTTTAAACAGTGGGCCCTTTAAGAATCATAAAAAGAAAATAACATGCTGACTTGTGCAGTTCTGCTCTCGCTGAAGACTTGGTTCTCAGTCCAGTATTCAGCTTAACGGTGCTTCCAGGCAACACTTATGGTAGAAACTGTCTCAGATTGTCTAGTGCCCCGTTCAGAAGCCTCACTGAAAGCTGCCCTGGGTGATGGCTCTTCCTCCTCTGTCTTTTGTCATGTGTGCTGTAATCTGCCTTGGATTCTGGTTTGGCTGCAGGGTGGAGGACTTGCCCTGGAGCAATGGATGAAAGACGCCCAAAGTAGTGTTGGGCTCAAGGCTCAGGAGTGGAAGGGCCAGTTCAGGACAAATTTGTCAGGGGCTCTCCCTTACAGACAGGTGAATGCTGAGTAAGCTGCCCTGGTCCCTCAGGCCTGACTGCTGACATCACGCAACTTAGACATATGTGAGCGGGACTTTTATTGTTTTTAGAAGGGTGATTGGATGGTTCAAACTGAAGATGGAGTGATACGATGAAACACCTTAGCTCTGTATTTGGTGTATACTTGAGGAAGACTTGCTAGTCTGTCTAGGGTATGTAAGGAAACGTGGAAGGTGATGTTGAAGGTGGGAGAGAGAAGAATTATCCCTAGCTGTTTTGTAGAGCTCTTTCTCAGAGCCTGCCCCCTCTGTTGAACAATTTCCTCCTGAAGCTTCCTGCACTCGTGACTGCTGGTTCAGCTCTTGTAATTGGGTGGATGGTAGCTTATATTGGGGTTTTCTTTTAAGCAACAGTTGCCCAAGACTAGCAGTGTGAGCATTGCTATCAGTCCTACAGTGAGAGCTGAGCTAATAGCAATAGCTGTGGGAAACTTCTGGAGAAAATTATAGGTGGAACGGAGGCAAAAAATGACTACTACTAGTAGTTTGGGAGAGCACAGGGACTGGCGAAATACAGGGCGAGGTGAAAAACTTGGAAAAACCCAAGTCTCTCAGGTTTCCTGCTTCCCTCAGCACCCATGGAACAGGGTGACTAAAGCAGCTTAGTTTTGTTGTAAAATAAGGTAGTTATTTTAGAACAGATGTACTTGACGGGAAACGGAAGCCAAAACAAGGAATAGGTCCCTTTCAGATAAGCCTTTTGGTTTTATTCCTGGAGATTTGGGACTAGCTTTATGATTTTTCAGTGACAGCTTTGCGGGGTTCTTGGAAGGAAACAGAAGTGTTTGGAAGCTACGTCATAGAAAATGTTGAAAGAGAAAGGAAGTGTAACTTTTATACTAGAAATATGCAAGCCCGAATTAGGAAGTAGCAGGGGAAGGTGGAATGGAAACCCAGCGCTTCAGGCTAGTTAACACAAGGAGTGCTGAGATGTGCATGCTGTTGTGGCATCATTGAGTTGGACTAGATGTTAGAAATAACTAGCTTCTATATGTTTTCTTGTGTTACAAAAATGCATCTACATGGGGTTTTTTTTCTTTCTTTTGGCTAACTCAGCTCATTTAGGTTTTAAAAAGTCTTCGGTTTAAGTGTTAAATAAACATCCATGTTTCTGAAGTAGGTATTTTCAACAAACATACAAAGCATAAACGTGGATTTAGGACCCTAATTCTAGTGCTTTAATATCTCCTTTTGTGACTTTTATTGCCTGCCATGAAAGAATGATTCATGAATTCCCTCTTTCTTCTCATTGTCCTTTGTGAATATAAAGAAGCCAGTTCTTTGCTGTCAGTTCTTAACTGCTGTGTAGTTGATGAAACCAATTGGCAAAGGCAAATATTTTTCCCAGAACATGGGAGCTGAGCAGGACTCTGAAACTAAGCCTTGCTTACCTGAGGAGAGACAGGTCAGTGTTTGCTCTGGGACGGCAGGTACGCGTTGTGACAGCACGTAAACAGAAGTTAGTTGGCTTCCGTTACAGGCATGTGTTTTCAATAGCTACTGCAGAGCTAGCTGTTAAGAGCAGCTAAAGATAAGATTAAAAGTCATCAGTTCAAAGTTCAGAAGTGATCCTTACTTTCAAGGGCAGAAAGAGCTGAATTTGTTAGCCACTGCTTTATCCCAGAAGCTCTTCACTGGTACTGACGGTTGCTCTTGTATCTGCAAGTGAAGTAGGTAGGGCCAATGATGGGTAATAGAGTGCCAGGTTTGCTGCATGAGCTCGTACACTAGAGTAGCACAACTGAAAACATCAAGCTATTGTAGCTTACGTCTTTATTAAGCTAAACTCTCCTCTTGCAGTTCTTTTATTAGGCAGATAATGAATGAGTTTTGTAAATCCTGAAGTATTCGAAGTAAAGCAAACTGGTCAGTACTGAAACAACTTTTTATTAAAGTCATATTAAAGCATTTTTGCATCATCATGCACGGGTTCTGCTTTCCTTCAGCTTATTGAGAAGAATGAGGGTTTGAACACATTAAACCAACTTGCAAGGCCAGTCAGGCTTCTGAAGAAGTTATGGATAAAATCTCAGGAAGTTCCCTCCTCCCCATGTTTCAAACCCAGGCTGAAGCTTCTGGTGCTCTATGTTAACAGTGTGCATGATCTCTCATTGACATTTATTCCCCTTCTCTGAATAGGTATTTCTGCCTGTGCTCGTAGAAAAACACATGAAGAACTTTCACTCTTTCTCACTTTGGATAGCACAGTTGAATTGAACCTGGGTTTCGAAGAAAATAGTAGCTTATTTTGGTCGATAAACTTAGCTCTCAATAGTGTGTTGATGTCATGTGTGAATATTAAGCGATGACACTGAATGCGTTTGAGATACTGCATACAGAAGTTCAAATTTTCCCATTCTTTTGCAGTAGTTTCTCAGAATTGTATTGTTTGGGTTTTTCTCTCCTTATGAGAGTAAATCCGTAATTAGAGGAAAACCTGGAAAAAGAAAATGGCATAATCTTAGGGTAGACAATTATTGGGGTTTTTATATAGCATGAATCTTTTTTCCTATTAGAAAGCTCTGTTTGCTTATGATTCCCAGCAGTGTGCAATGTCTGTTACACAGGTAGAATGCTGCCTTTTCAATTCCAATTCTCACTGCTAGTAGACCAGTTACTTGATTATTTTATTTTTGCCAAGTTTTACTGTTGTCCTGTGCCTTGTAGCATACCTTTCTAAACCTTACTAGGAAAAGCACGTTTTAAAATTACATCTGAAGAATTATGAATGCAAAAGGAAATAATCCTACCGAGTTTCCCAAGTGATGCTGTAAAGCTAAATGCTTTTAAGAGAGGTGAACTTGACTTTCCACAGCAAGTTTATATGTGTTTAAACAAGCAGTGCTGTCATTTCTACTAAGAGTTTCTGAAACAAGATGATCATCTCTCAAGATTGCTAACCGGCAATAGATAAAATAATGAGAGATGTGCACACTGGGTTAGAGTTTAAATGGAGAAAATCTAAAGGGAAGTAGCTACATTAGTAGCAGATGGATTTACTTCCTGAATCTCGAGCTCAATGGAAATCCTAGCTTACTTAAAATTTGTCTTCCAGATTCTTAGCCCGATAAGAAAGGTGGATAAAGCAATTTATTTACTTGGCTTCAATGCTGTGGTGATGTGTTTTGTTTAAACTTGCTATTGCTATTTGATTTTTATCTAGGCTATTTTTATGATTCCTACAAATCCCCCTCCAACTTTCCGGAAGCCAGAGCTCTGGTCTGATGAATTCACAGATTTTGTCAAGAAATGCTTAGTGAAGAATCCTGAACAGAGAGCTACAGCAACACAGCTGCTACAGGTCAGTAAGTTACTGAGGAAATGCAAGTTTTATGACTTTAGTCTTAAAGCAGAACCATGGTGAAAATTTCTCCAGGCAAATCTCATTTTAACTATCATCGTGCCTTGCTACATTTTCACTTTGTGACATGTTTTCTGTTAGATCCTGTATTTTTGTCCCTATTACTTTATTTCTGCCCCTATTATTTTATTTTCCATTCCACTTCTAAAAGTTAGTTTCTCTTTATATAGCTTAGTGTTGCTTCTTGCTATTAAAACTGGATCCTTGCTTTATGGTTGGAGGCCCTCAGTAGGTATCAGGATTTAGGCCAGTAAAGGAGTTGAGCCCAAGTTGCCTGTCAGTGTGGACCACCCATGGAGTGTGTTCAGCCTTTCCTTCTGGTGATGTCACATGAAGCAGATGTGTTGCTCTGTGTCCTAGAAGGATCTGATGCAGATGGTACAAGAAGCAACTTGTTACACTGTCCAAGTGGGCACTTCTAAGTGTGAGCAGAGTTGGTGTGGAGGCAGGACAGGGTGTGCCTGGCTTTCTCCTGCTCACTGACCTGTGCCCCTAGGGGCTGCAGAAATTCAACAGCTGCATCTTTTTGGTATGGAGATAGAACTAAATTGGAGGAATTTCCAAGAACTAAAAAAATCAAACAGGAGGGAATAATCTATCGAGAAAGATTTAATCTTTGTGAAATGGACATTATTTTCCAGGGGCCACATATTTTAGCGCATGGGGAAGAGAGGAAGCAATAGCCTCTCTTAAAATCTAAGTTCCAGTAAGCTCACTACAAGGAGAAGGTAATTTTACAAAGTAGTTTCCAATAATAGGTCGTCAAATCCATATGATATTTTATTTTTCACACCAAACCCTAGCCTGTGAGGAGAGTAAAAATTGAAAGCTAGAGATTTTCATATGATGAATCAGTACTTAAGACCTCAAAGACTTCAAAGTTTGTGTGATAGGTGAATACTGCCAGCTGGATAGAAGAGACTTGCGTTGATGTGTGCAAGTAAGGGGGGCGGCGGGGAAAGCTTGAGTTCCTCTTTCCACGTGCTCGCTGGCCAGAACACCAGGCACCGTGTCCAACAGGAGTACATGTTTCCTTCCCCCACGTCTGCAATTTGGAGCATGTGTGACAGAGCTGGAGGTGCTGTCGGAGGAAAGTGCTGCTTTTGGGGACAGACCATGGAGGAAAAGGAGAGTAACTGAATTAATATATCAAGGGAGGAGATGGATGCTAAGTGTAGGACACGAGGCTTCACCAGTTCTGTTCTTCATGGAACAGTTTTTTAATAGTAATACATTTCTGAGCCACTTTGAGTGTAGTTATACTTAAATTGTATTTGTGTATAAGGATGCAAGAATCAGAATTTTTCTGACAGCAGGTCTTTGCTAGACAGCAAAGTGAATGTAAATGGTACCGTGCACATGTCTTAAAGGAAAGTGAGATTTTAAATGGCCTTGAATTACAAATTGATCTTCCTGATAAAAGTAAGGTGTTAGTTTTTTTGCTTAATCTGGACTTCAATAGCGTAGATCAAGATGTTTTTTGTGTACAAGATTGTGGAAGTAGGCAGCCATAGTTGCTTTGCTTACAACCACTAATTTATGCTGTCAGTTGGTTAAGATTAATTAAATTCTGTAATTGAATATCTGAAAAGGTTTGTTTTTTCTATGTCAGACAATCACCACAGTATTTATTTACTACTTACTGCGTGTTTCCTATGGAAAATTCTATCCCTAGCTCTAAAGCAGTTGTTGTATGATTACGTTTCTCAAGGCTTGCTTTTGTTACAAATAGTTACAGTAAAATTGTAGTTACTAAGCAGCTAAAAGATACTGTGTGTTGTGGTAGTGCAGATTTTAATCGTTGTATAATGTACGGTTCTATTTGTCACTGAGATCTGTGGTGTTGAATCATACTTGTAGTTACACCTGAAGCATAACTATTGTAATGGTTATGCCATTTAATGATTTAACTCTTTTTTTCTAGCATACATTTATTAAGAATGCCAAGCCAGTTTCAATTTTAAGGGACCTGATCACGGAAGCTATGGAGATAAAGGCAAAGCGACACGAGGAACAGCAGAGAGAACTGGAAGAGGAGGAGGAAAATTCGGTGCGTACCATTTTTTGCTGTAACTATCTGTGCCGTAGAAGTAAGTTGCTGTTTTGCCCCTGCTTCCTGTATGAACTTGTGTTCAAACACTTTACCAGGTTTCTACCTGGTTTTTAGTCTGAGAGCTAAGTATTCCACTCTTATTTATGATAAGTAATGCAGCTGTGAGTAATGCCACATGAGCCAGCTTTCAGCATGACTTCATGAGATGTCCTAATAAAAAGTTTTTCTAGGAGGTGGGGAAAGAAACTACGTCAACTTCAGCTGTTCAGACTCACTTTTTAACCTAACTTTTTGTCAAGTCTAATACACAGAGTTAGTTGTGATGCACGGTAAGTAGTGAACACAAGTTGCATATATGAAGTGGAAGTGGTAACGGCATTTCTTTCTTCAGATGGTGTTATCAGTGTATGTTTGAGGAGAGAAGCAGTTCAAGTGATAAATAGGTTGCATTTAGAACTTTTTGGCAATGTTAGGAATAAGTCAGTGTTCCTGGCGTTGTTACTCTCCCTACACGATTTATTTTAGTGCTGTCTTGTGCAATGCAGCAGTATGTACTTCAAAGAAGTGTATTGCCACATATATAATGAGAACCAAGGTCGTTCAGGAATAACGCACACAGAAGATGTCTACTAACATTCCAGTCTCCATCTTATAGCTCTGAGCAAACAGAGAAGAGCAGTGCAGTACTGCAGTCTGCCCTGACCCAAATTGCAGAGTCCTCATTACGTGTCACAGAGTGTTAGGGGATGATCTATATATAGGAACACCTTTCAAGCAGATTCTGTGCAGTGTTCTGTATCCCAGCAAACACTATGGCCTTTTGTTTGCTGGATGTTTTTCTGTTCCAGGAGTATGTTCTAAGAGCATTGATAGCTTGTGTTTATAAAGATGGTTTACTTTGGATTGTATTTGCTTAGTCAGTAATAAAACAGGCAGGGAAGGCTGGGATTATTTTTTTTACATTAGGAAATGTTGCCTATGTGAAGATGTGTGACTTGACATGCAGAGTTGATGTTTGGTACTAGATGTATTGAGTATCTGATCTCTGAAGAAACTGGTTTATTACTGACATAAAAACCTACTGTCTTCCCTATCATGCATTCCTCCCTGCTATTGCCTTCTGAAACGAGGACCTCAAACACTTGAACATTGTTGATGTCTTTTGCATTAACCCAAAATTAGGTATGACATCTAATTACTTTGTCTGAGGTTCAGTTGGGGAATCACATTGTCAGGCACAGACAGAACAACCCGGCGTTACTATTGCAGCAGGTGGGAGTTTTGCCCTGTACTCCTGTGGTGCAGTCAGGGAACAGGTTAGGAGTTAAAAAGACAGTGAGACTGTGGTTGTCACTAAGTGTAAAATGGAAGGGCCTCATTTGAAAGTACCAGCAGTTATCTTTGGTTAGCAGGTCTGAGAGAGAGCAGAATCACAGCATAACTGAGATGGGTCATTGGGAGGTGACCCCCTTCTCAAGCAGGGCCACCTAGAGCCAGTTGCCTACAAGCATATGAGAGAGGCTCAGTGGTAGACTAGGCTACACAAATAGTCTGTAGGCAAATTCACTGTGGCTGAAGTAAGTCAGGCTGTCTGCAGACATATGTGTGCTTTTGAAGTGATAGTAATTGAGAGGATGTGTTTACAATACCATGGTAAGACGTTAAGAGAGTTTACCTGTAGTTCTCCAGCAAAGGGCAGCTTTGCTCATGGCAGGCAAAATGGGTATTTTTTTTTTTTTAAATAGTTTTTGTCATTCTTCAGTAAACTTCAGTAGGGAGAAGGAAGGAGCTTGGAGGAAGTTCCAAAGGTAGAGAAAGATCACATGCAAAGATAAGATACACCACTTGCAACAAAAGGGATGTACTAGCTGTTGCTGCTGGCAAAGTGGGAAGTGGCACTTGTCAGTGTAATAATGTCGTATTTTTATCTTGATCATGAGTAGATAAATGTAGTTATTCTGGAGATTATTCTGTAGAGGTTTTGTGCCTTTTTTTTCCCTTTAGCTCTATCATCTTTGTGAAAGGAAGACTAAGTCACCATGTATTTATTAGTGCAAAAATACATTGTAATGGACAAGAGGATGTCCAGGTTTTTCTACTGTAAGGTTTATATTGAATAGTTTTTTTTAAGTTTGCCATTATAAAAAGCTCCAGTAAAAAGGGATTGTTATTCCTGTATTTAAAAATATTTTTATGTTCTTTTATGCTGTTCTAATTTCCTAAGTTTTCATATAGTTTTGTTATTCTAAAAAAATAATCTGTGATTAGGTTTGTAATTAGGATGAAATTATTTTCTTACTTCCAAATATCACATTAACAGTTTTATGACTTTTGCTATTAGTAAATGTATGCCCTTAATAATTTTGTATTGCTTGGTATGCCTTGAGTGAAAGAAGTGTGGAGATCATAGGATCATAGAATTGCTTAGAAACTGTGTCCCTAAGCACCACATCTACACGTCCTCTAAACATCTCCAGGGATGGGGACTCCACCCTTTCTGGGAAGACATTTTTCCTAATATCCAACCTAAACTTTCCCTGGCACAACTAGAGCCTGTTTCTCTTGTCTTGTCACTTCTTACTTGGGAGAAGAGACCGACCCCACCTCACTTCAACCTCCTGTCAGGGAGTTGTAGAGAACGACAAGGTCTCCCCTGATCTGCTTTTCCCCAGGCTAAAAAACCCCAGTTCCTTCAGCTGCTCTTCTTAAGACTTGTGCTCTAAACCCTTCACCAGCTTTGTTGCCCATCTTTAGATGATCTCCAGCACCTCAATGTCCTTCTTGTAGTGAAGATACTTAACCTGGAACTTAACGTAGGATTTGAGATGCAGCCTCACCAGTGCCGAGTACAGGGGGACAATCATTTCCCTAGTCCTGCTGGCCACACTGTTTCTGATCCAAGCCAGGGTGCTGTTGGCCTCCTTGGCCACCTGGGCATGCTGCTGGCTCTCAACCAGCACCCCCAGGTCCTATTCCACTGCGCAGCTTTCCAGGCACTCTTCCCCAGGCCTGAACATTGCCTGGGGTCCTGCCGAAGTGTAGGACCTGGCACTTGACCTTGTTGAACTTCATACATTGGCCTGGGCCCATGGATCCAGCCTGGCCATGTGCCCCTGTAGAGCTTCTGCCTACAGGCAGATCCACACTCCTGCCCAACTCGGTGTTGTCTGCAAACTTGCTGAGGGTGCTCTTGGTCCCCATGTCCAGATCATTGATGAAGATGCTAAACAGAACAGACCCCACTGCTGAGCCCTAGGGAACACCAGTTGTGACTAGGCCACCTAGCAGATGAATTTTGGAAAAGAACACCTTAGAAGTGGATTTTTCCCAATTATACGGCCGTGAATTCCTCGCCCTAGCAGTGCAAATGCTGACTCAAACCCGGAGAAATGCATTTTCAATAACACCTATGAGCAAGAACAAATATTGATGTTAGTGTTGAGTCTATGGATGTGAAAGGCCTCTCATGGGGAGTGAATTGAGGCTGTATGCTATTGACAAGAATGATTTCAGTTAACCTGCTGGGGGCTTGAATTTATTGATCTAAACCCCCAAGAATTTCCTCTGTAAAACATGAGCAGTCATGCTCATTCACACTGGTTTCTGTTTTGGGACCCATCAGAAGAAAGGGGTAAAATGTCTGAACTGCCATGTTCCTTTTGTTAGGAATTCAGATTTGACCTGAACGGTGACGTTTGAGTAAGTTTTTATAGCTTTAATTCCCTCTTAAGCCATATATAACCTGAATGCCCATCACAATATATAAGTGACTTACTTAACTGAAAGTGGAATGGAGAGGAGTGGTTTTGGAGAACTAATCAGATGCAGTTTTCACAGTTACGTCCTTAAGTTTTAGGATCAATTCAGGCTGTTTTCCTTCGAGCGGGGAAGAGCCACATCCCTCAAACTGATTCTGATTTTTTTCGTTTTTACCACTGCCTGCCAGCATTTTATGGTATGCGAAACTGTCGGTGGTAACGTAAGTATTTTTTGCTGTTCAAAGTTTGTGTTGTACAGCTGTAAATAAAGGGCCTGGTTGAATACAGTCTTCGTGTCCGTATCCTTCCAGAGAGATACAGTATCAGCACAAATAGTGCACTCTGAACTGATTTTCTGCTTGTTACCGGAGCTGCGGGCGTGATGAGAATGCCTTCTGACAAACTGACATGTTTTGATAGGTGCTGAGGTAATTGTACAGATTTTTTTAATTAAGCAAGAATTGCCAGTGGTGTATTCTATAGAAGGTTAATCCCAGTATCAGAGTTGAAATGTTAGTTGAGGCATTACTAAACGGGACCGATCTCTTCTCTCGTGCATTTTTTGAAGTGTGGTGTGAATTGGATGCTGAGCTGGGCAGCTCTATGATGGGAATGTAAAGTCACTCGTTGCCTGGCAGCTCCTGGGAAACGTATCTAAATATTTATTTCTGTGGATCTTTAAAGGAATGAGCTAACAAGCAGCTCTTGCTGTATGTTTCCTTTTACATTTTAATGTGTCTGTTATGGGAGGACTGCAAAGTTCTTTTAGAATATTCAAAAGAGGATTACTATTCGGTACCCCACTTTCGTTTTTCTTAGACACTTGGTGGCAGACAACTATCAACAACTTAGCCAACCATTGATAATCAGTTATTCCTATATGTAGGCTTTCCTATTCGTTGATATAAAAATTTCTTTAATTATGAGAAGTTGGCATCTGTCTTTTGAGACCTTAAGAAAGAATTCATACAATTATTCTTCTTTATTTTTACAATATTTAGTTCTTTTAAAGAAAGTAGTGAATCATTTTGAGTTATTATTTATTTTAAATTTGATACACCAGGCTGTATTTTTCTGCAGGGTTTTTTGTGTTTGGTTTCATGCATCTTTCATGTGTTTGTATACACAGACAGGTATATACATACATGTGTCTCTGCATGATAAACAGTGTTAAAACTTTCCGTTCTCATCGCATTTCCTTAAAGCCGAAGGACACTTGACATATGTACTAACTAAATTTGATTGCAGTCCTTTAAGTATCCTGAAGTTGGAACTATATAA
Source organism: Todiramphus chloris collaris (assembly GCA_025345505.1). Classification (NCBI taxonomy): domain Eukaryota; kingdom Metazoa; phylum Chordata; class Aves; order Coraciiformes; family Alcedinidae; genus Todiramphus; species Todiramphus chloris. The sequence continues at coordinate 1,146,377 of JANVCC010000070.1, read as the reverse complement.
AGATTACTGTGAGTAAAGTATACCTACGCAAGGGGCAGAAACGGCTTTTTAAGAGCATACAGTTAAAATCCACTACAGTTTGGAGCCAGAAACCAGCTACAGGAAGAGTAAACATCAGGAGGTAATAAAGTTGTGATTGCTGGGTCTGTCAATGAGGAGGAGATAGAAAACTGGCTTAAACACCCTTCTGTGATGGACACCTATTGAGCTTGGTGGGCTTCTCCTGCGTGCGAGAGCTGAGTCTTCCCCTTTTTTGCTGATGAGCCTCACCTTAAACTGTGGGACCCAAGTGTATTGAAACAGTTGGGCAGTAAACTTTGCTTTACGAATGAGAAGATAGATAGATATGTATCTATTTATGGTGGTGTTGCCCTCCAGAGGTACTATTAATAATCTTAGAACCCCCTTTTGTCTTCCAAAATTCTTCTGGTAAGATATAAAATGAAGATGTGAGCACCTTAAGCATGCTCACTCTTTAAGCAGCTACTCAGGTTGGTGCTGGGCTTTGTACGCGGTAGGAACTTCTACAGAATCCTTGTTCTTGACCAGACTATGTTTTATGTTTATGTAGCTACTACAGCACTTCTACAGAAAGATAGCTGTGACTACAGCCACGTTTTTCAAAGGTGATGATGAGGTGTTAATAGTAAATGAAATGATTTTACAGGATGCTGAACATTGCCAGCGTGTAAGTCTTTCTTGCAGTGTTGCAGCCCAGTTTGCTGTCTTTGGTGCCCTCTTGTGTTGCTTTTGCAGGCAGGAACCAGAGCTGGAGAGCTTTTGAAGGCCAGCTGCTGTCTTGCCTTCTCTTTGGTTATTTTCTTTATTGATCTTCAGCCTTTTCTTTCCTGTGAACATTGAAACTGCAGCAGAAGAGTCCATTCATCTGTTTTGCCTCGGGTCGCTGTTTCTGTCATGAAGTAGGCTCAGCGGTGATGTTCAGCGCCATCTCTTCTGGGGAAGCTTCTCAGGTGGCCATGAGATCTGTTATGTTACCAGCGTACTGTGAAGTCTTCGCTGGTGTTTCTGCTGAAGTCCTTGTGACGGATAATCAGGTCTCCATGACTGTATTTTCATGCTTTGTCGTGGGTTCGTTACTCCTCTAACTTACCTTGTTACATGAGGAGATCCAGAGTTAGTCTCGGAGGGTTGCAGGGTGTTGGCAAGGTTTCCCTTGTGCTTGCTTGACATGGTAGCGGTCAGAGTCTCTGCAGTTTAGCGTCAGTTCTCACTTGTGCGCTCTCTCTGGTGCTGTGGAGTGGAGTATCAGCAACCCCTGTCGAACACAACTTTGCTGGCTGTTGCTTGTACACGAGAGAACAGCAGGCAGTTTAATTGCAGAATTACCTGTTTTTATTGCTGGATTCTTGGATCTGTTTTCATAAACAGTATGAGAACATGACACTTCAGCTTTAATACCTTATTTTTTTCCTGGTTAAAATTGAGACAGTGTTTGTTTTTATTTAATCAGTGAGTTTACCTTTCTTAACAACAGATCAGAAGTCCTACATCAATATTTACAAACTGTAAAGCATGAATCAGAACTTGTACGAAGGAATTGCTTTCATCTCTCATGTAAATGTACACTTACATAACTTGGATCCACTGGATATTCTTACTAAGTTACTTTTTCAGATGCAGTATAATCTACTGCGTATTAGCTGCACTTCATATTTGTGAGAGGTACTGGAGTAATAGTTCTGGAAGCAATCTGGCTTAACCCACAGAATTAATTTATTCTGGGGCACGCACAGGCACTGAAAATGTTTTCCATTGTTCTTTCTCAGGACATCATTCCTGATGTAGGGAAAATGCTATTGATCAAACTCGTTGCGCGCTTCCCTTTCTGGGGCAGCTGTTCTGTTAGTGCTGGGGTGGGCCTCCCTTATCTGTAGTCTTCTGCTTACTAGAGGTAACTGTGCTCTATGCCAAGACACAACAGTAGGATAAAGGCTTGTGACACTTGGACTGGAAAATGAAATACTATTCTTTGGAACAAATCCAGATATTTGATTTGACAGAAGAAGGTGTGTGTGTGTGTATATCTGTCTATATATACACACTTTTTTGATGAAGCAGAAGATAGAAACTTTGGACTCCATTTCATGCTTGTTCATATTGTTAGCCACCACTTATTATTTTAGACGGTAGTGAAAAGGCCTTTAAGCTTCAGGAAAATGTTTGTTTCATTTCACATTTGTTTTACTAAGCTTAGGACAGTAAGCGCTGCAAGCTGGTACTCATACTGGCCAAGCAAATCTGTACATCAGCTATTGCTGTGCCTTAAGGCAGAGAGTTGCCCGCTGTTTGTCGGAGCTGCTCCGTTTGCAGGGCTTGACGGGAGGAAGAGCCGTACGGTCTGCCAGGTGTGCGCAGTGCAGAAAGGAGCACTTGGAAAGAGTTCTTCTGGGGCTTCTAAACTGCAACGCAAGAAATGCGCTTCTGGACTGCACTTGCCAAGGAGCCTTGTTAGAAAGGGCAGAAGCAGAATTGGTGGAAAACACTGATGTGAGCAAGAACCTTGCAGCGCGGGCTCAGGGGCCATGGGAGCAGAGGCCATTGGAGTTGCCAGCAGGAGGAGCGGTACCAGGCTGGGCTCATCCTTTGCTGCAAGCTCCTCTGCTGCTGCAGCTGGAAACGACCTGGGGCTTTGGGAAGATCAGCATTTCTTTACTGTTTTTGTAGGGTAGGGCACTAAATACAGTGCTTTAGAATGCAACTACAAAACCCAGAAAGAATGCAAAGGAAGAACTTTAATATATATATATTAGTTACAAATAATTACCCGGAAAATAATCATTCTTTTGACATTTGAAATTTTGATCACAGATTTAGGTCTGTCTCCTGATTTCAGTATGTTACGCTGTTAGCCAGACTCTCAAAACCAAATTAGATCTCTTTGTGTGTCTTTGGGCTGAAATGTAATGATGTTCAGGATCTGGTGAGTCGGTGTTGCTACAAACTGTACCTGCTGAGAGCAACCATCGGAGATCCCAGGACTCGGGCAGTGTAGCTGGCTGGTGTCCGTGTGTTTGTCCCATAGAGACAAATTGTCTGCAGTGTCAGGGAGTAACAGGAAAGGAAAGGAACAACTTCTGTGAGAAATAGTGCCAGACTAGTAGGATTTTGAGGCTTGGTTTTATTTTTTAATGTCCATTTCCCTCACACCCTGCCCTTGCGAGTCTCTTTGCAGTTAAAAATGTAAAATATACAAAGCAATGCAAAGGTTTAGGAAAAAGGGGAAATCTGTTGTGGGTGAAATCTCGTTTTAATGCTACATGTAGCAACAAGCTACTATTTGCAATGGGCAAATTTTTCACAAGTGTTATACAATAGTTTTTCAAGCTGCCTAGCTAAGATATTTTGCTAATCGGGGATAGAGTGCAATGAGCTCAAGTGAAGTTTTGACACGGCGGAGGAAATGCGATGCGTATATGGTTATAAAACTGCTGAAAGTAACATTTGCATTTAAAACTTAGAAATTTGACATAGAGTGACTTCAACAGTGATGGGGATTATTTCTTTATATAATCAGCAATGAGGGTTTTGGTTGTCTTGTTCTGTTTTCCCCTTGTATAATAGGTTCTACTCCTATAGACAATGTGTGTAGTCCATCACATATCACTGGGATATTCAAAACTGGATGCTGAAGGGAAGTGGGTGTGTGGGCCACATTTCTGTTCTATCCACCCTGCCATACATCTGTGAGAAAGAAAGTTTTTATTTGTCTTCTCTGTGTACCATTTTTTGGTTTGTAACTTTTTTTAGAGTTTTAAACCTTGAAGCCTAGGAGTAGAACTAGGTCATGTGAAGATAAAACCCTAAAGAATGAGCATCTAAATCATTGTTTCTTAACTTTGGTTTGCTTTTGTTAATGATCTGCTGCATACCGGCAAACATTTCTCCGCAGGATGAAGATGAGCTGGACTCTCACACCATGGTGAAGACCAGTTCCGAGAGTGCTGGTACCATGAGGGCCACAAGCACGATGAGTGAAGGTGCTCAGACAATGATTGAACACAACAGTACTATGTTAGAATCAGACTTGGGGACCATGGTAATAAATAGTGATGACGATGAAGAGGAAGATGGGACCATGAAAAGTATGTTAATTTACTTTCCTTTTAATAACTTAATGTTCTCTCATACTGCATGAAAACGTTGAATCATCAGTGTCTTCTGTCAACTTCTGTGGTTAAAACAGGGGGAGAGGGGTATTTTTGTCTCTGTGCTCTCCGTGGTTTGGGGGGGGGGGGGGGGGGGAAGGTGACTATAGTGGGAGATTGAAAGCAGAAGCCTGGTTTTGGTGCTTTGCTAAGCCTCTGTGGAGGACTCTCAAATTAGGCTTCTGTAAATTCTCCCTTCTCCTGCTTGCCTCTTACTTCTTGCCTCCTGTCCCACATACGTTTGGAGTGGTTCCTTGGAGCTAAACTGATGTGATTATGTGAGAAGCTGCTGCTTCTGCTTCTATGTTACTGGTCCTGGGAGCTTGTCGTGACTCTTCCTGACTTTAGCAATCAGTACACATCTTGCTGAGAAATTATGTTGTAAGTTACGATCAGTTAACAGATTCTTTTTGTTTGTTGCCCGTTTTTCCTAAGCTTAGTTATTTAAATCTCTCATCCAGTTTCTTATTTTACTTGTGGAAATGTATTTCATATTTCTCTCTGTAGAATGTTACACTGCAAGCAACTACATGTTTCATGAGTCAGTGCTATATCAGATATTGTCCCTGAGGTGTCACTTATGTAGAACTACTAAAGCATTTCTTATGTTTTGCTTATTATTCTATTAGTAATGAATGTGCTTTGAAATCCCCCAAATGAGAACTAACTTCCGTCATTTAGAGTGAAGTTGTTTTGTTGGGCTGGGTTTTTTTACATTACGTGTCATGAAAAGGGTAATAGAACGGGAGTTCAGGCTGCTCTTGATCCACTTAGTAAAGCTTTTCCAGCTGTGTAGATGATAACAGAAATCCCCCAGGATTTCCACACCATGGGGATGAGATGCTTTGCTGCCATCTGTAGAGTGTGATCCTATAATGTACTGAGAATCCTCATTGGCTGTGAATATAATTAAGAGCTGTCTCGATACAGTTTGTGTGTGGGTTTTTGCAAGTTCTTTTTCTAAATAATTTTTAAATCTCACCACTGATGAAACTGATGGCACTCTGGTGGTTTCCTACGAGTGCCTGTGGGCCAGGCCTTGAAGTTAGGGACGTTCAGCACCCAAAGGGATGCTTAGCACCTTGTGTTATTCAGTCTCTGTAACAACAAATAGACAATGCATGAAGTAACTTCTAATATTATTTGTCTGTATAATGTCTTCAACATTTCTCCACATTGTCTTGCTACAAAGATATCATTCTTTGGCTATGAGCTTTTATGCCAAAGATCCTCCAGGGACAAATGGAGGCTTGCACTGTGTTCAGATGACTGTATTCGTTTCTGTAAAGTCCAAGAAAATTAACAAATGGAGTCTATTTTGTAGTGCAGGAAATCTTTAATCTTTAGCGTAGTTTTCACTTTTTTTTTTTCCTATTTTCTTTCAACTAAGGAAATGCTACTTCACCGCAAGTTCAAAGGCCTTCTTTCATGGACTACTTTGATAAACAAGATTCCAAGAATAAAAGCCCTGAAAAATGTAATCAGAACATGCATGAACCGTACCACATATCCAAAAACGTTTTCCCTGATAACTGGAAAGTCCCTCAAGATGGAGACTTCGATTTCGTAAGTGCATTTTCTTTTTTCCCTTACTTTCTTGCATGCTGTTTAGTTTATATGTGCCAAAAATAGCTAATCCTTTTCTATAATACATTAATACAAGTACGGTAAATAAACATTCAAGAATACCAGCCAGTTATCTAATCTTAGAGCCTCGTCCTGGTTGTTGAACTAAGTACATTTGCTTAACTCAGGGCCTTTTTAATGAGGAGTGGTATGTGACATTATGAATATACTTCTTTGTAACTACTTTTTTTTTTTCAGTGGTTTTGGTTCTTTATGTCTTATAACAACTTCAAAATTTGACGTGGTTCTGATTTAAAAAAAAAATAATGAATTCCTTCAGGCATGGAATATTGTCATGTTTGCTAAGGATCGCAGTAAAATGAGAACTATTTTACATGGGATTGGAGCTGTTTAATCAATCTCCTTGGAGATGGTTAAGATCTCCCACTGTTTTGCACAAGCCAGCTTGTTGGTACTGTTCCAGCAGCGCACATCACTCTAGACAGAATTGTCCTGTCTTTTCCCCCTCCAAAATATGTGCCGTTTGTTTATTTTTTGCCTCTGTTGCAGATTATAGTAAGGACAAAAAGAAAACGTTCCTAAGTTACAGGTTGCTCTTCAGGTGAAATAGATTATTACTGTTTAGAGACTTGCAGATAATTATACCTGGCTTTCACCTTTGTTAATTTTTTGAAGTTACTAGAAAGAAAGAATTTAGTTTATCTGTTGCAGATTAAACATGTTCTTAACTGCAGTGCAGTAGCTAAATATCATCACACAGCACCTTTTTGAAAGTACACTTGGGATTTGGAGAAAAATGTTGTGTTTAATTTTAGGTGACAGCTGTAGGTGTGGGATTTTTTCCCCAGTTTTCACTTAACTGCATTTCTACATAAAGCTTACTCTTATAGATACTGGAGTAAAGCCAGTAAATAGCACAGTACAAACTGTGGCTGCTGGAGAGTTTTGATTAAGATGGATTTTGGTTTGGGTGGGGTGTTGTTTTTTGTGTGTGTGTTTTTGTTTTTCTATTTTTTTTTATTTTTAGAGTTGGGGTTTTTTTACTATAAAATGCAACCATTGTCATCCTGGTAATCGACTAACAAAATAATTATTTGCACTATTCATTAGGAAATAACTGACAGTTATTTAAGTGGGGTCATTACAGTGGTAATAACATTGCCAACACTTTAAAATTCATCCTGTCTTTTCTATTACTTGTTAAGAAATGCAAGCAAAAATAATTCTTGTAAATGCTAATATCATGATCTGTAAATGCTTATTTGTGAATAATTCAGACATGGATAATCCTGTGGAACTTGTTGACATTGTCTGTACATACAAAGTTGCCTTCCTGAAATAGGAATTTGTCCTGAAACTGAACCTGAGGAGTTCTGATCTTCAGAAACTTAACTGCTCTAACTTAACAACTTAACAACTTCTGTTGTAAGCAAACCTTGCTACTAGTGGCTTTGGCCTGACAAGTCAAAGCCGTCAGAATCCTAGAATAGTTGGGGTTGGAAGGGACCTTTTAAAGGTCGTCTAGTCTAGCTCCCCTGCCATAGGCAGGGACATCTTTCACTAGTTGGTCAAAGCCCTGTCCAGTCTGACCTTGAACACTTACAGTGATGGGGGATCCACAGTTCGTGTGGGCCACCTTCCTTGGCTTCCTGAAAAGGCAGTGTTGTAAGGCTTGTTGCTGCAAAAAGACTCTGACTGAAGACCAAATAGGATTTTAAAAGAAACAAACAAACTGAACAGCTATTTGCATGGGCAGTGTATGTAGTTGAGGGATAATGGTGGAGTTTTAGGCATGAAGAAAGCCAAATACTTCCCTAGATAAGCCAGCCTAAGAAAGACTTCAGTAATGGATGTACTGCTTCAGAGTAGTCGATTCAAGAATACATTTCTCTGAAGCATCTGGTACCAGCTGATGTCACATGGGATATTGTTTTTAACAGCCTGCTGGTTTGAACCATAGGCTATTATTACTTATTTATATATTCTGGAAGCACTTCCATTTATGTTTTAGACAGTGAGTGGCGGTATTGATAAGTGACCTGCAAGAGACTTTCTGAAAGGCTAAATCAGTGGGCAGCATGCATAATATATTGTCTGCTCTTTGTGAGGTCAACGTGAACACTTTCCGTTGCTGACATGAAGTTGTTAAATGATTCATGAAAGGGATAAATAATAAAATCTTTTTTCTAAACAAATCCATTCTTTTTTGTTTGCAATTAGCCTTAATTTGACCTAGGAAAGGATCCTGATGGTAAATGCTGACGGATGTCATTTTATTTAAAGAGGAAACTGATTCACTGGAAGTAAAATATAAATGATCAAAATCTAACATAATAAATAGTATATTCTAATAGTACTCTCAACTCTCAGCGTGGAAGAGGAGGGGTTCTCTGTAAGTTGGAGGTCCCCAGACTCCTTTGTTGAAGGATGCCGTTGTTCTTGCTTGCCCACAGCCCCTCGTAAGCCGTACGTGATGTGCCAGTGCCGCAGCCAACAGGCGTTTTCCTTCCGAGCCAGGGTGAAACGACAGTGCCGTGCTACGAAGAGAGGTTCTAGCTCATTCAGTAGAAAGTCTTACTGCCAGCTAATTAGTGTATGTGTCCACTGCAGCATGAACTAGAAAGGGAAGAAATCCTGTTAAGGTGGGAGGGAGATGACAAAAGGAAGACAAAACAATCCTTATAAATCCCTGCAACGAATCGGTTTGCTGATTTCTGTGTGTTAAGGCAAGGCCTTTGGAATTGGGAGCTAATTCTTCTGGCCAAATGAAGTAGTTGCATCAGGTCACAGAGGTGGTTTATCCTATTCCGAGTACACTTCACTGTCTGGTAAAACAGTACCTAGTTATTTTACTTGTTTAAATGTACAAATATATGCAACGCAGTGGAGCAGGTGAGGCAGTGGAGCGGGTGGGCAGGCGCAGGTCAGGCAGGGGAGCGGGTGGGTAGGTGCAGGTAAGGCAGTGGAGCAGTTAGTCTCTCACAATTGCTGTAGGTTTTAAATAATGTAAATAAATGATACTGTAAACTTTTCCCTTAAGATGGCTAAATGAATGTAGAAAATAATGCAGAATGAATTTAGCACTATGTCTGGTTTGAAGGTTTTTGTGTGGGCATAGTTTTCTGCCCTGACGTAAATGTTTAAAAAGCTCCTTGCCAATGAAAATAGGAGACCTTTCCAAGAAAAGATCTCTTTTAAAAAAGTAATTGTAGCAACATTTTTTCTTCCTTAAGTACGTATTTATGCTTTGTTTTTCACTATTGAAGTACATCTGTTTTGAAATTCCAAAGCCGATCTTATTTCTTGTTCATGAATGCCATGTGGGAATCTGAGACCCATCTCTGATCGCTGGGCCCGCGGCTCCACCATGGATCTGTGCTCGTTACTGATGTCATGTTCCAGGAACTGGTGAGACAAACCTCTCACTGCACACCTTCAAGTTTTGTATTGTACTGAATCGGATATATTGCGAGCAACTTTGAGCTAGACTTAATTCTGGTACTGAAGTCACCTGGAATATTACTGCTATTCCAAATTAACCCTGCTGTCTATGCTTCAGCACAAAGGTGCTGGGTTTCATGCACAAGAGAGGTTTTTATACTGCTTTTCCAAATGCTTCTTTTGAAAAAGGTACAAAACAAACTACCTCAAATGTTTTTGAACATCATCTTTTTTGTGGTTAGGAATTTATATACGATTTCTGTTCCGATCTTTCTTTTCAGTTACTTTGTTGTCTGGTTTCATTGTGGCATCATAAATTCTGAAACCCAAAAGGTATGGGTCTTTTTTTATTAGTGAATCTTGGGGAAATGTATTTCCACGGAAGTACTTGTAAATGCTGATTTGGTTTGTTTCCACTTCATTCTTTGAAATGGAAGTGTTGAAGCTCTGACTGGATATAAATCTTAGGGGAAAAAACCCAACAAAACCAACAAACCCTGGTGTTTATTCAAGCTTCAGCTTTGACATGAAACTTCTACTGTATATTTCACACTCAGGAGTCCTTGTGGCTTTTCATTTTCAATTAATACTTCTACACATTTTCACTATTTTCAAGAAGCACACGGCAAATGGCAAAATTAATTTTTTTAACCCCAGTTCTGTCTGGTGTACTTGAGGCTAAGGGGTGTTTTAATCACAGCAAACTTTGATGCCAATAAATATAACCAACAAGATGAAACTACTTGTGAGAAAAAGGAGGATGATGACTTCGAAGGAGTAAAGACCCCCGTAAAGCTACCCTGGCTGTGGGTATCATTCATAGCAATGTTAACGATGCGCCCCATAAGCAGCTTTTCATAATGAGACGTAACTATTTAATGGGCCAACTTTTAGTGCTGGCTCACAAGTCAGCAGTTTGGGTCAGAGAGCTGAAGTTGTGCCGTGTGATTCAACCATCTAAGTGACCGCTCCTTTTAAGAGCAGTTGTTTTTTCTAGATCTCCTGTATTTGCGTGAGCACCTTGCCGGTGTGATTGCTTTGTTCTTTCCTGAACAAAGGGGAATGCTTTTGATATGTACGTGCTGGAGAGAGCAGCAAAGCCACAAGGTGTTGAAGCAGCTTGCTGAAATTTCTGCACCTCTTTCCCAGTCTCTGAGATACTTTGCATACCATGTGTTGCATTTCTGTGGCTGTTACAGAAGATAGTTTTCACCAAAGAATGTCAACTTCTAATAAGCAAGAAGTGCTTGAAATTTGTATCATGTGAGAAACACCAGGTAAATCTCAGCTTGCTAGATTAATGTGCTTTGTTTGCACCTTGGTAAATAACAGCTGCTTACATTTTTAGTCCATTGTGACATTTTCCATGTCATTAAGGTATAAAATCCCTCCTACCCGTTAGCAATTTGTGTGGGTGTGGGACACAATGTTAACAAATTAGCTAATTGATCTAATTGATGATAACCTGGGAATTGGCATTGCTGGGAAGGAGTTGCTACTTCACTCACGCTGATTGGATGTACTGTTTCATTTTCAATGAGCTGTTTACTTGTTCTTGTGAGAAGATAAAATGTAAAAAGGCAAATCTATGCATTACAGCAATGCTAGGGCAATGATTTCCCTCTTTAGCAGAATTATTTCCAAACAGCAATGTTACCCAGATTGTTAAGTATTAAACAGTGAACATGTAGATCATGTTTTGCAGTCACTGCAGTATCATGTTTAAGTAGATGCATTTTGGGTGACTTAAAGATTCTGGAATAGCAACACAAATTTTAGAAGCCATCTGTTACCCTAGGCAGAATATCTCCCTGGGCTTCAACCAGAACCAATACACTAGAATATAGTCATTGTGAAATAATAGTATTGCAGATACTGAACGCTTCAGTTACAAACATAGAATGTCACAATTCATTTTGTAGAAAAGTAAATACCATAAAATGACTGAAGACCATATAGAATTGAATTAATAATTCAGTAATAAACCTAGGCCCAGTTAGCTTCATTGGAAATTCTTTGTCCAGACCGTGGCTGGGTTTACTCTGATTTTCTTTAAGCAGCAGATGAGTTTGTTTGGTGCAGTCTTCTTTCTAATTAATGGAAATGAAAATATTTTCAACCATTTGAGATGCTCCTCTAAGTAATTTGAAAATTTAAAATTAAGTATTCACATATATTAATTTGGCTTTGTTTTTAGTTAGGAGCTTGAATATCACGAAGCAATTCCATATGCTGACAGGAAGAATTTTTTCCTAATTAAACCGATATCAAACTTGGGTTTCTGGGCTTGCATGGGCTATATGCATATGAGATACACAGAGCTTGTTTGCGATGTCATCGGTTAACGGAAGCATTACTGGTGTTGGCAGCCTGTGTGCAGAGTTTTAGTCCGTTCAGTTCAGAGATGACTAAGAGAGGAGAGACTGAAAGAGTAACGTAACGAGCATAATACGCTTTTTCTATCTCATTTTGGGAGGACAGTGTGAACCTTGAGGTCTTCTGCACCTCTCACAATAGGCAGCCAGTCAGAAGCTTCTGGTGCGTTGAGTGGTGTTTAAGAAAATGAAAGGTGTGAGGGGAATTCAAGGGGAGAGATACTTGTATTGGGAGTCACTGCAGATGGTGTGCCGGTCATGGCTGTGGTTTGTTGGCTTATCATGCAGCTCTTTAGGCAGCTGCTAGGGGCTTGTGCCAGCTGGGTATGCAGATTAAAACCACAGCATTGGTTGGTGTGGTGGGTTTTTTCTTATCAGGCAAATAGAAGAGACCAACCTACGACACGTTGGCTTTTTTTTAATAAGCTCTTCAAGTCAAATACTGACTGATTTAATTAAGTCCCGTTTGTATATTCGGACCACAAATTATTTGTCTTGCAGAAAGCAGGGGAATTCATTACCTGGGCAGCGTTCCTCCAGCTGGTATTGAACTCAGGATCCTTTCTCTGTGAATGCGTCCCTTCACCTATTAGTACAGAAGTAACAAGGCTAGTAATTTGGTCTCGTATGTAATTAGTTTGTTTAGGCTGTAAACAGGATCAGTCTTCCATTTGTCTGAAGTCCCAGGATTATTTTAAAGCTGTTACTCTGATTGCTGAGCCAGTCACACCAAAATGTTAGTGCTGTACTTCTGCAGGTTTGGAAGGTGAATCGTGCCATCTGATAGAAATTATCTATCATTTATGGGAGCTGTGTGTGCTAAACGAGCACAGAAAACACCCTTCTAGGCCAAAAATTTCACATGTCAAAACCAGAAAGGTTTTAACTTACCATCGCCATGTCATCCGAAGACAAGGCAAGAAGGCAGGGTTGAGCTGCAGCGAGCAGTTTGGTTGGAGTTAGGTGGTAAGAAGAATGTCCAGTAGGATAACAGCGTAGGCCAGGATTGCCTCGGAGGGCTGCAGAAGGTTTGCAATTGTTCTGAGTGTTGAAGACCTGTCTAGATAAAGATGTCAGGAGGAGTTTTGTTGGAGTTGATCCTGCTTGGAGCAGAGGGTTGTTGTGGGGGACCTCCTCCTGTAAATATTTCTGATGGCCTTATTTCCTGTGGCTTTTTAAGCTGCTGCTGCTGGCTGATGTGTGTAATTATAGAAGATGCTGAGAACACATAAGTCTTAAAGTCAGGCTCTCAAAAACAGTGACACACTTGATTTGTTTATTAGGAGCATCAATATTTTGGAGGAATTAGACCTTGGGTAGCCTTGACAATCTTTGCAATTAGCAGTCAACTGTTACTCCCAAACAGGGGTCTGCCTCTGGAAAATTTCAGCCACGTTTTGGTCAGTACAACTTAGCTATGTTTTCTCTCCTGAAAGGTTCACGGATCCCTGCCATCTTATTTTATCATGTCAGATAATTTCAATGTGCAATGTGTATTTTATTTGCAGAATAGTTTCTAATTAGGAGACATTTTAAATCTTAATTTTCGGCCAACGTTCAAATTTTTAGTATAGTTAAGAAGGAAACTGCTTCACTCCAGAGGTTAAATGCTTGCATCATCTAACCACCTTTTCTTTTCTCCTTGGCTGGAATGGAGAGGCTGAAACGTTGCTCAGGCGTGTAGTATAAATTCAGCTCTACAGCAGGTCTGTCACTTGTGCAGAGTGTAAGGAGAACAAAGGAAACAATTGGGTGAAGCTGATGAGCTAGGACAGCACTGCTGGTTTAAAGTAACATCTTGTTACCTTAGTAACCAATTGTCTGTACTAATATACTTCCTTGAGATCGGTGTAATAAATAGCAAAGTAATATGTATAGCCTGGAAAGAGCTTTTAAATACATGGAAAAAATAGTCGTGGCTGGAGAAGTTTCAGATGCTCCTGGTGTTGTCCATCTAACCAATTCAGTTTCGAGTCTATTCTGGTTTTGCTTACAAAAACAAAGGGTGGGGGGAGAGGTTGGGCAGAGGGAGGGTTGTACTTCATCCCAGTAGTTTCCATGCTGTGTGAACACTGTTGATGCTGTTAATGTCACGACAGGATAACCACCTTTGTGTGGTGCCTGATCCCCGGCCCGAGTGCTGACACCAAGGGCTGAAGGGTTCCAGCAGAATTCTTTGAAATCATCTCTGAGAGTATCACAAAAAGTTACCACCAGGAACAAAATCTGTTCTCCTACTCTTTACTATGATGATTGATGGTAATTAAAAGAAGTAAAAATAAAACTTTCCTGAGCAAAGTGGATGACTGGAATTTTGCAAGACTATTTTAAGGTAATTTTTGTACTCCTTAGTTTTGGAGAGGATTTCCTCATTTTGTGGTTGGGTAAAGAGCAAGGGATGGTTTTTTCAGTTTAGGTTTTTTTTGCCTGAGAACTTGACAGATAGGATACTAGCAATGTAACAGGAAAAAAGATAAAATAAAAAATTGATTAGTTCAGTGTCTGTGTGTCTAACTTAATAACCAAAAAGTTTGTAGTAGATTTCTGTGCCTCACGTTTTGATCAGTAGCCAGCACACGGGTAGACTATATATTAAGCATAGATGTTAGCAATATCTTGTAAACAAAATACTGGAAATTAAATGGCTGACATTTAATACTGTTGAGCTTTATGGAGAATAGAAGAAATTCTGTGCAGCTTTTGTTTGCAAACAACTTGTAAATATGAAGAGAGACTTGTGCATTAAGGCGCTGACTTCAAACAGAGGGCTTATAATACTTGGAGTTCTTTGTTATTTGGAATTAATATTTTGAGATATCTGATTAGCCTGGACTTAGTACAGATTCACCAAAACCAGGGATTGCCCAGAATATTTTGATTTACATGTAAATTTTATTTCCTCTTCTTTTATCTTACATAACTTGGAGATAAAAGGGAACTTCTGTGACACTTGAAAGCAAAATTTGTCTTTCTGTAAGAATACATTTACTCTCATTTACTTTTGTTTTAATAATGTGTGAAATGTTTACATCGAAATGATCCAAATGTCATTGTTTTATGTGAGATTATTAAGGAAACCCCTTTCATTTGAGTGCCTAAACATGAAACTGCACTTAGGTTTATGGCTAGAAATTTCAGTTTGGGCTGCTTTTCTCATCATTCCTCAGTTTAGGGCAAGTGTGCCTGCTTTCTAGGAAAGAAATACCTGAAGAATTAATGCTTATTTAGCATCTACATAAAGATCTGGGTATTGAATACATTTGTGTTTACAGTAGGATCTGTACAGATGTAAGAATATTAGTAAGAAAATGTAGTTTCTTAACCTCAGTAAGAGATACCAGGACAAAATTGCTCTGCAGGAAAGCTCTGAAGGTGTAGTAGCATAGTTATACCTGCTTCAAAAAGCTGCTCAGTACGCAGCTAAGAACACTGACTGCATTCCCTGACGATATTCAGTGTGCCTCCATGAAAACTAAGTCAGCTCAAACCCTTCTGAAGGACTTACCTTGTTTTCCTTTGCATTGCAGCAGACAAGGTTAGGTCTTCAGCTGAGAAGCAGGAACTTTGCAGAGTGTGCAGCCTCGACTGACTGATGCTGGATGAGCAGCTCTAGCCTTGTAAATGCAAATTGAGTGGAACTTTCTGAAACATATTTGATTTTTATTATTATTTTTTTTCTTTCCCTCATGGTGTCACTACAGTCCAATGTATTTAGTTATTCTTTTGTATTTGAATATTCTTCTTTCAAGTAAGAATGGAGGAAAAAAATGTTCTTTGAAGACACTTAAGACCAAACTTCCCCATTACCCCCGAAAGTTCTCTTAGTGAAAATGAGCTTCCCAAAATGATTCTGTTTTATTTTGTTATGTCCTCTTTTGAAGATTATGGTTTTCTTAACAGAGGGAATTATGAGCATGTGAGTGTGTGAATGGAAGGAGGAGGCTTTCTCCCTGGAAACTCCTTGGGCTTTGGTCCCACTGGAACCTGGAGGAGGTGGGGTTTGATTTGGTTTTTCTTTTTGCTTTTTTTATTAAGGTAGTTCTTCATGTACTTCTAGTGCAAACAGATTGGGTTTTTTTTCTGCAGCATCACGTGAATTATCAGTTTTACAGAATGATAATTTATTTTTTTGTCAGAGTTGATCCTTACTTAAAGGTTGCCGTTAATTACAGTCACATGTTCTAAATGCCATCCACACGCAAGAGCATCATGTGCTCCAGGGGGGACGGATAATCACCTCAAGAGCTAGTATCTTAATAATGTTTACGGAGCTAGAAACATGAGCTTTCCATGGTGCTTGTGATATTTGTGTGTAGGGTTGGAAAGGACTTCTTATTTTGCTTTTGCAACGTTAGAAATTTCATTGCTGTCTTTCTAAAGAGCTTACATGTAGCTAGTACAATGCCACTGAGTCAAGATGCAGAAACCAGCCTAAGTAAGCCTACATTCAGACAGATTCAATTAAAGCAAGGAAGACATTAACTTAAGTGAAACTGCTGCCCATCCTTTGGGATTCTGTCTGTGCCTAATGATTCAGCAAGCTGCGAGCACCTCTGTGCAGCCCACCTTCCCAGCCGCTTCAGCCAAACAGAGGAGGAGTTGGTAGGAGCCGTTGGCTGCAGCGCAGCCGCTCTTTCGTTTGTTGTCTCCTAACTTAGGTGTCAGGGTTTCAAGCAGGCCTGGGTTGCAGTGGTTGTATTTCCCCACCCTGAGAACCGCTGGCGTGTTTTGAGCGGTTCCATAGCAGAGCCTCTGGGAGGAAGGCCGTTCCGGCCCCGCGGTGCATCTGCCACCCTCGCCCGTCACCAGGATCTGACTCCAAACTGGCCAGGGCCCGTCTCGTTAAAAAACAGCACTGCCCCAAAATGCAAGCCCCGAGCAGTTTTCAGATGAAAAGGTACTCGCAGAGATGGAAAAGAGCTGGTGCCTCTGGAGAGGGTTGCTGCAGGATCTGGGGGAAGGGCGCTAGGTGGAGGGAGGCCCCGCTCGTGTTACTGAAGCATCCCTGTGGCCCGTGGAACGCGAGAGCCTCGTTTGCTGCTGGCTCTATGGCAACAGCCCACTGATCATCTCGGAGGTGGGCTAATTCAGAAGTGCAGGGGAAAGCAGTGACACAGGAAACAGTGGTTAGTTTGAAGCTACCTAACCTGCTTTCCATGTTGTAAAGAGCTGTTGCTATGGCAACAGCAGCTGAAAGGTTCTGCAGCCGTGTACGAGTGGAGGAGCTGCATCACTCCCCGACACTGAGCTGTGCTCCCTGCACCCCCCTTTCTGCCGCTGCCTCTGCTATCCGAGAATTCACACAGATGCTCTAGAAAACCTAGAGTGTAAATCCGTATGGAGAGGTTTACTAATCCAGCTTCACTTTAACTCTGTTCTTCCTTGGTTAATCGTACTGCAGTTTCCCGAAAGAGAGCACCTCTGAAGGAGGAGAGTTTCCATATCCTGTGGTCCCCAAACTGTCCCGTCACAAAACACCAGGATAATTCTGTTCTGCAATTCTGTCTTGCATGTTGTGGAAGTCGGCAAACATAAGCTGTTTGACCATGGGTTAGGGAGAAATTAATTCCAGAGCTGAGATGCCTTCATTGAAAACTAGGCTGACAGCTTTAATCAGTGCATTACTATCTGAGATGTCTCTGCTGCTGGCAGTTGCCATTTTAACATATGGTGGAGAGACAATTTTGCAGATGGCCAATTCAAGAAACGATTCTACAGCTTTAAATTTAAAATCAGTGCAGTGAAGTCCACCTGGCATCTTGAGTGCGCTGTGCTTATTGTGAAGACTGTCACTTAAGGAGTGGACAGCAGTGTAGTATGCTAACAGAAGCGTTTGCTTAGAGGTGTAGTCCAGTTCTCCATTTAGTGCACTTTTGTTATTCCGGAGTGAGAAGAGTGGCTGTCTGAAAGGAAAGCACGTTCTTGGCAAGGGCAAATTTAAAGAGAAGTCCATGTCATAAACGCACCGCAGATTCACCTTAGCTCTAGTAATACCGGAGCCTCTGCCTCGCTGAGTGGGAGCTATGAGAAGAAAGAACACTTCAGTTAGCTACTTTGTTGTTGTTGTTTTTCTCTTTGTTTGTTCTCCCCCCCAAATCCATTAGCATTATTTCAGACTTGCTAATGTTAAGCCATGGTTTGAAGTCCTTCCTCCAAGAGGCAAGGTGTGTTGCTTTAATGTTTTGTTTCTCACTACCCAAATCTATTTTGGTCATAAATTAATTTTTCCTCGTATAGGGTGTGTTTTGTCAGGGATGGTAACTGGTAAGCAATTTCCCTGTCTTTATCTTGAGAGATGAACGTTTTCACCCTATTTTCATCCCCTGTCCTGCTGAGGAGGGGGAGTGAGCTAGCAGCTGGGTGGGTGTTTGGCTGTTAGCCACAATTAACCCTCCACACTGGGCAAAACTCCTTGCAGCCCTTTTCTGTACCCGGGAGTTCATCCCCATCTTTGACATAAGGCTAAGCTTTCTTGTTCTGTGTCAGCTCTTCCTGATCTTTTCCCATTACAGCACTTGTGTTGTGCAGCCGTAGCTCAGTAACTGAGAAGCACCATTGCAGATGCTCACTTCAGTGGAAAGAGTGCCAGGTCTGGTTCCCCCTCAGTGATCTAAAGCACAAATACCATCTGTCCTACAGTTAAGATCACTTCAGTGAGTTTCTACATGACTGCTCACACTTGCCAGAGACACAGAATTGGTCTAGCTGCTTTTTCATTCTTTTTACAGAGCTGTCCTCAAATTGCCCCATATCACATGTACAGAAGTACTGCTTCCAAATTCCTACTCATTAAAGTCAGCAGCTTTCTCTGGGACTTCTCAGAAGGCCTTGTCTGCAGTACAAGGGCTTCAGGGTGGCCTGAGTGCATCTCTGAGCTTTTTGCTGGAGACTGGTTGTCCTCAGAATCATGGTCAAGTCTGAGCTGGCTCGGAGCTGCTTTGGTATTTGGCAACAGCTAGATGACTGGTGAGTAGGTATACTAGGGAGAATTTAAGCCTCACCTCTGGTGAAGTTCAGCCAGCAGGCCTGTGCTTTATTCAGATACACCCCAAAGGGCAGTTGCAGCTGAAGAAATGGATGCCACCTGGCCCGTCCCACATTGTGCTCTACCGTGGCAATACAGTAGTAGAGAAAGTCAAAGCCTCTGCATGTCAAAAACACCATGAGTGTACCAGGATGATAGTTTGTGTGAACAAAGAAAGAGCCATGAGATCTTGGTGCTCTGCAGAAAAGATGCTGATATGTGGAGTTGATGTATCTAGCCAACTCATGTTGGCTCTCGGTTTCTTGAGATTCCTGGTAATGGAGACTGGAGAACTGTGAGTGAGTAGACTTGAGTATTAGGGAGGTACTCAAGCCAGTTTTCTGAGATGCTTCAATGGGCCTTTTTTTCCTTATAAAGAAGAAGAAATATTTTTGATTACACGAATAAATGTTTTTGGTCTTGGTTTGGTTTATCCACCGGGTCCCATTTGGGTACCTCTCTAATCCACTGGTTTCTAGTATTGTGCACAGAGCAGCACATTTCAGAGATGTTCTAGTTACTGCTCAACAGCTGATTTTAGGTGGAGGTGTGTATTCTTATTTATGAAAAAGATAGAAAAGCCTTTTGGGAGTTCAACAGAGAATTTCAGGAAGGTATACTTCAACATCCACTAGCTTAATGAAATAAGCAGAATTAAGAGAGAATAAAACACATGTTTAGAAGAAACTTCTGCTTGAAGAATCCTACATCTGAGTGTGTGATTCTTTATGAAACAAACACTGATTTAAGTTTTGGGGTTGGTAACTTCTCACGCTATTGCAAGAAAATGAAAATAATGAAACCATCACAAGGTTGCAAGTCTTCTGGTAACACTGGAAACTGTAATGCTTGTTCTCTTTTGCTGCCAGGTTTATGGTTTTGATTTCCTATCTGGGCATTTAGAAGGAGTGGAATTCTTTTTTCAGTAGTAAGGCATTCTGGGACAAAGATGAAGGGAGAAACTTCAGCAGTAATCAAAATTCTAGGGAGGGCTTGGACTGAGTTTATTCTCCATGGCAATACAGTCAAATTGTAACGGTGTTAAGGAAGCAGAGTTGTGGAGATAAACAGTTGGTGTAATATATCGAGTTATACTTTTAGACGCTAATTGACTATAGAATACATTTACGTTCTCTTATTTCAGCAGTTGTTGGTATTTCAGCTAAAGCTGAAATTCTTTGGATATCCATGCAGTATGAAAAAAGAATAGAAAGAAGATGGCTCCTGAAATTGAGTAGCATTTTTTTTGAGCTGCTGCTTTGTTTCTGTTCTAACAGGTGTAAAATCTCAGTCATCTGGTAACTATGCAAGTAGGGGAAAAGAAAAGAGTCAAAAACAATTTTACACTTTCCTGTCTTAGACTAATGATAGCATCTGTAACCCTTGTTTTAAATGCTTTTTCTTGGTTTTTTTAATTGCTTCCCCTTGCTTGTATACCAACAGATTCACCTTTTCCTGCCTCTTCCTTCCACCTCTCCTTTTACTATAGATGTTGTACACAACACTGTGCGCTAACAATGAATGATTCAGTAGATCAAATCATTTGTATTAATGTCAGATGTGACATCGCAGGTTTCCCAGGAAGCACCCTTTCTGTCAGTGACACATCACTGAGAGATTCTCGGTCGGCTGTGATTTATCACCTTTTCTGGCATGAGCTTGGAATATTTGTAAACTTAACTCTGTTTTAGTTAGATGCTCTAGCTAGTAATTTGTACTTATCAACTACTTAAGGTTTCTTATCTCTGTAAGATACCTGACTATCTCTAGCTTTGCCCTTCTGGGAATTTGTACTGTGACCCTCTTTGACCCTCTCATCCCTCTTTGCAAATATCAGGTTTCTGCCCGTAGTTCAGCATGGTGTTAACTTGGCTTACCTGTGTTATATGAGTTGCAGTTTACAGCTTGTGTTTAGAATATGATTTATTTGGTCAGGAGTCTTTCTTCAATTATGTGGAAAAATCTGCAGGGTCTGTATAGTAGTTTGCATCTGCCACTACGTTGGGGGTTGACAGGGTTACCTTAGACACCTTGTCTTTGAGGAAAATTTGCTTCTGCTATTAATTCGCAGGCAGGCAGAATTTCTCGATAGACATGTTGTACAAGGCAGTTCTTGTGCAAACCACTGGAAATCTGAAAAATAAGAGATTAAAATTACTTATTAAATGATCTTTTCTGTATCCCTGCTAAAGCAGATGAACTGCCCAGTGCTTTTTTCCAGACTAGCTTAACACATCCTCACTCGAAGGTCCTTCCACCACTTTCCTCGGGGGCTTGTGTCCCAGTTTTATAGCTCTGACAGGTAAACAGACATTTTTCTAATCTTCAGTTTAAATTTTTGTGATGTTATGCCTAGTTATAGCTCTTTGAACGATCTTAAACAATTCTTATCCTCCAAGGAGGAATAACTTACTGAAGTTATCTAGGTTATTAAGTCTTCCCTGAAGTGTCAATCTTAAGGAGAATATTGCACAAATAAACCGTTGTACATGTGAGCATATAAATGCCCATTTCAGAAATGATTACGTAGCTTTGGAGTTCATTTCTACTTTGAAGGTCCCTGGAGCACAACCAAGTTGTCAGTAGCTGCCAAGAATGTGATCAGTTCTGCCAGGGGTCGATTCTGTGCTTGCATTATGAGCATTCACAGGTGGGAAGAGCTGGTTCTCCAGCAACAGAACATCTCTCGTCAGGCTGCTAAGTTTTGTGACAAGCCATCCTTTGTTCTGAAACTGCAGCACAGGAGCAAAAATAACCATCACTGCCTTCTGATGCCTTGACAACGGCCAGGGGAGATTAATTGGTCCGTGTGCCATCTTCCCGAAGGAGCTACTTTCTCTCCCTATATGTTAAACAGACTCTAGACAGACTCAAGAGAAAAGCTTTTTGAGCTCCGAGTCTTCCCTTTTGGACGTGAAGATAAAACTGTCAAGTTAAAAACCAAACAAAAGCCCTCTGTTTTTTCATGTGCGAGCTGTTTTAAGATACTGTATAAATAAATTATTGGTTTCACAGAAGGAAGAGCCTAGCCGCTGACAGGCAGCAAGGAATTTATCCTTAAGGATGCTGCCAGGGTTGTTAAAATAGTTGTGTCGTGTAGAAAGCAGAGATGGAGCCGTTACGTTCTGTCTCAGTAGTTCATTCATGTAATCCAGCAGTTGTAGGAATACTTGCTTAGAGTGAATGATTTTCTGCTTGGACTAAATTGTGATGTCTCACGGCTGATATTAGAAGCTTGACAGACAAAAATATCTTATACTACTTGTATATTAAGATAAGTTAATTAAATTCATTACTAGAAATATGAATGCCAACTTGAGGAAACAATCTTTGAAACTTTTCCAATTGTCTCTTGATTCCGAACCAAAAGGGAAAAATCCCCACCAAACCCAACACTGGGTACTGATCTTTAGGATTCTGTTCTGTTCACCATAGATTTGCCTGCTTGCAGTAGTGTTTTAGAAGTTTATTGTGGTGTAATTCTGGCTATAAAAATAATTAATGTTGTGATTGAAGAGTTCAGAGAGTAGATAATGTCAGCTCATTTGGATCAGACCTTAATTTGCCTGTGTTGTGCTTGTGAAATGGTGATTTATTTGTGTTTTGCTATCCAGGGAAGTACTCTACAGGAAAAACTATTACTGTTTTTGATTTGCAGATAAATGACATTGATAGGATGAGGGGCAATGGTTTTAAACTAGAGAAGGGTAGATTTAGGTTGGACGTTGGGAAGAATTCCTTTGAGGGTGGTGGAACACTGGAACGGGCTGCCCAGGGAGGTGGTGGAGGCCCCATCCCTGGAGATGCTCAAGGTCAGGCTGGATGGGGCTCTGAGCAGCCTGCTCTGGTTGAGGATGTCCCTGCTCACTGCGGTGGGTTGGACCAAACCAACCCAAAGCATGCTGTGAGTCTATTCTGTGATTCACTCCTTGTGCCAGTTCATGTCAGAGCTCATGAGAACTCGGAGCATTTTTCCCTGCATCATCTCAAGGCTTTTTCTCCACATTACCTTTTTAATTGTTGGTGCTAACTTTGTTCCTCTGTGCTAATCTAACCCAGCTAATTTGGCCCCAGGCTACATTTATGGCACTAGCATTGTTTGACAGAATTATTTTGGTTTCAAACTAGCATCCATGCCAGACCTGAAGGGAATGTAACACTGAACCTACGACAAACGGTTTTCATGGTGTGTTAGTGGGTGCCTTATTTGTGTGTTTGACGTAGCCTGTGTTGTAAGAATTCTGGTAGAGCTAAAGCGATGTAATTCCCCTGGCAGAGTTCTTTTGGTTGAGAGATGACAGGCAGAAGGATTCAGATCTGAGCATTTATTCAAGGACTTCCTTAACTGGAGCCTTGTAGTGGAAAACTGAATCAATGCTGTTACGTTGGGAGAATGGCGGCAGAGAAACGGAGAGCGCGTGATTCCACAGTTCATAGCAGAGCTGGAATAATGCAGGAGTCCTGCTGTAAGGTCTCACGTGAAGCGTGAACTCTGCTCACTCCTGTATTCTTCAGTTTGAAATGATCTACTGCATTATGAAAAGCTTCTCTCATTTAGTTTGAGTCCCATTTCTGGGCTGTTTGGAAAGTGCCAGGCAGTGGAGTCTTGGTTTGGATGCTACTGTGGTTCAGTTAAATAATAAGTGATATATATAATCAGTGCATAGATTGTTTATGCTGTAAAATCTTTTCTTACTATTTCATTTCTTTTAGTACATTTCTTGAATTACATCATTTGGGTATTAAAAGTTTGTGATTCTTTTCTCCTTTAAACAATTACTGTGGTCCTTATTTTGCCAGCCGAGTAAATGAAGCAGTGCATGTTTGTCAGCATTCGTGATCACGGAATCACAGAATTCATGAGGCTGGAAAAGACCTCTGAGATCATCAAGTCCAGCCTATAATGATAATCCTGAGTATATTTGCTTATCCACGTGGGATACTTTTATATGGATTTGTGTGACCTAGTGATGGGTGAAAAATTCTTTTTCTCAACAAGCATCTGTCCACCCACACTTACTATATATGCAAAACACTAACTGGCTTGTCACCCGTGTTCCAAACCTCGCCTGTGTCACTGGTGGTAGCAGTCTGCTCCCACGCGGAAACGTTGTCAAATTTGCTGATAGCCAGCTTGCTTCCCCCTCCCCTCTGCGTCCGGCCGTTCCGCTTCCCAAGCACACAGCGGCCAGCAGTACGGAGCATAGACAGCTCTTCTGTGTGTCTTTGAAAGCCAGTAGTTTGGTAGATCTTTGCTGAGCATACTTAAGTTTTAATTCCTGTCTTTCTTTAATACTGTTATTGACCTTTTTTACCTCAAATGCACCGTACCTGTGCTGTTCTGGCATGTTGAGGTAGGAAGCTCCAGGGCTGTAGTGAGTCATAACCCAGGTCACAAATACAAGGGAATGACTAGAAATCTTCAGAGAAAAATATGCACTTCAATTATTTCCCTAGTAAAATGAATTTGTAGTCAAAAAAAAAACCCAGAAAAAGCCAAGTGCTGTGTGATCTGGTGACATGATTGCAAATGTAGGCTTTATTGAATTTTGTGTTGGCATTACATTCCGTTGACTTGAAATTCCAGATGTTTCATTAAATATAGTGTGCCTAATTTCCTAGCATTATGTGGTCACAGATAGGAGTGAAAAAACAGGATCAAATGTGTAAAGGCCATTCGCTAATATACTGAAGCATTCCTGTGAAAACAGTCTGTCACTGACACTCTTCAACACAGCTGAAGAAGGAATTCAAGCAGGTAGCCAACTGTATTCCAGCAGCGGGAGAACTGAGGGATTTCTTTAAGTTTCTTGTGTCAGAGCCCTTAGTTGCCTCTCTCCAGCGTATTGATTGCTCCAGCTTTGTGTTCCTTTTGTTCCTAGTCGCGACACTCAGACGAAATCACTAGTTTCTGAAACTGATTTTCTGCTCTAGCTTCCCCAGGCTGCTGCTTGTCAAAGCTAGATCCAGTGTAGTCTAAAAGATTAAAAATATCAGTGGTGTGAACTTGGTGTTTACCTATCGAACTGTTTATAGCACTGCTGAAACCGAAGAGGGATTTGCGTTAATAATGAGGGAAGCCCGGCGAGCGCGTGCAGATGTTCCCAGCGCAGCGAGGCTGTAGCCCTGAAAGCGTGTGAGCGCACGGGGAAAATTGCTATTGCATGTCTTGGCAGCTCATTAGAAACTGAGAACTTCGAGTTAGCCGGTATTTTGATAGACGAAGTTCAAGGTCACCTTTTGTTTAAATGATGTTTTGTTTTTGGTAATTAGACCATGCCAGGTGTATTAAGTATGTAATTAAAACCACAAGGTTTGGCTAATTCAGAGTAAATGAGAATGAAATACAAGGTCATTATTCGTCTCTAGTGAGACTCCAGCTGAACAGCGCACATGGAACTATTTATAAGACATTTTGCATGGTCAAAGATTGCTTTAGGTTGCTGTCCATGCCTTTTCAATTAAACTACTCGCAGATTTTTACAAAAGTACCTGTAACATAGAAATATGTTCCCATGCCTAGTGCTGAACTGGGTTGGAAATTAAATATGTATGATGTACAACTTTATGGCACAGATTTTAAAAAAGGGGAAAAAAAAAGAAAAAAGGTAGTAAGACAGTAAGGGAGGCACTCTGCAAAAATGTTACTGGGGTGAAGTTCTGCTGACGGCCACAGAACCAAGCAAGTGGCTCAAAGCTTCAGAGATAATACCTGAAAGGGAGCGACCGCTTTTGTGCCAGCGGGTTCGATTCCTCGCTTTGTAAACACTCTGAATGGTACAGCAGTGGCAAACTTCCACCGCTGCACTACACAGTCATCCAGCATCAGTGGAGGCAGAACTCATCTGTCCGTGATGATATTCGTTGGTTCTGCAGCTCTGACCTGCCCAAGCTGCTCCCGAGGGCCCCGCGGTACTCACAGTGCCGGGCTGGGGTGGAATCTGGCCAGTCCCAGGCAGACCCTGTGGGAGTTGGCTTCACAGGGGAGGCTGTTGTGGCCTTCTATTGCCCAAGGATAGCAGCATTTTTCTTGTACCATACATAATTTGGGAGAAGTTCAGTGAGAGACAAATACAGCGAAGTGTGCCGCTTCATTTTCATATATGCAGGTGACGTCCCTTAGATTTGTCTTCAAAAATTGAAATGTTCCAAAGCTACGGGGGTATGTAAAGCTTTGGCTTCTACTTACAAAAGTGACGTGCAGTTGTCTTACGGAAGTGATGTGCAATTGTCTCTTGGAGCTTCTGTGAGGGTTTGTGTGAAGGTTGGTCTTTCAGGTTGTTCGGGGGCTGTGTGGTGGCAGTGGTGGTGTTTTGGTTGTTGTTTTTAGTTTTAGTCTGGCATGAGGGCATAATTCTTAATCTTCTGATTGTGCCTTATCTGTTTTAGGATTTAGGCTTGTTAAATTCCCAGATGGGGAGGGAGTACCACCATGGTGTTGCTGGGCTGGTTTAGTTGCAGTTATGGGACTGCAGTAACGTTTGAAATTTCTTTCATGTCAGATTACTACTTATTTTTCTAAAGATACCCATATTTCTTTTCATGGTTTTGCCTTCCTTGTGTTTACTGCTACATAACTAATCCTGTTTCCTATTTTCTGTGGGATTTTTTTCCTTAATCTTATTTTCTACTGTAAAATGAGTTCATTATTTTTGCAGTTTGTCCTCACAACCTTGGATCCACAAAAGTTTTTATTTCTTGGAACCTGCTGCCAAGCAATCGCACTGGTTTCTTATTACATAATAATCCTACTCTTGCTTTGGAAGATAAAGCAACTGACCTAAGCCGCGCATCGGGGAGCTCACCTGCAGAAGCAGTCGGCGGTGGAGGGCAGCGGTGCCGGAGCTGGCTGCGGTAACCTGCTGCGGCTGCCAGGGCAGCTCGGCGCGGGCAAGGGGCTCCCCTCCTCTGCCTGCCCGCTGGAGGTGAGACCAACCTGCCCCAGCTCCTCTGCGGGCAGCTGCCCAGCCCCGGGAGGAAGGAGGGTCTGCTGTACCTGCAGGGGCTGGCCCTCTGCAGCTCCTGCAGCGCTGGCTGGCTGGGAATGCGTGCTTCCCTTCGCAAAAGCCGGTGCTGATGCCAGAGCCATGGGAATGTCCCTGGCTATTACCAGACCAGGATTTGTGGAAAGCATGCTAACGTTTTTCAGCCAAAAACTGAAATGAGTGCCTGATGTATGAAACTACTAACGCAGGAGCCCGGTGATCCTGCCAGCTCCTTTTGCAGGACTGACTACATTAAAAACATAAAACAAAATTAAAAAAAACAAACCCAAACCCCCCTCAAAACCAAGCAGTATCAATTTGGAATGTGGTATCCCTGGGAATACATAAACACATAGTGTAAATCGTATTTGAAGTAGGATCTGGTTTGCCTCGTATTTTCAGCAATACAAGTTTCTTCCGCTGAACAGAAGTAAAAGATTAAGGCACGTTCCATTCCCAAAGTTAAATGAAAATATGTTTGTGCTTGATATGATGGGAAATAGCTTGAAGAATGTTTTATCCTAAAAAAAGAAAGCCAAAAAGAAAGGGGGGAGGGGAAGGTATTTTAAAGTTACCAAGATGTTTGTATGCAGGTGGTTATCAGCTGAGTAAGTGTCAGGTATTAATGCCCCAGGGAAAGCTAGCTTGCTTATGGTTGGGGTTTTTTATGAGTAGCTTTATTTTTTAGCTGACTGTGCTAGCAAACTTCATGCTTTGTTTAATGTTTTACTCGTCTAAATACATGGTACCTAGTGGCAGGCAGTCCTTTTGTGAAATTGAGCTAGTATTGCTGTGTCCCGTGCGTTCAGGAACATGGAATAGATATTTTTACATCTGAGTGATGTCTTGCATGCTTGATAGATTGTTTAAGGGAGGTTTTTCTGCTTCCACTGAATCTGCTACATTTGTACATGAAAAAATAACATATGTTGATCTGTGGGGAAAAAAGTCCAGAGTAAAAATGCTGCTTTTTATTACTTCTGTTAATAGCAACCGTGTCTACTTGTGAAACAGCTAAAAGAATTGTGCTGTAAATGCAGCAGGACTTTGTATCAATTTAGGGGCATCTACAGAAGACTTCTGAGGAGGCTGGTAAATACGTTGATTGCTTTTTACAAATGTCAGGCTTACACTGACTCTGGTGCTTTAGGAAGTTCCTACCTAGATAGACTCTCACAGGAATCATTAGTGGAGAGATTTTGGTCTCTGTTTCTTGACAAAATTTCTTTTCTGTTTCTTCCTCCTTGCGTGGCTGTGCTCGGTGACTTCCCATTTTGAGTGTAGAAGGGCTTCTGGTTACCGCTTGGGGGAGGCTCCGGTTGTGAAGTGGTATTTTACATCCCAGACTCGTTCCCTTTTTGAAATGTTCAATGCAGTCGCCTCCAATCAGTTGAATCCTTTAGCTCTGTACGTATGTCATGATGGTGTGATATAGAGAATCTGAGTACAGATAGGCTGGACTCAAGACTTTGCCTCGTGAAAAGCCACCAGCCTTACAAGATAGCTACTGTGATAGCTGATCGGGGGGTCTTGGACCGTGCGTTGCCCTGCATGGCAGCGAGTGAAAACCTCCTCTGGCCACACTGCCCTGGGTTTGCCAGTTTAGGCTGGGGATAATCTTAGCCTGACAGTTTAGAAACACCTTTGACCCCGGTGTTAATGTGTTGCATAAACCCGGGGGAGGCGTTACAGTCCTTATCAGTAAAGAGTGTCATTACTTCAGGTGTAAGAGTATTGTTTTTTCCTCGCAGTGTTGTAGCCTCTCGGTATTTGGAGAGTTTTAGTAGGCTATGCAGTAGCTTATTTTGCAATACTTGCAGATTTTTTTTTTTCCTCCCCCCCCCCCCCCCGCCTTTTAATTCGTAGGACAGAGAATTTCCTAATAAACATTTGCTTTCTGGTGAAATGTCTTGTAATGAGACTCGACTGTGACTTCAACTGTTATTGCAATTAGTTGTGATGTTTTTAAGGATGATCGAAATCTATTGTAAGAAGGGAAGTAGCGATTTCCTCATTGGAATATTTTAAGTAAACAGTTTTTGTTGAAGTGTTAGGATTGTCTTTGCATTTTTATCAGAGCTGCTGCGACAGTTGTGGGCTCTGCTGTTGGTGTGCTGCTTTCAAGTTTGTAGCACTTTTTGAGAAGGTGATGCTTTTGCACAGTGGCAATAAGACGTGCTGCCAAGGCTCTGGAGGCTTTCCTGGGAGAGAAGCTTTTGACTGCTGCTGAATTCAGCCGGGGGCTGCCTGAGCAGTCAATTGAACAGGGTCAGGACCTCTGCAGTGACACCAAAGCAACAAAAAGGGTGGGCTGCCTCTGACACCTTAAACTTTTTCTCTAAAGATAGTTTCTTCCTCTTCAAGGGTGTGAAGGGTTTTTAGAACTACATTTGAGTTAGATTGGGTTCTAAAATGCGTTGTTGTGTAGCAGCAGTGTGTGAGTAGATCCCTGTCTCCATCCAGTGCATTCACCTTCTTCCTATCATGTGAGAATATGGAATTTATAGAGCGAATAAAAGACCCCATTGTACTAGCATTCTTTCTATTGCTTTTATGCCAGTTTCCTTTGCTCACGGTAGTTTGTATTGGGAAGGGATATAAAAACTGAAGAAGTTACTGCAATACTTTATTTTTGTAAGCTGGTATCATAGAAGAAAAGGTTTTCAGCAGCATGTGTTGTGTGGCCCACTGATAACGTTTGATGATCATACTCCACAGTATCTGTTTCTTCTGCAGTGCTTGAACACCAGAAAGAGAGAAGTCTCTGTGTTGGTTGCCCCCCAGCCCTGCAGAATCCCAAGCTGCTGTGTTTAAATTACTTGTGTACAGTTCTGCTTGCAGACTGAGTTCCAGGAGACGACTGATCCTGTTGCCAGAGCTTTCGGGGTGTGGGGGGAATATTTTTTTGCACTTCTTTAGTAGTTACAGTGTATAAAATAAATTTCACTCACTTAGTCATAAAAGCACAGCTGACTTCATAGATTTTTTTTTTGATAATTTTTATTTTATTTTATTTTTTAAGATCCCCCACCCCAACCTTTACTTATCCAAAATAGGATACTCAGTTTTACTGTGTTTTCTGTTAACATTTAATTGTATTGGTGTTTGCAGTTTTTAATTGCCCTATACAAAGAAGATTTTTGTGCATTCTAGCTGTAAGTTATTTTTGGTCTTTTTCCTGAGAAAATAAGACTTGTGTGATTGTGCTGTTTGTCCTGATAACTTTTGAGTCATATTTTCCCAAATTTGCAAAGGTGGAGGTTTTCAAGAAAGTGAATTTGCTGCAAGCTTCAATACTAATACTGCTATTAAGTTGGCTCCTGAGGAGAGGGCCTCGGCTCAGTGCCTGTGCTGGAGCAGGGGTTATGGGCTGGGGTCAGTAGCCAGCTGTTGGCTCTGGCCTTGCTCCCGGGTTGGAAGCAGGGCCAGGTGGATGGCATCTTCCCTCAGACTTACTGAGGAGATGGAAAGCCAGAGGTGTGGCACAAGGGGCACCCCCTTGTTTTTGATGCTCTCCTTGCACCAGTCAACTGCAGCAGTCAGGTAGCCAGAGAACTGAGGCAATTTGATTGCTCGGGAAAGCTCTTGACATCCCCTGGTCCTCCCCTCTGTCCCAGCTCACCCTGCAAGGGAGCAGTCAGGGGCACAAGGGTTTCATAGGACTCATCTTTTTGGCTGGTTCCTGCCATTAGATCAGATTAGGTACAGAATGAGGCTACTTCCTTCATCTCTGTGCTTTTGCAGACTGCTCCGAAGATTCTTGTGTTTTGGTTTAGTTGCATCTCACCTGAACTGACTTTTTTATGCAACAGCTCCCTTCTTTATATAATTGTTTCCATATATCTGCTGAATCAAATCTATATTTACCATCTTTGGTTTAACTCTGTTTTAATCCCATCTGCTTTTTTGTCCTTTGAAACACAAGAAATGTGAAAATAAAGTGTTTTCCTTGATTATGTTTTCAGCAGAAGTCAGTGAATAACATCCATAAAAGGAGTTTTACTAGAGACAAGTTCGATTTTGGCGTTCTTAATTCTTGAAACAAAGAGCTGTAAATGTACTGTTTCTTCTACTGGACACAAAACTTTGATTTTTGACTGGTCTGTGTGTTGATTTTTAGCTTTGATATAGAGATATCTGTATAACATTTGATTTTATTTTAGGAGAAATAAATGCATTAAAGATGTTTTGCTTGTAGGTAAGAATGTCATATTAATCCAGCCTGTATGACTTCCATGTTAAACAAAATTCATGCTGCAGGATGTTTTCTCTGAAAGGTCATTGGAAAGGTGAGGAGCAGAGATGAAATGATATAATTTCATGTTTACATTTATTATACAGTGCAGTAGTGGGTTGACCTACAGGAAAATAGATTCCTACATCTGAATTCCTTCCTAAGTCAATTGTTACTTCCTTCTGCTGGAGGGAATTTCAGAAAACCGTGTAGAACTGGCAGCAATTTAGCTATTACTGCATTCTGATTTTGAGGGCTTTTAACTCTTTATGTTGTGCAATACTGCAGCAGTTAGAAATTGTTACAAGCACTGGTTTAAAAAAAAAAGTCTCTGTGATAATCTCTACTGAATTTTGATCTGTTGTGGTTTTCTTAGGGGTTTCGACTAATCTGCATGTCACCTCTGTTGGAGAACACTGGCAGCATGCTGTGTAGCTGCCTTTTTGATCTTTTTGATCTCCCCCACCTTAAGTGCCCTTTTCCATTGCTCCACCTTTTCACAATCCTATCCATGAACTTGTTTGTGCTTGAAATTTCCCTTAAGGCTAGTGCTGACACAACTGCTTCTGGTATCTGTTCCTATGGTGTTTCATCCTTTATTGCTTGCTATTTTCTTACGCAATCTTCTGTGGTTATGGCAACAATAAATAGCAAATTTGTCAATTTACAAGTGATACTGCTTTCAAAATCTTGCGTTATATTAAATTGCTGAGCTAGAGGCAAAGTATTTTCAGCATAGTTAAGTAAAGTAATAAGATTAAGTTAAATTACAGTATAGCTTTCCAAAGTGACTGCTACTAGGCAAGGTGTTACGGACTGCCATGCCACTTGGGGAGCAGAAATGTAGTAATGCTTTGGAAGTGGGATCAATTTTTAAATTACTGAAACTACTCCTTTGCTATTGTTATTGTAGTGGCCAGGATCTGGTAAACATGACTGGCATTCTAGCAACACCATCATCAACCAGGTTGGTAGGCATTGAGTTCCTAACTGACGGGGTTCCGTGAGCAGTACAGACCATCAGGTGGCACGAGTACCCCTCTCGGAAGGGAAGCTGTCTGGAGATAGTGATGTCAAAAACAAGAGGAGGAGATGTTTCACTAAAATAGTGTTTAAAGCAAGAAGAGATACTGATGGAAGAAAGAGCAAGTAGTTGGAGACTTAAATGGGTGGGAAACTGCACGAAGCCAGTACCTTTAAGTGAATGTTTAAAGTCAGAATCACTAATTTTCATGGAAGCAATCAAAACTATTCATTGTAAAGAAGGAACCAAGACCATGGTGGTTTTTTATATACAACATAATTATGTGTCGGTGCTTATACCAGGAGTGAAGAGATGCAGCAACACAAAATCAGTCAAGAGAGAGCCAGGAGAGGAAGAAGAAGCAGCCACTTTATTAATTTCTAACCCCATTTTCTATCCCCTAGCCCCACAGGGCGATTGGTCAGTGTCACCCATCTCCTAGGGGGATTGGCTGAAGTCCTACAGCACCCATTGCAAAATATGTTTCCAATGTACCATAAACAGAACTCAGCAAAACACCAGGTGCTGGTCCAGCTTACAAAAACCATCCTGCTGTTTCTCATAACACTGGTGAGAAAGGCAGGATTCTCACCGAATATTGTGAGAGCCTGAGAAAATCCCTCTGCTAGCAGCTTTGCAGCATCCACAATTATATTACTGCTTTAAAATGCCTCTTCATATCTTTGGGATTTTAAAATATTTTGAAGTCATTATTTGCATTCATTGTGCCTTTTAATAGAGCCATTGGTGAATTTAACATTCACTGAAGGAAAAAAAAAACAAAAAAAAAAGAAAAAAATTACTAAATTATTTTCTGGTTTCTCTACTATGTTTGGTTTTACAGCCTTGTGAATTCTCATGATTTATACAGTATTGGCAATTTCAACTGTGTGTGTACGTGTGTGTGCGTGAGATTAAGTAGGAATATTATAATGAAAACCTTACCTTTCTGTGGATAAAAATCCCAATAAAACATTGCCTTCATCTCTACAGCATTCTTAAATCATTAGTGTAACTTCTCTGATGATGGGATGCTGAGACATCATCTTCAATTCCCCTCTGATTTCAGACCATAAGAATGCAAGGTCCCCAGCTGTGTCAGCAGCAGTGAGAGTCTCAAAGACAGTAAGCAGAAATAGAGGTATAATTTCCCCCCCATCCAAACCTGAACTGGCAGTTTGTTTGTTCTGGGAGAAAAGAACTGGCTGGTTGGTCCACTGCTCAGTATGTCTGGTAGTTCAACAAGGCAGTTGGTGTTCAAAGCCATCGCACCTTTTCAGAAGATGATGGCTTAAACCCAGAAGCCACTTCTCTGTCCCCAGTTAGGGTCTGCCTGCTCAGCTGAGTCTGTTTTGGGTGGGAAGGGAGAAGAGACCCATTCTGGGGACTCTTTAAATTATGACATTTCTGACGTTCTTAGGATTTGTTGCTGTATGCTAATACCAGGTTTTAGACTGTTTGATATGGTGCCATTTTCTTCTTGTGAGAGGATGTAAAGATAGTCACAGTTCCCCACCCCATCTCTTTCTGCCACAAGCCACACTCCTTTTCTTTACAAATGTTAAGTCTAGAAAGCTGAAACATAATTGAAACCTAGAGAATCGCTCAAGATGAACTGGAAAACCAGCAGACAGGCCAGAAATACTCTACTGAGACCTGGGTCACAGCACGAGGATTTGCAGAGCT
Organism: Todiramphus chloris collaris; assembly: GCA_025345505.1. NCBI lineage: Eukaryota > Metazoa > Chordata > Aves > Coraciiformes > Alcedinidae > Todiramphus > Todiramphus chloris. Next base: position 1,112,855 of record JANVCC010000070.1, on the reverse strand, counting down.
TGCACCATTGCCTAGTTGTAGCCTGTATAATGGATATAATTTACTCCAGAGACACAGGAGTGGAATAGTGGGCATTATAAGTTGGGACTTGGATGAATGGTGCTGGCACAAAAGCTTGCGTGGTGCCTCTTGGCCTTGGGTAGCAAATCACAACTGTGTCTACAGACTGTCATCTGGAAAACCGAATTAAACCAGCTAGTGTTGTTCTGTACCCTGTGACAGAGCTAAGGGATCAAACGCTTCAGACTTTCCTAGGAGAGAATGCTGTGAAGGGAAGAAAGAACTGTGCTAATTTTTGGCCTGAACGCATTAATGTTTGAGTCATGGACAAAATATTTAATAATAAAGTATCTCTTTGGCAAATGATACTGGCAGTTCTGGACTCGGTAAGTGAATATGCCACTGAATCTTCTTCAACGAATAAATGGAGTTTCTGAATCAATACAGAGTGAGCATCACACTTTGCACAGGGTGTGTTGTGGTTTAGAGTGAAGAAGTAGATTATGGTTGCATTTCTTGATCATTAAGATGAGTGGTCTGGTTTTTTTTTAATTTAGTGTTTTGTTAGTTGTATGCTGGTACAGGGGCTTCTTGATTCATGTATTTTGACATCAATGATTATCAGTTATTATCTTCTGTATTTTCCTACTTTGGGGATATTTCTTAGTATATTGTTTGTAGTGAGAGTAGCCTACTACATGTCTGTAGAGGAAAAGATACTGTATGTTATTTAAAAGCTGCTATCTTAGTAGTGCTAGTTGATAGATTATCCATTTCTGTATTTATTCTCTTATTTTAGGACTAATTTAGTTAGGATTAGAAGCAAGACAATAGATTCCTACTACATTTAGGCCATCATAAAGTGGATTTCATGAGGTTGATTAAAGGTTGCTCTATAGTCAGTGTTTGTTTAAGCAGTGTTTCACAAGTGTGGAGCTGATGTGTATTGACAAAACTAAATCCACTTTAATGAGCCAGCTGAAGCTCTGCAGTATCTGCCCGATGGGCACGGTTTGTGGATAAGGCTTCAATAGAAGGCAGCGTTAGGAAGAGTTAATAAACTGTTGTGTAAGGTGTAAAGAGATTTTCAAAAAATCTGCTCTGTTCCTGAGTGCAATAAAAGAAATTTCCAAACAACTTGAATCATTTTTCATCGTGTCGGAGCTGTCACGAGCAAATGACATCTCCAGCCGTGGGAGTGGAACAGGGGACCCCAGGGGCTGTGCCACTGCTATTGGGAGCCCCAATCTTTTAGCAAGCTGAGTCCCTTCAGTGCTTAGGAAAACTCTGAACTGCATCAGCGGGGAAAAGAGAGTTCCAAAAACTTACTGAGGAAGGAATAAGAAAAGTGTGAGGAACTATGGACTCAACACTTTGTTTACAAGCCAGCAGTGCTTCTGTTGAATCTGTGGAGCAGTACAGAAGCTGTAAGCTGGGGCTGTCTGGCTGAGATGGCAGCAGAGCTTCAGCTCCCCTCCCGGGTCGCTGCAGGTCTCTGGGCAGCACCCACGTGCCGGGGGAGTGCGTCAGCTCAGGTGGGCTTGGCTGGCCTTCTCTCCCTGGTCCCTCTCCTGAGGAGAGACCCGTAGGGCAGGGGTCTCTCCTCTCTGCTGAGACCAACAGCTCAGCTCAGTCTCTGCTTAGCCCAGGCTTGGTTCCTTTGCTGCGTTCAGATTCTGCTCTTACTGATGGTTTTTTATAGGCCCCTCGCAACTGGTGTCACAGTTAAACTGTCCTTTTCCTGTCTTTGTTGTATTTTTTTCCTTCTCCCAGGGATTAAGAAGCCTGGCATTTGTTGCCTATAAATTGCCTCAAGTTTCTAGACTATGGGATTTTTTCTGTCTGTCTTGTACCAAGTGGCTGAACCCCATCCTCTGTTGCACGTGCCTACTAGAAAGCTTTCTGCATGAAAGAAACCCCAGCAAACAGTATGGGTATCATTCTGCCATCTGTTCAAGAGCTGTGTTATCTTCCTAGATCCTTCCTGAACTGGCTGCTTTAAACTGACCCGAATTTTCTTCCTTGCAAAGAACATAACTGAACCAAGGTTGCCCAGCCAGTGAGAGAGAAGCTCGCGTGTGCGCTGTGGGTTGCGAGGGGAGCGTCTCTCCCCCAGCAGACTTCTCCTCAGGAAAATTGTCTTTTGCTGGACTCATTTTTGGTTTAGTTTTGAGTAGCAACGTTTTGTACATCTGAAACTTGGGATTTGCTTGTACCGTCCGTCACCAGGACACTGGGGTTCGAGGTTTAGGATTGTTCTAGCCTCTTCCCTGGCTCCTCAGGCATTTTAAATGCTTTTCTGGGTTTGGTTTCAAGTTCAGTCTTATCTCTGTGCACGAATGTGTCTTGTGTCGGAGCTCACTAGTCAACAAGCTTCTGGTTTTCTTTGTATTTTTAAAAGAATCTTAAGTGGAGCTATCCAAGAAAAATAGCTTTAAAAGTTTAGCTGCTGAGAGCTCAGCCCCTTAGGGGCAACTCAAAGCACTTGCCATGGAGAGCTGCAGGTTAATAGAGATAGAACACTGTCTTTTTGATACTGCTTACGTAGTACACTAGGAGCTCTAGCTAAAGAATTCCTTCTCACTGTAAAGCTTTATGTATTTGCTTGGTAGTAGCAGAAAATGTGTTTTGTAGGGTTTTTTGTTTGTTTTCTTCCAATTATTTTTAAATTATTTTTTTTTCCTCCCAAATCAGAAGGGGCTGGGGGGGAGAATCCTGGATATTTTTAGAGCATGTAAGGTAGCTGCTTTGCTAGCAGCACTGTGTGGGTATATTTGCAATCAAGTTTAAATAGCATGGTGAGTGTCCAGATGGAGTGCTTTTCCTAAGCTTTACGTTATTTACTGTTGGGAGCTTCAGTAAACATTCATAGTGTTCCTAAGGGCTAACTGTACCACTGAGCTTCAGATGCCTGGTATAGAAAACCACAGTATATAAAAAAACCCACCGAGATCTTCTCTAAGACATTTCAAACTGTGAATTTTTTTGCCTGTGATACTCCAAAAGTAATTTTTTTAAATGTCTGTGGTGGAAGATGCAACTCTGAAGAGGAGATGGCAAATGAAAGCGGTGTGCTTCAGTGGACTCCCTCGTAAGGGTGCAGTGTGACAATGCACTCTCTGGAAATGACATAGGAAAGAGGGAGTGGTAAGACTTTCTTTTTTTCCTTCTGTACACTGTAAAAATTAAATTCATTTATTAAACTTATTATCCATGATAAAGATTTAAGCTCAAAGGTACTTATTGCCGGATGTATACTACCTGCCAGGTTTTTAGATACATTGTTTGTAGTTTATTTCCCTGCGTTCAGATTTTTCTATGTTGTTTTATTTAAAATAAATTACATACCTCACAGCTACACAGACAACAGCTGCTATTGCAGGTAAAAAAAAATAAGTTCTAAACAATATTTGAACTGCTTAGGGTATGACAACACATTAATACACACTGCATGCCTGGTTTTGTCAGGAGCTGGGTAAATTGCCAAGCGTGGTTAGCATTACTGCTAATTCTACACTGCCTTTCATGATGATCTGTGCTTTTCTTTGGATTTTAGCTCCTGTAGTCAGGGTTATTCATTAAAGATTTTGGCTAATAGATTTTTTCTTTTTTATTCCCCCCCCAACTTTTTAGCCTTTTTAATTGCAGAAATGGTTCAATTCTAGCTGCCTTGTTGTGACTAAAAATGAAAAGGGAAATAAAAAGACACCTCCCTCTTCCTGAACCCTCTTATTTTAGGAAGCTAATTTTGTAAGGGTAATATAATGAAGGTGAAGGACCCAGCTCATGATCTTTGAATTTTAGGATTGGCAGTACTTCCCTGGGCAGTATTCAGTAAAGGTACACAAATGAGAGTATGCACTAAGGCTATAGAAAACTTTTTTTTTCCTCCCTTGGTGGTTTGCTGTTGAAATGTAACTTTCTATGTCTCTGAGAAAAGCCTTCTAGAGATAAAAAACATTCATGGTAGTAACTAAGATTTAGCTTGTGTTGATAAAATGATGTACAGTTTTAATGTTTGAGCAGGGAGAATTCTACTAGTGAAAACAGGAATTAATCATGGGATGTTTATATGCAATTCTATCCCTAAAGAGACTTGTACAAATCGTGTGAAGTTGTCCGTCTTTTATTTTCTCTTAGTGCTATGTGCTTATTTTAGCCCCAAAAATACTTAAGATAAGTGCAGTTCTGTGGAATGAGCTTTGGCTTTTCAAAGTTAGGTTGTGGGTCCTTCTCAGAAATCGCCAACAACAGTGGTAGGAAATGAGGTCCTTTTAACATTTGTATAACTTGTATCATTTATTCTGTGTTTTGCCATGAGATGTTCTCTTCAGATAGCCCAAAATATCAAGTATGGTTTTTCGTAGCTCACTTGCCCTGGCAGTGCCAGCAGGAGTGGGGATGGCAGCAAGCCAGAGCTGAGGTGTGGCCAGGCAGGCTCTGAGGCAGCTGCTGCGGGTACCAGGGCAGAGCGGTTCCCCCTGGCCTCGCCTCGTCCCAGGGAGCTCCTGTAGCCATCAGATGCACAGCCTTTGGCCGTGGGAGTTCAGAGAGGAGAAAAACTGGTTGGAAGGGCCCACCTTGTACCTTTGGATCCTAACTTTTTAGACTAGTAAAAAAAAAGAGTTTGAAGTCGTCAGTGGAGCTCATTCCATTAGAGAAAAGAAAGCTGCTCAGCAGAGGCTGGGGAACAGCTGGAGAGCAAGTTTCTCTTACCTGAGGCCACTAACAACACAAAGCAATCCAAGGCGCGCTGGTTAAATCTTAGAAAGTGCTGTAGGCAACCCATTTCTGCAATTGCCATAGAAAATTATTGTTGTTAGCCAGTCTGTTGGTCGTTCGTATTGTGGGAATTACTAGCAGATGGGAAAATAGATGACTCAGAATACAGTATTAACAATCCATATTTTTTTAATCAAAGGCCTCTAATAAGGCATGTTGCATCTGTAAGATTCATTTAAGCAGTTGCTAGGGAGAATATTTTTTTTCCAAGTAAACACAACAAACTTGATACAGATTATTTTTCGATTGAATATATATTTTCTGAACAATTTAAACCCTGGAAATACATTTGCTTGTTTTCATTGCACCGGCTTAACGGCAGTGTTCCGTAATGTGGGTTGCTGGGCTGGAGGCTTGCAACGGTAACGCGTGCCTTATGGACTTACTAATGAAGTCTGATTTTATCATGCTGAAAATACCACCGGCCTAGAGCTCTTATTTACCTCTGCTTGCTGTCAAGGGTGGATTAAGATTGTAGTGTGCTACATCCACCAAACTTTGGCTTTTGCCCTTTGAAAAGTTTGGATAGCTACGGATATGTGCTGGCCAAGCGCGGCTAATGAATTCCAAACTTTTTTCCAGAGCGCTTTGCCTCACTCCATGGCCTGCAAGCACCAGCAGCTATCTCAGATGCATGGTCTTCCTCCAGACTCCTGTGCTGGACACAGGTGGGAGGCAGTAGTCAGGATTTCCATTGCGCCCTCTGACTTGATGACTTCTGAGAGGCCATTTTTGGTTCTACTTTTATCTCCTTTCTCAGCTTATTGCTACAGAACCCAGATCCGTAACAGGAACACACACACACACACACACATATATATATATATTTTTTCCAAGTGCCCATTTTGGTCAGGATTCTTGTCAGTATGATTTGACTAGGGTTGTGAACAAAATACGTAAGGTGTGGTGTGGGTCTTGCTGCAGGCAGAGGTAGTATTGACAGAAAGCAATTATTCTTTGGTTTGCTGACAATAGTGATCCCAGTGAAGCTGGTCCCTCTGGGATGGAAGAAGCTAGACTGAAGGACCAAAAAGGTAAAACCTGTTGCACTTGCCTCGTTGAGGTTTGGTTCTGGGAAATGACTGCATTGGTATGTGAGGAAGGAATTCTTTGTGTGTCACTGTTGGCAAATGTGAAAGAAATCAGCCTGGCACTGGTCCTGACCAGAGTGAGGATGTTTCCTGCATAGAGGATAATCTTCCTGTGGGATGCGAAACTGTGCTGGATTCAACCAGCCCTGCATGATAACACTGGGTTATTTTTTCTTCGGCTACAGAAGTTAATTACCGCTGCGTAAAACCCCGGGTTGATCAGCAGTGATTCCTGCCATCCTCATGCGAGGGGAGGGCACCTGGCTCTGGAGCTGCCCCAGCTCTGGGGTTTTTGCTCTATCCCACCTAAGTGAGGGCGGGCACGTTAGGAAAAGCTGGCTAATGATTCTTTAGCTGTTCCGCTGCTTTTTAACTTCTTGGAAAAGTCTCCTTTTCCTATTACAAATAAGTTGGAAAAAAAAGGCAGGGGGAGATTAACATGGGTGTCCCATTTGCTACAAGTTTGAGCGAGGGTACACCAGGTTTCCAGACTTCCTGATCTCCGAAGCGTGTAGCTGCGTTGCCTTTTCTGAAGATAGCTACCTTGCAGCTCGGTTAAAAGGTTAGTTACTCTTTCATTCTGTGCTGGTTGGCCCAGCTCAGGTTGGCACTGCTGAAAGGGTCTTGTGCTGCTGGAAGCTTGGGTTGATGGAGCTCCTTTCTGCACGGGTGCCTTTTTTCCCACCAGGATTTCCTCCTGTGTCAGGGGGAGAAGGCAGAGACAGGAGCTGCTGGCCCTCCCCTGGCACCCCTGGGAGCTCACCCTGCAAGGATGACTGTCCACTCTTCTCTTGTAGGCAAAGTGAATTTCCTTTGCTGTAGCAAAACAGAGTAGAGAATTTCAGAGGGGCTTCTTTGAGTACAGCTGTGTCTTGAGAATCCATCAACTTGCAGAAGAAATTATTTGGTGTTATCCAGCTCTGGAGACAGTTTTGCTTTGGTTTTTTCCTTGCTTCCCTTAGCGATTAGGTCAACAAATACACCTTTCAGGAGAAAAGGCTTTTTCTGTACACACCTAATTTTTCCTACAGGGCAAACTGAGTTTGTGTGCCCACGCTAAAAGATTGTGTGTTTAAACAGATGCACACGCTTTCTGAGTGGAATATGTTATTGCATGTAATTGATAGGTGTCTGGTGTTAGGAGTTTGGACCGCTGCTTTCCCAAAGCATGGAGTTAGCTGGAGATATGAAGGGTCCCAGGGAAGGCAAACACTTCTACCAGAAACTCCACTCCCTGAAGACTCTGTCTGGGAGGTGTCCCATCCTGGCACTGGGTGCTGCCTGTGCCGTGCGTGTGGCTGTTTGCTCTCCAAAGGGACCAGCAGTCTGTGGTCTGGAGTGGCAGAAACTGATCTCTGCTGTTGTTGGAAAAATACTATCCCCATTACCCAAGTGCTACAGTTTACAGCTTTTAAAAAGCTGTCAAAATATAATTTAAAGCCTTTTTGAATTCCTGTAGCTTGCTCAGCTGAACGGTGCTCTCCCTTAACACCAGTAGCCCGGGAGGTACAGCAACAAACTACGTGGGAAATTACACATGGCAGTCTAAATTGAAACTAGCTGCAAGTGAAAATAAGTGAGAGCCGAGCTCTATTGCTTTAAGAATTTGAATCAAAATGCTTATCATGCAGCAGAATAAGTTACACAAGAAAAATTAAATACCTTGTTTGAGTTATTTCTGCAGATCTCATCTGCTATCTTTGCTGTTGCCTTCAGTGTTTGGACTTTTGCAGGCTTTCAGGGTTCACACGGTAATATCTACAGCGCAGACAGAGGTCAAAACATACCTTATGGTTTACCCAGGAGAGACACACGTATGCACAGACACACACAGACATCCTGCCTTTAGCTGTGGCTGATAGCTGTTCAGCTAGATGAGGCCTCCATAACTATGTTTTCAGTTTGTTAATGTCCCTGTTTTCTGTCATTTACTTCCTTTGACTGTCCCAAGCATCAGCCGTTCATGCACGCGAGGACTGCAGCTCCCTGCATCCCCTGGGTAATGCGGCTGAGATCATTCTGAAAGTTTCTTAGTCTCTGGATTAAAAAATTCATTCTCTTTATATTTTAATTTCTCCTCCAGCTGTCTGTGATCTTTAAAGAATATTTAATTCTGTTTGCTGGCTCTGTTTCCTGATTGAAATTTAAATAAAAATTCACTCATCACATTCTTCTCTGACAATTTATAAAACCAGGGTTTGGTGTAGAATAATTTTGCGATTGCATCAGTTGGAGTCTGTTCTGTGCAACTTAAGCCCGTTGTCTACAGCGGTGCCTGAGAGGGAATAACTGGCTGGCCCAGAGCGGGTAGGAGACTTCATCAGTGGCAGTCCTCACAAAACACTCACGAGATTATTCGCGGTGACTTCCTTAGTCTGTTTGCTGGTCCGTGGAGCCACAAATACGTTTCCCCTGCCACCCATCCTAAACCCCTTAGCTTTATTGCTGCTCCCCTCTGTGCTGTGTTGAGGTGTGTTAAACAGGAGGATTGGCGCTGTCATCTCTTCTCGTTGTGCTGCAGATCCCTCCAACACTTTGTCTCTCTAAAACAATATCTTTGCTGAGAAGTGTCTGTCATGTGGCAGTTACATGTACCAGTGGGCTAAAAATGAAAGAGAATGGTGATTATTTTTATTTTTTTAATCTTTTCTTTCTCTGGAAAGGTGTTTTTCTGCAAAAGTTTTGGTGACCAAGGAGTTGGTTCCTTTCTCTTGTCCTGTGTAGTATATGTGGAAAGGGAGAAATACAGTAAACTAGATGATATTTAGCTCCTTGGGAGGCAATTCTTTCCTTCCTAAGAAATGAGAAGTGTCCTTGGCAGAGACAGATATTGCTGATGAGCTAGTGAGCACATCTGAGGTTTCTGAACCTCATACAGCTCCAAGGATCTTTAGTCCTGGAAGGTATTTTCACCCCTGGGGTTTAATTCTCATCTTTGTTAGGAATCCTACGGTAAAAATGACATTGCTTGAAAATGTGCCTGTTGTTTTTCCATATGCTCTTCTACAAATTTCTGATCTCCACTCTCTTTGGTTTTTATTATTTATTTACTATGTACCATGTAGTCTATTAGTAGAAATCCTAGCGGTGGGGTTTGGACTCTGTAGCAATGTGTGTTGGTAATTTATGTGCCTCAATTGCTGATAAAAATAAAGATCAAAAGTAGTATTTCGTGTCTCGGGGAAGACAGCTCAGACTATGTTGATGGAAGGCTGCCCTGGATTTATGAGCAAAGTATTGACTCATTAGAAGGCCGACTCAGAAAATGTTTTCTCTTCCTGCATTAGGTGATGTGCTTGTTTGCAATGTCAGAATATTTGCAAACAAAATACAGATTATCCCTTTCCTAGGATGAGATTATTTGTACTATTAGAAATTTGTTGATATTTCTCAAGCTTAATGAAGAGTAATTGACAACTAGGCAATTCTCACGAGGAAGAAATGCAGAGGGGCACTCGAGTTCCTTAGGAAAAAATACATAGGCCAACCAAAGGAACACAGTGCAAACGCAGCTCATTCCCTGCAGCAGCAGGAGGGGCAGCAGTGCCCACCGTGCCCCCGTGCCCGACAAGACTCCAGCCCTTGTTTGCAGCAGCCAGCACAGCCACGTACTGGTTATGTGACCCCTCGCTTTTAATGAATGAAATGTAACAAACTGTTTAGCGTTGTGAGGAAACCTCTTCAGATAGAAAAGAGCTTGGTCAAAGGTAACTCCCTCTCATGAATTCAGACAATTGTTCCATGTATTATTTAAACACTCTGGTAGCTATTTGCTGTGACTAGTTCTGGCAGCAGTCTGTTGAGGAAGACAGGTGCCTTGTCATTCTTATCAGGTAGTACCTCTGAGTATCTGTCAGACTGTTACTTACAGCAGCTATTTCTCAGGCTTTTATGAGACAGAAATTCAGTAAGAAGTATTTGATTAAGCAATATATTTTATATACATTAATATTATTGTGTATACTGTGGCATGCTCTTTTTCAGCCTGAATCATGCTCCAGCCCTATAATTATTTACAATGTATTTGCAAGGTTTGCAAAGATCTTTTTTATTGTTTTTTTTTTAACTAAATGTACTCTGTGTGTTTGTTTTCACGTGCTGTTAAATTATTTACTGTGAAGCATACTACCACTTTTGGTTATATAAACAGTTACATCCATGTAAATGTATCTTTAAAATATGTAAAAACATTGCAACCGTAAAGTAAAGGATGATGAAAGGTGACGGCTTTGACTTCTGTTGTAAAGTTTTTAATCTTTTTTTGTGTTGTGTTTGTTTGTGTTGGTGGTTGTTTTACAGTTAAAGAACCTGAGTTTAGAAGAACTGCAGATGCGATTAAAGGCTTTGGACCCCATGATGGAACGGGAAATCGAGGAGCTTCGCCAGAGGTACACTGCTAAGAGGCAACCTATCCTGGACGCAATGGACGCGAAGAAACGGAGGCAACAGAATTTTTGAGTTGGTTCTGCTTTCAGAGATAAGGAGTCAGTGTGGGCACTGTAACTTTGTAAGGGAGGTGATGGAGAGTTTCCACACAGCCAGTCTTTTGAAATGTCCTCCCCAAGCAATGGCAATTGGAGCCGTGCAGGAACGTACCTGTGGTGTTCTGCAAGGGCAGCAAAGCACATCACCCCTGGTTTGCATTTTCAAACGTTTCATGTACTAGAACTTTCAGCTGTCATTTCCCAGTCTTTTTCAGGAGCTTAGTGATAACTTGGTGTTGTACCTTAGGTTGTGTTTTGGAGCACCTGGAACAGTTTCTTGATTGTGCAACGCTACAGAGCCTTATGTTGCAATACATTTTCCTCTCACTTAGTAGCGTATTTATGATGTAATCTTTGTTTACCCTATTTATTTTATGCCTGTTTTCTTTTATATTAGGAAGTATTAGGATAATATGGTGGAAAGAAGAGCCAGATTAGATAAAACTGGTATTGTAGCATAATGAAGAGAAGCTTGCCACTGTATTATCTTTTAAATCTCCCACTTCAGCAAGCATCCCAGTTCAAGGCAGCACTTGAACATGTGTCCAGCCCATTCATGTCAGTAGGATTTGAGCATAAACCGAGTAATAGGCGTATGTTTTTCTGCTCTCCTGAATCAGGGACTGTGGCTGTAGTTGAGCAATAACAGTTGTTAATGCTACAGAGCATTCTTTTGGAGTGCGTTGCTGTCATTTTTACACACACTGAGTGATCCCTCATTAAACAAGAAAACAAGTGCCTAACCAGTTCTGATTTTTTCTGTTGTTCAGAAGCGATTCTTGCAGTCACTCTTCAGTGTAAACTCCAATTGCTGTTGCAGTTCTGACCAGTATAAACCTCTGTTACGCACCATAGTTTTATAATGAAGTAACAGCTACACTTTCTGGATGTCTCTTTTGGTTCATTTAATTTTCATCACTGTTTTAAGGGGAGAGGGGAGTTATTAGAGGTTTGGGTTTGCTGTGGTTTGACATTAAGATATGAAGGGGTAGTAATTTAAAAGCCAAAGAAAATAAAATGAATATTTGTATATAAGAGAAGTACTGAAAAGAAGCAATGTTTTGCAGTCATCTGAGAGTTTTGTCCTGCAATCACTAAACATTCAAAATTTCTGTAGTCTTCTGTGGGAGATTTTGGAGAATTGGAAATGCAGGACCAAGCTCTTAAATATCTTTTTACAATTCCTCTGTCTAGTTTATATTGTGGGATGTCTAATATTTCAGACCTAGCAGAAAATGTGATCCACTTTCTGAACAATCTACTGTGTTTTCTATTGATATCTTTGTTGTTGTTGCCTTTTGTGTAAATAACTTTACTGTGATTAGTCGTACTTTGTTAAACAGGACAGCTGAAAAGATCTTTACGTGCGGCCTTCGGCTGTTAAACCTTTAATGCTGACTACTGTATGGGCATCTTCTGTTTCATGTTTCTGGAAGTTAGTAATCATCTCATACCTCTTAACATTTACCGTCACCATACGTGGACCATTTAGATGGAGCAGCGCAGCTTTGGAAATGGTGCATGAAGTCATAAAGCTTCTGCAGAAAGAGAAGGGAATTTTTTGCGTGCTCAGCGCACTAAGCCATGCTGCGACCACGCTTGGCTTTGAGCTGCCCCTGTCACCACTGTCGCTCTGTGTCTGCGTGTCTGCCCGCATGCCACGCTCCACGTGGAAACCCTCAGTCACATGAATTCCAGTTGTGATTGTTAGAACATCCTCACCCTCAGCTACCTTCATATTTCTTAAAGCAATGGCCATGCCTTAAGAAAAACCAAAAATGCAGAAGATCCATGAAAACTACTTTAGGCAAGATAAAGTGCACCTGGTAGTCTTATGCTTCACATTTATAGAATGAAATGATATAAAGTAAAAAATGGTATCATCATATCACCATGTCATTAGATTGTAATCATAATGCAGGAAAAAAAACCTAGCACCAACCTCCCCCTATTGTTATGGTTATTTATTTAAAATTAATTTTGAATTCTTGAACTTTCTGTCCTCAAAACCTCAAAGATATGTGTATGCATATATTTGTGTATGTATACACAGATATATATGCAGATCTGTATATATAAGAAAAACTATAAAGCAGATTTAACCCATCAGGAGAGGAACCTAGCTTGCCTTTTCTTAGCGTGCCTTTTAAGCGGAGTGTCGTTGTCCAGACACTCTTGCTTGCATCGTTAGCAGCTTTCTTTTTCCCTTAGTCTTAAACTTTTCCCACCAGAACTAAGAGTATAGTTTTGAGTAACGTGGCTTTGCACTGTAATAGACGATGTAATAAGATGGTCACAGATGTGGTATTTTGTGCGTTCTGACAGCTTTAGTCATGCAGGGTGCTGAATAGGACCCGCCTGTCCGGAGGGCCTCCAGCAGGCAGGCGCTGGTAGGCTAGCGCTGTTGCAGTCTGACATCCGAAAGGTATCAGAAGATAAAGGACATCCTTTCTTCCCTCCTGATCTCTCTGTGTAGGAACAACTCGAGCAGATTCTGTGCATATTCATGCACACGGGTGTGGATTATACAGGCAGGAGAAAAATCTGAAAGCCGCAGAATAAAATAAAAATCGAGTCAGGATGGTTTTGGTTGGAAGGGACCTTAAAGGTTGTCTAGTTCCAATGCTTCTACTGTGGGCAGGGACATATCTCCCACTAGACCAGGTTGTCTAAAGCCCCATCCAACTTGGCCTTGAACACTTCCAGGGAGGGGGCACCCACAGCTTCTCTGGGCGACCTGTGCGAAACAAGCTCCCTAAAATGGGTGAAAAAATACCTTCTGATATACTCTAAACCAGGTAGATGCAGGACGCTTGTGACCAAAGAATACTTTCACCAGTGGGTGTGGAATGAGTCATGTTGCCCTTCTGTGATATGGCGTGTGCTGCAGCCCCTGTGAGAGCTGTCTCTGGCGTCAGAAGCCAGCATATTGCGCTCGAAACCGTGGGCAAGTGTAACATATAGAAATAGGCTTTATACTGAGAGATGGAGACAACTTATTTTTTCCTCCTTCTGTTGATATAAATGAATCAAATCATCCATGTTGGTGACTACATGTGTCTACTGGAGGTTGAACATCTCTGTAAAGAAAAGCCAATAGTAAATACACAAGACATTTTTAAAGCAAGGCTTGCAGGAAATCTGATAGAACTACAGACAAGTTAACCTTCAGTAAGATTTTAATCAAGGAATTTCTTGTTTTCTTGTGTCTTTGTATGTTTAGGTTTAGTAAGTTAAAAAAAAAAGAAAAAAAATTGAGAAATCATTTTCTTATTACTAAGTATTTGTAATAAAGGCTAATTTTTCATGTATAGTTGTTGTCTGGTTCATTCTAACAGAATTCTGTTAATAGCAACCATTACTGTTCATTTCCATAGCCATCTCTCATGCTTTTATTTCCTTTCTGTAATACTGTGAACCTGATTTCTGTGAGTGCAGATATCCACATCTCTCAAAGTCAGCTCTGGAAACGATTTTTCCAGCTTAAGACATTGCTGCAAGCTCTAGAAGTCCAAGTCTCTTATTGAAGAGTATCAGGCCAGTCTAAGGGCAGAAATCCTCAGTGCTTTGTGGAAGTCTCTCTCTCTCTGTGCAATCAAAGGTTGTTAGAGGCCTCATCCTGGGAGAGCTGAGCACCCCCCCGAGACAGCGGAAGTCTTCACCACCACCCCTTACCTGGAGGTGCTAGCAGACATCAGCAGTTTGAGCTGCTCCTTTGATTTTTCTAGTGTAGTGAGAACAGCAATAGGAAACGGATAGGCTTAACTGAGAAAAGTGAATGCATTTAATGCCTCATTTTATTCCATAGCCCATTTCTTTTCTCATCTTTAAAAAATTATTCTCTAAGAATTTTCCCACAAAGGTACTTCAGTAAAAGGGACTCACGAACAAAGCTCCTTAGTGAAACATTGTGTGTTTGAAGGGACAAAATTCTACTTCTAATCTGAATTAATCTGACAATTACTGGATATTATAATTATTTACTATTTACAGTAAATTATAGCTTGTCTGTATTTGCCCAGGTATGTTTGGGTGAGAGTGCACAGCTCAGGCTGCCTCTCCATCCTTTCTATTGAACTTCCCGGTGTAAATACAGCTCCTGGTGAGTGAGTCCGTGCACAAGTACAGGAGAGAGCCTTACTGGCCATCACTAGGTGCTGGTGCTCCCAAGCAGAACATACACTGTACAGCTTCTGTAAAGCCCTTCCTGCGCGTGCCGTCTTAGCAGTGTGATAACGATCAGGGTCGCGTTTTCTTTATAAGTGTATATGTGGTTATAAAACTAATTAAAAACACCTTCTGTCCCAAGGAAGTCTCTATTTCTTTCATAAATATTAAGGGCTCCAGCTTACGGTGGTGTTTCTCTCTGTGCTTCCAAGGGTGCTGATGCTGCTCTATGGAGTCACAGGGCTGGCTGGGCAATGGCCTGGGGGGCATTCCTGGGCTGGGCTGGGATGCAGGGGGCTGCCCACCGCTGGCAGCGAAAGCCTTGGGGAAGGTAAGCCCTGGGTAGTGCGGTGTTCCCCCCCTGCAGAGTGCCGAGTGACACTTCATCTTCCTGGGGAAAGGCAACATGACATTGATGGCTCAGGGTGAAGTCGTTAAGTTGCGCCTGGGGACTTGCCCTGGTAAGTTTGGTTTAAAATGCCTTTTCACACAATGTCTTTCTGCTCTCTGTTTAGCATATTCCTTGTGATACAGGACTGCTGTGGTGTGTTCTCATCCTCTGTTTTCTTTCAACTTCTTACGGTTTTTAAAGAATACTTGAAAATTCCCCATCTTTTGTTGTTGCTCTTTTTTCTCTTCAGAAAGATGAATGTGGGCATTACTTTTAAGAGCATTCCCTGAGCCAAGTGTTCTTGGGACATTGTGCACAAATGCAAATGTCAGCAGCAGCAGCAGCTTTTATTCTCCTGTTCGCTGAAGTAAAGTCTCTGCTTTCCTGTTTTCCCTTCATTTGAAAATACGGGATGTTGAGATTCTAACAGAAGTTAAATCCCCGACCAACTGGATACTGGGTACTTTTTTCCATCGTTTGCTTTGCAAATCCCTAGGGCCAGATTCATTCACTAGGCCTTAGAGGCTCATCTGGGTTAGAGAAGAGCTGTATTTGTCACAGAAACGGGAAGAAAGAAATAATTAAATTTCTGTGGGAAGAAAAGAAGAGCATTATGGCCCTTGCACCTGGCCAGGGCACTCCCGAGGCTAACTGTGGATGTTAGGGGAACAAGTGTTGGTTGACAAAAGCAGATCAGGTAGTAATCTATGTAACTCAGCATCCTACGTTGCTGCTTCGCATCTGAATTTTCTCCACTTGTGTTTATTGTCTTATGTTTGTGCTTTATTTATTCGGTTTCCACTTCTACAGAAAGAAGCTTTCATTTTTTAAAATTGTATAAATGGAAACATACTGTGACAGTGCCAAGTAAATAAATGTGGAAAGTAACCCCAGTCAAAGTTGCTGAAATGGGGGTGTTTTCTCTCCCTTTCCTCCCCCCACTCCTTTCTGGGGTCAAGTCTTGACTGCAGAGGAAGTTTGTTCATAGAGAGACTTTCCGTGCTCCGACGCTGGGCAGCCATGGGTGGAGGTGGTTCTGGCAAGAGGGCTGAATGAACTGTGCACCTCTCCAGATGTCACAGAAGTGTTGTGCCCTGCAGGGGACCATTGTCCCCCTCCTTCCCCCACCCTGCTGTAGTGGAGGCACTGAGGCTCTTGCAGAGTGCGAGGAACCAACACGAAGCAGCGAGTTCTGCTTTGCCACCGAGAGCCTCGGCGTGAACCCGGAGGCTGTTGGTCAGCAGCAGGGCAGCACTAGCAAAGCAATGCCTGCAGTCTAGGAAGCTCTGCAGGAGCCAGCTCCTTATCTCGGTAACAAGGTCACCCCATGGTGGCAAATGGCCTTTGAAGCACCTTGACTCCCTTGGCAGAACTGCAGTACGGTCAGAGCCCCAGTGCAGGGGCGGGCATGCCCACACCAGGCACGCTGGACCCTTGCAAAAGTAAAAGTTCCTTGCGTCTATTTTTGTATTGCTGTACAAAAATGTTTGTTGGCCCTTAAGAAACTATGTCTGTGTGGTGGCATCAAATAACAACTGCTCCGTGCCACATGCCAGGATGTTTCTTAGGCCAGCAGCACTATTCCTTGGCCTCCCACGGTCTCACTGAGGATGCTGGGTTTAGCTTTGCTAGGACTGACGGTGGGAGCAGGACGTTTTCCTGTGCCGCAGCAAACAGTCAGAGTTCCTGCCTGGCGCTGGTACTTTTTCAGCGCAAACAGGCCTTCCTGAAGGGCACAGGAAATTCTGGGGGATGAACTGGGCCACAAGCGGGGAGCTGCCTGGAGTCAGCCAGCAGGAAGGCATGGGAAGGGATTAAACTGATCTGCTTTCGGGCTCAAATGCTGGTTTTCTGTCTGTCACAACGTGGAAAAATGTTAATAGTATGTACTTGTGCCCTGCTAACCCCAGTGACCTTCAAAACTTTTTTGTTTAGTTGTCACAACTTCAGAAATCAAATTTGTAAATATACAAGGCCCCATGCTGGTCTATTTGGGTGTATTGTTCTGTCAGATTAATTAAACTGTATGTTCGTTACTAAAGACCCGGGCTCTTCTCTTCTGAGGATGGGTGTTTCATATTCCAGACTCTCTTCCTGGGCAGCTCCCAGAGAGAAACGGAGCCCCCCAAATCCCGTCTGCCCCTCAGGGACTGAGCAGTATAAGCCTCCTTTTGCTCTACCCACGTGGCACAGGCAAGCGCACACACACGAGATGCCCTCTCCACCTCCTATTCATCCTCTGGTTGCCTTGCTGTCGCTGAAGGAAGGGGCCAAGGCACGAGAGGATGGCTGTGGCCCTCAGATGTTCCTAACCCTGCTTTTCCTCTCTTGGGATCTTTCTGCCTCTTTCCTGGCCTTCCAAAGGCTGTGTGGTTACTGTTAAGGAAAAACTCTCAGCCAATACATCAAAGAGGAAGACCAAAAGCTTTGATTGGATTTTTCTGACACTAAGGCTTTAGTGTGATGCATCAATTGACATTTCATTTTTATTACGGAGCGATGGGTTATACAGGCTTAGCAGCGAGAGGTGTCCTTTTGATCTCTCATCGCACATGAAAACAGGTGTTAGAGCCCAGAGATTACAAAGGTCAGAGACGATTTGAAGAAGGATTAAGTAGAGTTACCATTTTTCTTAGCAACCGTATCCAAAAGCATGAAATTCTTTTTAAAATACAGGCCTTATTTCAGTCTGTAGATAAGTCTTTATTTATTTGTCCTACACTGATTTTCCCTGCTGAAACTGTGGAAGAAGACTAGAGTTTTTCAGTGTTTTGTATTAAAAACTGCAGAAATAAATCAAACTCTGTACTGTTTTAAGTTTATATACATTTATATTATTATATATATTATATTTTATATTATATATATTATTATATATTGTTTTATCTATATAAATTTTATATTTAATTAATTCAATAGTCAATGGCAACAATATTGTTAGATTTGCTAAATCTTTTTCTCCTAGTCAGTGTAATTCCAACTTTTTTGTTGACAGCCAGATGTTCAAACAGCCCGCAAATATGTAATTATTGGAATAAAGAAGGAATTGAAGATTTCTAGGATTGTAGGGCCAGCAATACGGTAGCCTCACTTCCCAACAATTAATGCAGATTTATTCCAAGAGTGGGTGTAAGTTTGAAGCCTTTTAAATGTGATTAACATTGCTAATCACAGCTGCAGCTTTGCTTTCCATTTGGGTTTATTCTTCTTTTCTGGACTGTGTAGGATTAATATTTGATTTTAAAAGCCCAGAACTCAAGTAGATTAATCTTTCATTCACCACTGCTTTTTTCTCACCACCTTTAGCAGGATGGTGAGATGCATTTTGCTTTTTCAATTCTGCATTCTCAGGACGGAAATCTGCCAGGTATCTTGTTTCAGGAAAATATTTCCTGAAATATTTCCAAAATAATTGTCTATTAAAGCCTTTTTCTTCTATATTCTTGGTATAGCTAACCTCTCTGACTCTAAAGGGAAAATCAGATGCACCCACACACATGTGCCCCTGCTGTAGCCAGCCTGCCTCCCTCTCCTGGCCTGTTAAATCGTTCTGTACTTCGGTGCTGCTGCCAGGCGTGAGGAGCAGATCTGTGGGTCTGCGTGCCGGTGGGTGGGCCACTGCTCTGACAACTCACACAAAGCAGTGGCCTTTGTGTTCTCCAGCACTGCCCTGCTAACGCTGCTGAGAGCTCCGCTATGGTTCTAGTTTGCTGTGCTTTGAGAGCACCAGAGCTGCCCTCGTTGGCAGCTCTCTGATGAAGGCTCGCTGCATTTTTGCTTCCAAAAGCATAAGCAAAATTGCTCTGGAGTTGGAAAGCATTTCCAGTACCACAGCTGAGACGTCCCGTGCAAAAACCAACTGCCAAACTTGACAGTTCACCTGCCAGGCTGCATACGAAGGGTTCCGAGAAGGATGTGCACCCTGACTGGGCAGCTGAGGTGCCCGCGCTGCAGGCCCCGTCGTGCTCTCGGCGGGCTGGGCAGCTGAGGTGCCCGCGCTGAGGGGAGATTGATGCGTGAGGGGGATGGACTGAGGTGACTCCCCCTCTTCCTGCAGCTGAGGTGCGGGTGGCACCAGCCATCTCCCGGGTTTGAGTGTGCTCCTCATTGGTACCCTCAAATTAAAAGGAGTGGGAGGTGCTGATGTTTCTTCTACGCTTCAGAGAAGCTGAAGCGTTGGATTTATGCCGCTGCCTGCTCTATCCAGATGCATGCATTTCTCCAAGTGATTTAGGGTTGTGTCTAAAGGGCGAGGCGATGTCAGGCAAACAGATTTCTGCTGTGTCCAGGGGGAGGTCAGTTGGAGTCTCAGCACCTGTGAGATGATTCTCCATCCTCTGTACTAGCAGGAGAAATAAATAAAGACAGAGCTTTGCCAGCAGCATTCTTCTATCTTGGGAAAGACTTTCTAGGCTATTTGGAGGTTGCCTCCTCTCGCTGACAACCCATAATTTTATATATGAGAGGTGAAGAGATCCACAATCCTTTATGAGGATGATGTTTCTTAACAACTTCAATGACTGCTCTGAAGGCACAGATATTATGGCTGTCTCTGAATCTACCGAGCAGAGAACTGTTGCTGTGAGTAATGTATTGTCTGTTGTTGCACTGTAAACCCAGTAAAATATTCCCAGGTGAGAAGCTTTTTTTGTTTGTTTGGGGGTTTTTTGTTTGCTTTTTTTTTTAAGGGAAAAGGCAGAACCGATAAAAGATGCTTCAAAAACTGTCTGGGAATATTCTTCTGGCCTTGCCTAAATAGTAGGCAACTTGAAAATAAGTTACAGGAGATAAAGTAGATTTCTGCTGTAATTTAATGGGAAGCCAGGTGCATAAATTGGAACAACAAAAGAAAGAGTAACATGATGAGAAAAGAACGGTTCTGGCACAACACCTCACTGAGAGATATGAGTGGTGATGGAGGGTTGACTGTTGTTTGAAAGTACCTTCAAAGGTAGATTGCAGTCAGGAATATTGTGAGAGGAAATGGATAACTAGCGCAGCAAGAGCGGTTACTCCAGGGGCTTTCTGCTGCTTATATGTGCACAGCTGGGGCCTCTAAGGATGGGGATTGTTTTGGAAGAGATTAAAGGTCATGTCAAGTTGATTTAGCACCTACAACTGCTATTGGTATATTGCTTAGTCCCTAATCGGTGAGGTAAAGAACAAGAAGCTTGCACTATTTGCTCAAGTGAAAAATGTGGGCTCCCCAGCACAACCACCAATTAAGCACATTTCTAAAAATAGAAATCCAGCCTGATGTATATGTTCAAAAGAAACCTATCTTTACAATGAGATCCAGGCTTCTCTTTGATTATAATATACACTCTGAATATCTTGAAACTTAAATCAGTTCTTAATCCCTGGTGAAACATACTTTTTATGCATTTAATTTCCATCTTGTGGCACAAAGCTGAGTTCTTGAGTGTGTTATACACTACCGGGACAAGAAATACGGTATAAAGAGCACCAGATACAGTACTTCCCTGCAGTCTCGTAAAGTTCTGTACAAAAAGGTAGAAATACTGGAGGTATTAAAGCTGGAAAATTAAATGCAAAGTTCTTTGTTTTTAAGTTTGCAATGTGAAGTAGCTCATGCTGTATATCACATGTGAGAAAAACCAGTCTGCATTCAAAATGGATGAAGTAGTCTGCAGGGAAAGAGAGAATTAGCAACTGATGAAAGTGGATAATAAACCAGGAATAACACAAAATCTGAACATACATAAAAAGCTTAATCACAATCTATATCTAGATTTTACATCACAGGAAAGCTATGTAACATATTGCTTCTCAAGGACATCTCCGATTCTCATAATAACCTAGATTTGTACCGTAAATCAAGATTCTCTAACAGTTTCTTCCTGGCAGTATCGTAAATTGTCTCATTTGAAATATTACCATAGTCCTCATTGAAGCAATTCAAAGCTCTTGGCTGCAAGAGAGCAGGAGCAGCATTTTCACCGGTGTCAGGATGGTGACCATCACGAGGGAGGAGGAGCACGTGTCAAGTGCAATGTTCTTCATTAGACTGCACATCCATAGCGAGCAAATTTCTGACCTCAACAATTTTTCAGGTTTCAGACACAGGAGAAAGCAGCCCCTTAGTCCTCTCATCCTTCAGTTCTGACCCGCTCTTTTGTAGACATGAAGGTGCCCTGCTCTTATGAAACAGTGATTGACACAACCTGACAGAAGTACTGACTGCTCAGAGATTACACCAGCTCTTCTCCTCATTCAGGCTTTGGAGAGATTGATTTTTTTCCTTCAAAATGTAAATATTTTTCTTTAATTTGTATTTAATAAGAGATGAGGATTCTCAGCCCTTAATGGACTAAGCCCTAGCATAGAGGTTACTTCATAAAATGACAGGAAGGATGTGCCTCCTCCTTCCTTACCTAGAGACTTTTGGGGAGCTAAGACAATAGCATTACTTAAATCAGAACCATTCTTACCCTCCTCTGTGAAACATTCTGTTAGTCATAATTAAATATTAAAACTGCTGTACTGAGAGACACAATATTGCACTATGCTGGCTCAAACAGATTAAATCGAAGCAGAAGTAATGTGAGAAAAAGAAAGGCTACATCCCCTAGGATGGTCAGAGGAGTATGAATTGCAAAAAGAAAACTAGAAGGAAGCTTGGCAGGTGTAATACTGCAAAAATAAGCATGTCAGGGCACATGGCTGCTGTCTGGAAATACACCAGGCATGCAAAAACTGAGAGGAAAATGAAGTATTTTATCTAAAGAACAGTGGTGGCATGAGAAAAGAAAAACAACCTGATATAAAGCAGCCATTAATAAAATGATGCTGAAAGTTGCACAAGCCTTGGAGAGCAGTGCAGCTCTGCAATGCTCTTCCAGAGCGGGGAGGAGCAACAGTCTGAGTGCTTTTAACATGGAGCTGGTTAAGTTTATGAAGAGAATTCCTGTGTCTTGTGTAAAGTCATTGTCATGATACTAAGAACATATTAAATTTCAGTACTTTATTTATTTGGTGTCTTTGATCCAAAGCACTTCTATAAAAACGCAATAATGAAAATTCCTTTCAACCAATACAATAAAGTCCTAATTCCTCAGGGTATTTAATTTTCTTTAGTGAAACGCAATTTGGATACATTCCATTCAATACTTGCAGAAATGACAGAGCATCAGCCCTATGAATGATAATAAATCTAGAACATAAGATAAGCTATAGGTTATTGAAATGCTGCGTTGCGAAGTTTGGATACAGCCTTTGCAATGCTAAACTAACAACAGCTGAGGGAATTTGTGCCTCTTTGGCAAGTTATAGGTCTCTTCAAATAACTGCCCTGAAAGTCACTGCTTTTTAACACTCTGAATCTACTGCTTGTGGAACTTGGGGCTGGATTCTCTGAAGGCCCCTACCCAACAGACCTAGGGAGAACTTGGTGTGTTCAGTGGGAGAGTTTGCCAGCTTTGCCGCATGTAACCTGACCAGAGTGTATGTGCTGCACAAGCTCATCTTTTATTGCCTTCCTTTCATGGTATTTCGATCCAACGGGCAACGTAACGCTGTGCCACGGTTCAGGTGGGCGTTGGCAGGTGTATGATAGTGCAATATGACCCAGGGAAAAGACTACTGAATTCATGCCCGTGACCCAGCAGAGAACTTGAGCCTGCCCTCCAGAATTGAAAACCTGAGCAAAATGTTTCGAGTTAGGACACCTTGTTTGGGTTATCTGGATCTACCTTCAGGGTGATGCATACAGCTCTCCAGTTTTCAGGGACAGCAAGCAATGCCTCGCCTATTGCCTTTGGAACTTGTGCAGGCTATGTCCCCAGGACTTTTACCTGGTACGGTTAAAAAGGACCTGTTTCCCTCACACTTCACGGCCTAAATCAGCTGCTAACTGAAGCCCAGGCTGGCTGGGGCTGTGAGCAGCCTGCTCTAGTGGGAGGTGTCCCTGCCCATGGCAGGGGGGTTGGAACGGGATGAGCTTTAAGGTCCCTTACAACCCTGACAGTTCTATGATTCTGTGAGGGGAGAGTGTTCAAAGGAAACGGGTGTGTGGGGGTGTGAGCAGGGTGTGTGTAAGTTATTCCACACTGTGTATTCTGCTATAGATCACTGGGAATCAGGAATCTGACCCTGGGTGCTTGGCGCTCTGTTTTTAGGTGGAGCTGACAGAGCAACAACATTGATAAAATCCAGCCCAGAAAGCAACCTCCGATAGTGTAAAAATGGAAATACCTGTTTGTACCACATTGGCTTTATTCTGCCAGCTGGGCCGCTCGTGTTGTGGGATTCAAACACAGGCTTCCAAACGTGACAATTTTAGATGCAGTATTTTAGTGTCTCTTCTAACTAGTTTCAATGAATGTACTTTCTGACCCTCTCTTGTCTTCACAAGTAAACCCAGAACAATTACAAATTATTAACTGTAGCTAATTAATTTATTACATATGTAATAAATGGGATGGAAAAGGCAGCCCTTGAAAGGATTTCAGCCAACTACATCACAGAAGCAGGTGGGAGCATCTGCCCACAGTGAGTGCAGTATTAAGCTCATTTTCTTTGTCTGCTCCTTCCTCAGGCCCTTATACTCATCCTTAGCTGTAAACCTGAGTTCCTTTCTGAGGGAAAATGTGACTTATGGGGCTTTTTTTCCTCAGAGTCTCCTTGGCAGAAAGCTTAATGGAATTGTCTGCCATCAACACCTGCTTTCAAGCTTTCCAGATAAAATTAGCTTTTATATCTCAGCATCACATATGGCATCTTTATAATTAGTCTTTTTGCAGTGTATGAATGTCAGTTCCTAAAATGCTGCCTGTACTGTTCATGTGGGAATATTTTGCCTCATTAAACAAGTCCAAGTTTTTCACTGGAGCTTCTAGTCACTGAAAACCCACGTTTTTGTGTGTCTAATCTCAGAACCATTCTGACAGCTTCACTGAAATACAGCATATCTTCAGCTTCGCTGAAACCGAGCTGTGTGCAGACTGCTTCTGCAAATGGGAACCTGAGATGTCTTCATGGGCCTTCACTCCTAGGGTCACTTGTGGAATTGTAGTCTTTGAATATGGAGCTATCTAAAAATGAGGGGTGGGCTTCTTGAGAGGGCTCGATATTAACCTAGTCCTGGAAGCAGAGGTAGGTTTATGCTTGGGAGCTTCAGAAAAATGTTGCCATACGGAACATTTCAGAACAAGAACATCCAGTTTTTAACACAGATGCTCAAGAGTAAGCAAACTTGCACTGCAGTGTGAAGCTCAGAGGTGTTTTCAGACACGTGACGATCCGAATTACCAGTCAGAAAGATGGGGAAGAGTGCTCCCCTGTCAGTGACTCAGACCTGATTGTTTCAAACTGCTGTAAAAGGCATGGCAAGCCCTACACTAGTAGAGATAGCAGGAGAGGTGATAGGGGATTTTTTCATTACTCGTGTCAGCTGAGAATTTTTATTCCACTTGCGTAAGTTCATTTCTCTGCTTGGCTGAGGAGATGCACAAGGTAACAGACCACTACTACAGCGCTAGCACGGATGTCATGGAAATGGTAACGTTCGTATGAAGAGTCAGCACTTAGTACCTGTGAGACAGAACGAAAATGTGCAAACTGCCAGCTCCTAATAGAAACGTCTTTAGTTTCTCAAGTGCAAAGTTAGTGCAGTGTCAGCAACACTATCTTCTAGGAAAAAAAGAAGACAAATAGGAAAACATTTATAAACATAGCTCTTCATAGCTCTCATGCAAACTGCTGTCAAACTTGCACACTAATGCAGTGAATCGTTCAGGCTCAGCTCACTGGGGGTACTCCTGCTCATATTGGTAAGACTGGCCATAAGGGATTTAACTTTATAAGCATAGTAGTCCCTTAAGTTGACCGATGGAACTTCTTTCATGCCGTCACCAAAGTCACAGCTTCTCATGGCGCTCTCTAACTGCTTCTGACGCCTATAAAAGTGGGAGAATTTATTGAAAATCAGTGTAATGGGAAGCACTACCACTAGGATACCGGCTAGGATGCATGCAGATGCCGTCAGCTTGCCAGCAGTGCTCCCCGGCACAACATCCCCGTAGCCAACTGTGGTCATGCTAACGGTAGCCCACCACCAACAAGCAGGGATGGTGGCTAACCCCTCGTTCTCTTCTTTCTCAATGGTGTAAGCCACTACTGAGAAAATGGAGATGCCGACGGAGAGGTAGAGTAAAAGAAGCCCCACCTCTCTGTAGCTATATTTCAAGGTGGCTCCCAGAGACCTGAGACCTGTGGAGTGTCTAGCAAGCTTTAAGATGCGAAAGATCCTCATGAGTCTCAGGACTTGTGCGACCCTGCCTAAATTTGCTAAAGTCGGACTACTTTCCACCACCAAGTTGACAATTAAGGTAATATAAAAGGGCAGGATAGACATCAGGTCAATCAAATTCAGGGCATGCTTGAAAAATTTTAAAAAGTCAGGAGCTACTGCAAATCTCGCCACCAGTTCAAAAGTGAACCATGCAATACCAAAATGTTCCACAATTTCAAAGCGAGGGTCTTCCTCGGGGTTCCCGTTGCTGTCGACGATCTGAAAGTCTGGCAGGCTGTTCAGGCACATGGTCACGATCGAGCCCAGCACCACCACTATGGAAAGGACGCTGAAGATTCGGCTCAAGACTGAGTACCCGGGATTATCCAAAGCAAGCCAGAGCTGCCTCCTGATGTTTCCAAAGGGCTGTTTGTCAAATTTAGAGGCATCATTGTAGAACGCCAAAATCTCATCAAAAGAAGATGTGGTACTTTCCTGGTCACTTTGTTCCTCCCACTTCTCTTGGTCTGGCTCCATTTTTCTCCCATGGTAGCTGTAACTGCAGCAGGAGTCTATAAAGAATTCGTTGATTCCCCAGTATTCAATCTCCTGGCTGAAAGAAAACACGCAGAGTTCACCCATCACATGGAGCTTGCCGGTGTTATAAAAATGTAGCACGTAAGGAAAGAGCTCGGGATTCCTGTCAAAATAAAATTCATTTTTGGCGTCGTCATAGTCATCACAGAGCTCCAGTATCGACTCCTTTGAGTGGCAGCTCAGCAGTTTGCCCAGCCTGGTCTCAGGGAACCTTAATAATGTGTTGGATCTCATCTTTTTCTTAAAGCCCCCAACGTTGATGCTGATCTCATTGTCTTCAAAATTCGCTTCAGATAAAGCCCTCAGACTCTGCCCTGTCATAGTGAGCTCCTTCCAAAGGTGTGTAAGAGACGAAAACCTAGGATGCAATTGCACAGAAAATCGGCAGAATGAGCAAATCTACGGCATGCTTTCCTACTGATGATTTCTTCTTTCTTTGTCTTTTCTTTCCCTGTTTCGCTCTCTCTTTCGCTCTTCCCCTTTCCCTATTTCCCCCCTTTTCCTCTTGCTTTCTCCCACCTCCCGCTGAAGGCACTGAGGGCGGCTCCTTTGTTCGGGCTGCGGGCTCCTGCCCCTCTCCGTACCCTTCACCTGGGCTGCGGCTGTCGCTCCGACCGACCCCCCCCCATCGCTCACGGCCTTTGCGCGACCGGCTCCCTCCTTCCCGACGCGCCCCGGCCCGGCCAGACCGGGACCCTCCCGGCCGCCGCCGCCGCCCGGGGCCCCGCTCCCCGCCGCGCCCCAGAGGCCGGAGCCCCGCGCCGCCGCCCTCGCCCCGGGCCCCCCGCTCT
>JANVCC010000070.1:977831-1085900 GCA_025345505.1 Todiramphus chloris collaris | reverse complement strand
AAAAAAAAAAAAAAAAAAAAAAAAAAAAAAAAAAAAAAAAAACCGAGGAGGGGCGGCCGGCGGAGCCGCTGTGCCGGCGGAGCCTCCGCGCCGGCGGAGCCTCCGCTCGCCGCTCTCGCCCCTGCCCCCGCGCGCGCCAGCGGCGCCTCAAACTCGGGCCCCCCTCCCGCCGCGATCCTGCCTCGCGCCGGCTCCGCGCGGCACGGCTCCGGGGGGGCCGCCCGCCCACGGCCGCTCGCGCCCCCGCCCCTCTGGCCCCTCGCGCAGCCGGGGGAGCCCGGGAGGGGCCGCGGGAGGGGCCGGGGGCAGAGCGTGGGGTGCGGTGAGGGGCCCCCCGCCTCCCCACACGAGCCCGCCCGGAGATTTCGGGCGGGGTAACCCTGAGACTGCACCTCGAGCGGAGGGGCCCGGCCGCCCTGCGCTCTTGCCCTTGGCGGGGCAGGGTTTTGGTGCTGGCACGTAGATGATGTCCAGTTACACGGTCACTGGTGGCTGCATCTCTGCCCGTGCTGGAGGCGAGCGAATAAATCTCCCTTCTCGCACTAAGCCTGCCAGGAGACCGAATTTCCCTGGGGAGAAGGCTGGTCCTGGTCGCTACGGGAGGCAGTGGCGGCCCCTGCAAGAAGGAGCTGTGCACCCGACCCCCAGAGCGCAGATGCTCTGAGACAGGTGCCTGGTACCCAGCTACCCTGCATCGCCGCATGCCGGCTGCCTCAGGGCCATGGCTCACTCACAGTCCCATGCATCTGGAATCCAGCTCCTGGAAAGGGATTGCTGCCAATGCTTTGCAGGATTAGGGGGTACAAAGGCACGAGGCCTCCTCTCTCGCTTTCCCCAGCCGTGACAGAGCCCTGAGCACTCCAGCCCTGTGCATCACCCTCGGCTTGTTCCCCAAACCCTTGGAAGAGGAGAGAGGTTACACATCCCAACTCCAGCACCACATGAGCCCTACTTCCAAGGAACCTCCCAGGGCAGACATGGAGCTGGGCCAGTAAGTCCTGGTGCGTACCAGTGGCTGGGTCTTCAAGAGCCTGCTCGGCGTTCCTACCTGGGGCGCTGTGATCACCCTCCCGTGTGCCACCAACGCTGGTGCATCGTGTGGCCAGAGCCCCCGCGGTGCCGGGACACTCCCACAGAGGAGTGCACGGACGCACAGCACCCTCAGCCCCCAGGGATGATGCAGAAGAGCCTTGCTTCAGGAATGCCACAGATGCTGCCCCTGCTCGCCTTTTCTTGAGTGGTATTTGCTCTTGCTCTGCTCTCCTGTTGGTGAGTGCCTCCTTCCTCCCTTTCCCCTGCGGCACTCTGACACACCCCTCCCTTTGCTCCAGATGCCCCGAGCTGGGGCTCTGGGTCCCAGCGCGCTTCACTACCTGTCCAGTGCTTCCCATGCACACTGAATCCACACTGAGTTACGCACCCTCGGCTGCCCTCCTGGCTGGGGAGAGTGCTGCTGCTCCTGCATTCGGTACCCCAGCTCTTCCTCTCCTGGGAGACTGCACACAGCAGGGAGGAGGCTTTACAAAGGCAGTGGTGGCCTGCACGTTTCCCTGTGACAATGACTTTTCATCTCCAGAAAGGCAGCTCTCCTGCTTCCCATGCTTTTTAAAGAAATAAAAATAGTCTTGCACATAATGTTCATTTAAATACTGGAAAAGGACTGCTGCAGAATATTGCCAAGTCTAAAAGAATGAATCAGTTGAAAATGGATTTAAAGAAATTCATAAAGGCTACATTCCTCTCTGGGTATTTATCCAAATGGTTGGAGTACAGCCTGAATTTGACAGAACCCCTGACTGAGAGAGGATATTGCAGGGGAGAGACCCTTCTAAACACGCTTGATTCTTCCCCCCTCAGCTCAGCAAGGTAGCCATTCTCACAATGTGTGATCGCTGGACATCTACAGCCAGCTTTTTTGTAACTTGAGGT
The DNA here is from genome assembly GCA_025345505.1 of Todiramphus chloris collaris. Taxonomy (NCBI): domain Eukaryota; kingdom Metazoa; phylum Chordata; class Aves; order Coraciiformes; family Alcedinidae; genus Todiramphus; species Todiramphus chloris. The sequence goes on along the minus strand of JANVCC010000070.1, from coordinate 1,083,971 downwards.
TTAAAGCAGGCTGAGATTAGCCCCGCTGCATGGTCTTCTCAAACCTCCCATCGCCACAGAGCCATTTGTTTATGAATCTGCTCGTGCCCTGACAGACATGCCAGCTCTTTTAGGACCCACAAGCTCTTGTGGCATTTGCAGTACAAAACTGGGGAAAGAGGGGAGTCAAACGCTTTACCAGCTGGAAGTTTCCAAGGCAGTGATGGTGATCCCCGAGCACAGAGTTCCACTGTGACAGAGCGCAACTCCAGCGGGCCACGGAAAGGCCATCTGGCAGCTAAAGAAATTGAATCATGTGCTGAACATGAACTGAACATTTTATTTTGGCTGACAGCACCTCAACAGAGTGACAAATACTGATCTTTTGTGGTGCACTGATTGTGTGAGCAATGAAATTCCGCTGTGATGTCTCTGCAGTATCATGCCTCTTGTGAGTTGACCTGCTTAGTCACTGTTGTGTCTGCTCCACCTGATTCTTGCCTATGAGGGTCACATGGGAATATTTGCTTTTGCAAGCCCTGTGGGGACCATTGTCTGCCTTAATTAAATCACCATATCACAGAATCATGGAGTGCAAGGCAAAAAAGGATCATTAGATAATGGTGAGTTTCTTTTAGCATAGATTGGGGAATTTCAACCTCTGGCCCCTACTGAAACCTAATGTCTGCGGTGGGTTAAATGAACCACACCTACAAACCTCAATGGCAATATATTAGAGGAGCCTGCCGTATGTTTACAGGAGCTTTTTACTTGGAATCGGGATTGTGCTTTTGAAGTGTCCCTCTTGATCAGCTCCGCTACCTTGGTTTTGTTTACACTGAGTGCTGTATTCCCTTTGGGTGGAAACAACACGAAAGCTGAGCTGCAGGAGTAAGCACTGTTAGTCACAATAAGCAGTGGGAAAGAAGGGGTTTCAGAACTGCAGTTTTGGATATAAGATGACAGCCCAATACAGTCCAGTGGTCACTTTCCCAGTGGCACTGGTGCAGTCAGCAGTAGGCATGACCTCTGCAATATTTGGCTGAATGGAGATGGAGAGAAAAGCGGTCTGTCTTGGATCCAAGTTATAGCTATTAGTCTTAAATTGTGACTAAAATCCCTAGTTCTGTGCTGTCAGTCAGCTGTCTTGGAGCATCTGAAGGCTATTTGGATATTGAGAAGAAGTTCTTTACATTGAGGGTGGTAGAACAGGGGAATAGGCTCCCCAGAGAGGTGGTTAAGGCCCCATCCCTGGAGATATTCAAGGTGAGGTTGGACAAGGCTCTGAGCAGCCTGGTCTAGTTGAGGGTATCCCTGCTCACTGCAGGGGGGCTGGACTAGATGGCCTTGGGAGGTCTCTTCCAGCCTGAACCACTCTAGGATTCTAGGATTCTATTTCATTTACATTTGGATCCTGCTCATGTGTTTCTTTCCTTTCACACTTCATTGTATTTAGAAAACAAATCCATGGGAAATCCAGCTACAGCATAGGTCCTCTAGGCAGCTCCTCAGATGTGATACATTCTCAGCTGATCTGCTCTCTGAGAACATGCCTCGTGCTTACATGGTGCAGCATGTTTTGTCTCCATTTTTCTTCTGTGCACTTTCGAAGCAGATGGGGAAAATGCTACTTGCTTTATTCAAGTTAGGAAAAGCTCACCTGAGGCTGATCTGGGCCCCTCATTCTAAAAAGCATAATTGAGATAATTTCTTGTTTCCATAGATATCTGAGTCTGTGACACAAGAATTTCTGTCTTAAATAAAAAACCCAGGCAAGTTGAACACAAGCAGGAAAGCAGTACCTACTTGGAAACATGTTACTCAAAAAGCATGAATATGAGAACCCCCTTCCTAAACGTACATCTATTTCAATCTGGGAAGAAAGCTTATTTTGATTATGAAACCAGCATGCAGAAGGGCAGGAGAAACCTCTTGAGCTAGGCGACCAAAGCTCACAGACTGCCCCAACTTCCTGGAGCAGCGTACTTTACACAGGTTAGTGAGCTTCAGGTCAGAGTTGTTCAGTGTTGCAATGATGGGCCAGCTCCACTGTTGTCACTGTTGCCTCACTCATGGATCAGTATTACGTCCTTCTTTCTTGGCACTTCCTGACTTTTTTAGGGAAGTTTGGAATGAGGAGACCCTTAGCTAATCCTGTGTTTCAAATAAACAGTTACAACATTGCAATTCTACTAGTAACAGCCAGCAGAGACTGCTTCTGCTGCCAAAACACAGCTTCTTAATCTGGTGATTGCCCCTCCCATCTCTTTGGATGAGATTTTGGTGGGTATCCAATTCTTCCCGTCCACGTAGTCACACCACAGGGCACACACCCTGCCATGAGACCTGCACCACTGCCCTTCACACCCTGTTAGCACAGACCTCACTCACCAGGACATACTGCTCGGCCTCAGGTGCAGCCTGAGAGTGCTCTGCAGAAGGGTCCTTTTGTTGTGCTTGCCTTTTGTTGCCCAGCCGTGTCACTGGGGATATTGGCAAGGACAGACCCATCATTTCATGGCCAGCAACCACCAGCATGAGGCTGGTCTGCAGTGGGCCAAGTAGAGCTTAGAGTCATAAGCATCTTTACATAAAAAACAATCGGGGGAGCATAAGAGAATGTTACACTTCATCTGTCCAATGTATTTATTTTATAACTGAAAACTGCCACCCCTCCCTGGCTGCCCAAGCAGCCTGATGCTGCCATACCTGGTGTCTGCAGCCATAGTCTAGCTTCACAGAAAGCTTTACTGGATCTTTAGCTGAGGTCACAGAGATGTGAGTAGAAAGTTTTCAGGAAGCTAACTAAGTATTAAGACCCAGCTCCAACCCTAGAGGACTGTCAGAGACTCCAGCCCTTTCTGCCTCCCAGTAACTGTGCAGCTCAGGACAGATTCAGAAGCTGCTGATTCCTGTCTCAGCTTCTTAATAAGAAATACTAGCATTGTCTGGTTTTTAAGAAGTCACTCCACATCAGATCCTTTGTTTTATCTTCATATGTGAACGATTTAGCTGTTGCACTGGGGGCTTCAGTGTTCACAGTTCCTCAGTCTCCACTTTATTTGCACTTTGTTTGCTCCTCTGAGAGGAGAGCAAAGTTTGCCTCTGAAGTCAGCCCGAGTGTGGAGCATCTTAAGGGTCCTGAGTGACTAAAGAATAGCAGCATGGACCTGAAAAGGACTGGTCTCAAATTGGCAGCAGAGGTGCATCCTCACCACCCAGCACTGTCAAAGGAGAGCGAGTGAAAGGCACATTGACCTAGCTGGTTTCATGAAGCTTGCCAAACAGGTTCTGTGAATAGTCTCCCAGTATGGTCCAGTGGATCATTCACCATTGGCTCATAAACCATCATGTGCAGTTTGCCAGCTGGGAATTTAAGGTAAACCTACCTCTCCTTGAGGTGTTTGTAGCAAATAGCCTGGATGGGCACTGTCTGGGAGATACGTGACTATTGCATGCCACCAACAAAATAAGTTTCTATAATATCGCCTCCAACAACTTCTCTTTTATTTGTAACAAACTAAAGCACAAGGGGAAAGATTTTATGCCACACAAAGCTTTACTGTGATTGATATAGGCTGTTGGTTTTGTGGGTGTTTTTAAATTCTGCTTAGAAGAAAGCAATCAGCTTTAACCATTTATTCTTTAGTAACTGCCCTCGCAGCAAAAGCAATTTCCTTTTTTTTTCATAGCCTGCAAAATGCCTGTGTCCCATTTTGAAGGGGAGAGCACTCCCACCCCGTGCAAACCAGCAGCGAGCTGTTTGCAGCAGCAGTCCACCTCTGAGTCGCTCGCTGTAACTGGGCAATGACAGTGCCTTCCCTGGGCTGGGGCTGGGGCTGGGCTGTAACTTATCCCCGGGCTCGGCCTTGCCTATCTGCCGGCCTGACCGAGCGCGTGCACATTCTTACGTGCCTCCAAATCGATTCTGGTTGTTAAGAGATCTCTCACCGGTAGATGAAGGATCAAGAAACTATTTCCTTTGGATTTGATTCACTTTGATATTTTTGGATTATATTTAGAAAAAGAATAAGCCAACTAAAAAACATAAATAATAAAAAAAATATCACTAAATAAGATTCTGATTAATGTTTCACACTGCTATCGTGGAACAAAAGGTTTTACAGTTTCTGAAACATGTTGAGACATCTGTCTTCAGCTTCTGCACACAATGCAGAAAGTCCAAAACATCATGGGAAACCTTTTTCGTATTCTGACGGGATGCCAGTCCAGATACATGCTCTGAAGAGTTTCATATGGTTCAGATCAGTTTAGAAAAAATGCCTCTGAACTGGTTTATTATTAGCTAACATGATTTTAAACTTCTTTTTTTTTTTTTTTAACCTCAATTCAACAAAGCACTTAACGATACACTTAATTATAACCGCCTCTGGTTTTCAGAATCCTGCTTTTCTTTCCTCTCCTGGAGTTTGTTATTCCTATAATAAAGAGTAAGAGGAAATAATGAAGTAATTTTTTTTTCAAGAGTGTATACTATGGAAATAGGAGAATACATCAGTAGTTTAAACTTCACCGTTCGGCTCGCTGGCTGATTCATTTGGTATAAAGTCAAGTGAGAGCCAGCATGTTGTGAGCACAGGGAAACCTGAATTTCATTTTATTTGTTTTTCTTTTAAAACTGCTGCTTTGTGGAGCAATTCTGAACTTTGCTGAAGTCGAAATATTACACTAACCAGCCGCTGATCAAAGACTTCACTGAATCTAGGTCAGGACTAATTTGTGAAGCTTGCAGAGTTAGTCACTATGGCAGCTTTCTGAAAGGTACAGATGGAGAATCCATGAGCTGTGGGAACAGAATTACGGGGCTTCTTCTCACCATCGGTTTTAATGCAATTTGTTTTATTTCCTTTTCCAGGAGTTCCTTTTTCTCAGAGTTCCTAGTAAAAAAAGAGATTAAATGTGACAGCCACAGCTGTTTTAGGAAAATCCCATGGAGATATCAGATTGGTAGCTGGCTCAAGAGATGTTAAAAGAGAATACTGCTCTGAGCAGGTGGTCTATGAACATTATGAAAAATCTGTAGACTTTTATAGTGACTTTCATCTCAGGATCAAAAAGTGCTCCATAAATATCAGTTCATCAAGCCTTACAACATCTCTCTGAGGTGATCACTTTGTAATTGAAGAGAGTGGGTTTTATGGCTCGCGGGGTTGCTGCTGGCTCGGAAACCCTCTTTGTGACTCACAGGGACGGCCATGAGTAGAGCACGTGTACTTCTGCTGTGTCTGGAAATAGGAACTGTTGGACGTGCAGCGGTGCTTGTGCCACGGGTGCAAGGGTTCTTCTGCCTTTCTGATCTACTTCACTGCCCCTTCTTCTCCCATTCTTATTTCCCTGTGCCCCCTGCCACATGCACACACCAGCCATGCTCTCTTGTGAATGCCCACCTTGTGCCCTGTTGGCTGGAGAGAGCTTGGCACGGATGCGTGCTTTGCAGATTGTTTCTCTGCTGTTCCTACAACAAAATGCATACTAAGATGGCCTTCAGCCAGCCTTCTTCCAGGTGTAGCAGTGGGGAAAACAGCAGTTTTCTCCATCCTCAGTATTTTTGGGGTTAACTTAAAGAGTTAATTTGGCATTGCAGAGACCGAGTCAACAGAGAACGTCTCACTGAGCAATGTCCTGCAGCCAGCAGAAGCTGCCTTGTAAAGCAGCCCTGTCTGCTCTGCAGATGGGCTGGACCATAAGGGTCACTGTCTTTGCTTCAGCAAATATTACCTTCGTATTTCACAAGAAACCACCAACAAGCTTATTTCAGAGCCCAGCCGTAACATGACAAATATTATTTCTGTTTGTGCATCCGTGTGTGTGTAGGCACCGCTTACATGGTAACCACTAGCACTTCTTAGATTTTAGGACACAACTTTTGAACAAAATTAATATTTTCTGTGGTTTGGTTTTTGTGGGTTTTTTTTGTTCATTTGTTTCTGTAGTTGTAGAGGGCATTTCTGTTGAACACACTTTGACTGGTACCAAACATACTTAAAATTCAGCCATATTTCAGCTGTAATTGTATCCTCTGGGGACACAGCCATTTGGGCCCTTCAGAGATGGTGTTACTTCCTTCAGTAAAACAGGAGATGGGGAGCATGGGGGAAGATCCATATGTCTAGATGCAAACACATCCAGCTGCTTGGATAAAGATGCGAGGCTTTGTTACCTGTGTGATAACACTCAGGTTATAAATAACAACTTCTTGACGATGTCAACCCACAGCCCGTGACGCTGGCTGGTTTGGTGTTTTAAGCGTTCTGTAAAATACTATTGCCACCCAAGGCTGAAAGGAAAGCCTCCATCAGTATTAGTCTGGGACTTGTACTGCATATTATACTCTTAAGTTTAATAAGGTTAATAATACTGACTTTATCCTCAGCCAGTATTTACAGAACAAAGAAATCCTTAAATGCAAACATATTTGAGGGGTTTATGGCATTACACCAGAGAACTTCCCATCAGATTTTCAAGCAGTTATACTTTTAAAATTCACTTTGTAAAGGCCTTTACCTTCCCATCTCCATAGTAGTCAGCTCATCTGTATCTCCACCCTAATTGTGAGCTCTGGGTATTACCGTAATAGAAACATTAAACAAACATAATGATTGGTTAAAAGTGGGCAGGTTATTTCTTCTCTTGATTTGTGGTTTGAAAGATTTCCATGGACATGTGTTGTTCCCAGGCTGCAACTACAACTGGATTAACACAATAACCAGCGTGTGAGGATAGTGTCACTTAATCAAAAAAGCTGAGGATGCTAAACCAAAATGACTGAGTTTGGCTTTCAGTCCATTTGCATTTTTGGCTATATCATAACATGCTACAGATGTCTTAGCAAAAAGTATTGAATGAGCAGGTGGAACTGAAAACAACCTGGGAGAAAGGGGAAATTTTACTGGGGGAGAGGAAGCAATTGGGAAGTTTACTACTGTAAAAGTTTGTTCTGTACCCCAAAGAGGGGAGCCAGAAGAATAGTTTCTTGGAGATTAAAATGTGTAATAGCAGGCAAGCCTTTGTACATTGAGAGCATCCAGTTCTCAACAGAGCAAATAGTAACCTAGAAACATATGTGGTGAGCAATAACACTCATAAATCTTGAGAGATTATGTGTTCCTAATGTGAGACTTCGGACTGATCTAGTTTGTTAAGTGCCAAACTTCAGCATGATTCAATCAAGTTTTACTTAATCTGAACTTATTTACTCTGTGTGATGATGATTCATTGAACATGTCTGTAGTCCAGTCTGTTGAACTAATTTATCAGGCATTTTGATGGACTGGTGATTTGTCTTCTCTGAACATTTCATGGCTTACTTATTTATATCATCTGGATTGTGTAGAACAAGAACTGCAGTTCTGCTAGGAATTAAGCATTCCTCAGTGATGCCTTTAGTAACAGGAAACACTCTCTAGGCAGGTATTCTTGTTGCAATGTAGCCAAGCAACTCAGCTAGGAAAATTCCTCTTATCTAAAGATCCAATTCCCCCAACTAAATTTCCGTGTTAACCTGCACAGATTTGTATTAGAGACACGGCCCGGCAAAGACGAAGGCCAACAGCGGTGAGATTTCCCTTTGCAGGACATGGGGATTTCCTGGAGTCTGGCCCAAGAGTCATCCCAAGAAGAAATAAAAGGTGAGGGGTTTGCTTACGTAGCCCAGCTAACATACAAGTACCGTGCAGAGAGGCACTCTCACACTCGCCGTCCTCTCCTCTGCCTTTGCTAGATGATGACACTGTGAGACAAGCCAGGCTGGACTTCAGCACAAGTTGACAACTTACATACATTCCCAGAACTGCTCTGCTGGAATCCCTGTCACGATGACCATGCTGGCAGGGCTGCTGCTTGTTAAAGCTAACTTCACAGCAACTATGAGCAGCTGGTCTGCCTACCTTCGGTGCAGGTGTGTTGCTTTGGTCCTCTCTTTTCCAAGGGAATATATCTCATCAGGTCACATTCAGAAAGCCTTCCGACTCCTTGCCTGCAAAGCAATTAAAGAATAAACGTGTGGAAGAGGCATACTATTTCCCAGAGTGGAAGGTGCTGACTTTCTGTATGCAGGAATGGAGAATAAGAATCCTCCCTCTTCCAAAGGGCAGCCTGGTACCAGTCTGGACTTCCTAGTATGAGAGATGTGGACATAAATAGAGTCCACTGAAGGGCCATTGAGATGTTTAAGGGACTGGAGCATCTGGCATATGAGGAGAGGCAGGGAGAGCTGGGGTTATTCGTCCCAGAGAAAAGCAAGCTTGGGGGGATCTCAGTATCGTGTGTAAAATGCCTGATTGTGTAAAGTGGTGCAAAGAAGGTGAAGCCAGACTCTTCTGTCTGCCCAGTGATGGGACTAGAGGCCAAGGGAACAAACTGAAACACAGGAAATTCCACTAAAATTGAAGAAAAAAACTTCTTCAATGCAAGAGTGGTCAAGCATTGGCACAGACTGCCCAGAGATGCTATGGAGCATCAATCCCTGGAGATACTCAAAACTACTAGACATAATCATGGTCAATGTGACCCTCTTTTGGGCAGGGGGTTGACTAGAAGCTCCCCAGAAGTGCCTTCCAGCCTCAGCCATTCCGGGGAATTAAATTAAAAGCTAGCAAGTATTTGTTAGTGCGGATTTTCCTGACAATTGATAGTGATGAGCAGAGCATTTCAATGTATAAAGTAGATGTTAAACCTTTTGACTCATGGGCACGTGATGTTCTGCTGGTAAGCAGCCAAACAATGGATATAAGTTAGATATCAATCATCAGTTATGGAGCAATGGGAAGAAGCAGGGATGTGATTCTAGTACTGATGAGAAGTGCTTTATTTGGTACCATTCAAGCACTGGTGTTTCTGCTCGATAAACGGCATCAGATTTTGGTCCCTTTGCTTATTGTTGCTATTTCATGGGCTACAGCAACCTGGAACTTGGCTCCTTGACTTAGGAGTTGTCTCACTTTCAGATTCCGCCTAGTCACTGGAAATGAAGAAATTGTACAAAACTGGGTTTATGTGGATTTATGCCACAAGTCACTGGAGTTGTAAGAAGCGATGATCAGGTAAACCATCTCCTTTTTTCCCTCTGATACTTTCTCCTGGCTTCCCAGTGTACTGACTTGCTTTGTAGGTTGGCCAGCCCTAAATAAAGAACCAATCAGCTTGTACCTGAGGAGAGCGAAAAGCCTCTGAGATATCCCAAGCACATTTGGCATGTTTAAACAGATCCTTTCAGCTTGTCTTCTTTCACACAGCTTCTGAGTGATGTTAATAATAATATCATTTATTTTGGATGATTGACTGTGTGATTCTTGCTTCTGCATTCCAAATGCAATACTTCCAGCCTTGGCTTCTTTTCTTCTTCAGGCAAATGCATTAGACTTCTTCAGTTATTCTAGATATTTAGAGCTGGAAGACCAAGAGCCATGTGTATATAAGTCCAAAGTTATTAAACAACCAGAGGTACTTCAGATCTAATGGTTTTATTAGTGCCTCTATGTTGACTTTGATTGAGATAAGAAATTTACATTGCCAAGAAGAAGAAATAATTAGGCCTTTAAGTACAGACGTATTAGATCATTGGTGATTTTTTTTAACATGGGAAAACAGCCATATTTAAATGATAAAAAAGTATTGTTTTCAACTGCTGTTACTTGCTGGTGTTACTTATCTGAAAATAAGTCTGTGAGGTTCAGTGTAATTGGAAGTACATAAAACCTGTGGAAGATCAGAACAGAGATCTGTGCTTTCATTCTTATTTTAGGTTCAGGAATCAGCAGAGGGACTATGCACAGTTTCAGGAAGAAGGTACTTAGCTTTTCTTTCCAGTTAGATATCTACAGTAGGTTATTTGTCCCTAAAATATATGGAGACAAACATGGCCAATGGACCCTCTTTTAACAATACGGCTTTATTTTTCTTATACCTGGAGGGTAGCCAATGTGCTGGTGTAACTATAAAATGGAGTGACAGAAGGAGATGCCAATTTGTAGGAAGAGTATCTTTTTCAAGAGAAGATGTACCACTGTTTTCCTGTGGAATGCACAAGTCATGTCTGAAGCTGTGCAAATGCAAAGACCATCTGACGATTACGGTGTATCAGTATTCACAGCTCTGCCAGAGTCTTTCCGCTCACCCGCTGAACACTGTTGAGGATACAAAAGTTCCACTTCTGCTGTTTACTCAGCTGTGGATCAGCTGGTTCCATATGAGGAATTTGTCTTTCCAGTTTGCTTTTGTAAAAACCTAAGAAATTACTTGAAACAGTAAAAGAAAAAAACAACCCAACAAAACCCAACCCATAAGAAAAGAGCATAATAATTGCCAAGCCAGGCTAAGGAATGAATGCCAGAACTAAAATTGCCATAATTCGGATTCATTGTGTGCATTATCTTCCAATTTCTAATTGCATGACCACAGGCTGGTGGTTTCTTTGGGTTTTTTACCCTCACTGCAGAGGATGGACCTGCTGTGGGATGAATCATGGTTACCTCATTGCAGAAACTGTGGAGTTTGGAGAGTGATGGCAGAGGATTTCAAGATAGGAAAGGATTGTACTGTGGTTTGGGAAACTGCGTGTTGTCCTGCTTTTGGATTCTGTTGCTATTATGGATTTTGTTGTTATTCTTCTTAACATCATTCCTGGGTAACGCTGGGCTAGTCACTTAACTCAAAACTTTTCGCAGCTGGTAAGTGATTTTCTGGAAACCCTGACAACTGGAATCTGATATGGGACACGCTGAATACTCACTATTATGGGAACTGTGTTTTGAAGATATGTTTTAGATACTGAAAAAATCCTGTTCTTAAGCATCTCAAATGAGAAACCAAAGTCTATGGTTTCTTTTTGGCAATTTTGAGTCAGTAACCATGAGTAACCGTAGAGGGTAATGCTTCCTTTTTTATTGCCAGCCTTGTGTAGTTTTTCAAAAGCACTGACTATTGCTGAAGTAAAGAAATGCAGCTTTTTGCCAAGACTAATGCTTCCCTCACCAGTGATGTATTAAAATGGTCCTCGCTTTCACTTTTGTCCTTATCTTCTCCAGACAGCTGGCAAGCCCGTTCCCAGTGTCTTATGCTTGAAAACATAATTTTCAATGGATTTCTTTTCTCCTCGCCTTCATCCCAGAGCATGAGATCTCATTTTATAATGTGTTATAACTGCTTGTCTGGGAAACAGACTTATCTAAATGAAGGGTAATTTTCCAGTATATTCTGGACATTCTTGTGGCACACCGAAGAGCTTTAACAACTTAAAACTATGATCCTGTAAGCTATTAGTGCTAGATTAACTTACCCTATAACCAGAGCTAGTCCTCAAAATTCCCTTGCCATTTCCTCTTCACCCCAATAGCTTAAATTCCTGAGCCATCTGCATGTCTGTCAGCTAAGTTCCTCTTAATCATCAGATTCTAGTCCTGCCTCTAGAGCCATCCAAATCCATACTGTGCTGAGCTGTCAGCTTTGAAGCTCACAATCCACGCTGCTGAATGTTTTTCAGACTGCCTGCACCTTGCCCCTTCTCCTAGAGAAGCGAGTGAGTGCATGCACGGGAGCAGTGGTGACCATCGCCCCGCTGCTAGCTGTGTGCCTAGGGCACACTGGGGAGATGGGGGCTCGACTGGACCCTGGTGGAAGGGGCGGAGAGCTCAGGTCTCTCTTGTCCCTGAGGAACTGTGCCACCCTGGAGCTATGAAATGGCAGGTTCCCTGCTCTGAACCTGACTTTTTTCTCGGTGGTGCCTGCTGGCAGGTCATACGCTGTAGTTTCTTGGCCTCTCTCTTATCTTTGTTTGTCATCATCTGTCCACTGGTTTTATGATTTCTTTTTTCCTTCCCAGATGACTGTACTGCGAGGGCAGCGTGGGGTAGAGATAAGCATGATAGAGGTGACTCTTCTTAGCAGACAAACCCTTTTATCCAGACTGCAGTCACTCTGGCTGCCGTTGCATTCTATTCTATGCTCAGTCCACCTTCTCGAAGACAAACCCCTGCTTCCATTCTCTCATGTGTTTTTATGCAATCTAGTTTTAAGGGATGTAGGGAAGGAATTGTCAGACCCCTGCACAGGTAGTTGTTTCACGGGGCTATCTGGCTCACCCTGTCGATGAGTCGACCTAAAGGTCTTTTAGCTTGTTGCTGACCCATGTTCCTCCCCACTCCATAAATCAGCCCTCCTCCTCCTTTGCAACGTTTGCAGTGTTCAGATAGATAGAGGTCCCCAAGGTGGTTCCTCACCTCCAGCAGTTCTTCTCAACCTCAACAAGTGAGCACACTCTGCTTGCTTTGCTTAGCTGTCATGCAGCCAAACTCATCTCATTGACTTAATTCCTCATAAATCAATAGGTCCAGATACTTACCCTCTTGCTTCCTTTAGGATGAGTTTGCTTCACAGCCAGTTTGTTGGTCTTTGCTGTTATTAGGACCTTCTGTCTCCCTTCTTTAAGCACATTTCTCCAGTGCACGTCTGCATTTGAGGTTGAGCTTCCTCCTTCAGACTATTGTCTTGTGCCCATCCACTTGGTTTTTGTTTTATTATTTCCAGCCTTTCTAGGTTTCTTTATGTTTTGTGTCCGTCCCCATTGGTTTACACAACACCTCTCTAATTCACAGGAGTCATTACATCAAATATAAATTGAATGAATGTGGTGTTTACTGCTTCCTTCCAGATCATTAATAAACATTAAATAAAACCAGACTTCGAGCAGATTTCTAGCCCTCCTTTCCTCCCCTCCCCACACTCAGATATTCTCCCATTGGCTCTTTATGTTCATGTTTATCTTTTGTTCCTCTTTGTTTATGGACTCACAGCCTGTGTTCAATCTCTGTGACAGTGCTGATTTCCCAGCCAACTTCCATGTGTCTCTCAAGGCATGTTTTGTAGCTGAGGCTCCTCTCAGGACTGGCAGTGGGCTGCTTCTTCATTCCCTTCATCTGCTGGTTTTGTAAATCAGTAAGAAAGGAGTGTTCATATTTGTTTGATGAGATTTTGTCTTTATTGGCTCTCTGGAATGACTTTCGTGCTGGTGCTAAGTAAACGTACCATCTCTGGTGACGGGGGATGTGCTCGCTTTTGCACCAGCAAAGGAATTCCCCATGCTCTTCACTGCTTATTAAATTTATTCATCTCATTTTATTTATTAATCCAGTCCCTCAACAATGTAAAATACAGGTCATGATGGCAAGGTGGTCATTCTTTCACGCTGGGTTTCATCTACTGAAACACATCTTCATCTGCCTAGGAAGGTCTTAAATTTGTAGGAAAAGGAAGGAGATTACCATTGAAAAATTCTGGGAAACAAACTGTGACCGCTCTAGCATGGTGCAGGCAGGAGGGAGATAAATGGGGTTAAAATGTCATCTCCAGCAGAGACAACATCCCTCCCACATGTGACTGCAGCAACCTGCTGTCTGAAGGCAGGAGCAGGTACCAGTTAGCCACTGGCACTGCACAACATGCTGCTGCCGTGGCTCAGCCGCACAGCCTGGTGCAGAGAAGGCACCAAGGGGTATCACTCCTGTCTGGGAGGAGAGATAGGCCTGTGGGGATCAGCATCACTAAGACCTGATGTGGTTATGAGGAGAAACACTGGGTTTCACTGTTAGGCATTTCTGTTCATTTTTTTCTGAAGTCCATTAGTGTTGAGAAACGGAAGTAGAAAAATCTTTTCTTTCCACAAGAAATATATCTCATTCTCTTGCCAGTCTCCTCTTGCCCCTTATCTTAGGGGCAGAGTTCAAGCCTTTCAGCACAAAGAGACATTAAAACACCTGAGCTTAGTGCTAGCTTAGCCCATTAGTGAGCTATCTGATGTTTTTACTAGGTAGGCTTTGGGACAGAGGACTTGCAAAGAGGGCTTTCAAGGTGAGCAGGGCACATGGAGGTTTATGGATATTTATTAAGAAAAACTGATAGGTGGTAAAGACAAAAGCATGAACTTCCAGAGCAGGGGAATCGAGGAAGGGATTCGGAAAGGGCAATATGAGCAGAGGTATGATACGGCCAATGCCCACTGGGGGTGGGTGGGTGGTAGGCCCTCATCTTTGATCCAGCATTGAGCTAGGTAGAAAGCAGGGCTAGTGAACATATTCCAGGCAGGGTGATATCCAGATTTTTTTGTTGCAGGGGCACCGTGCTCAGTGGCCAAGTGAAGGGTGCAGGACTCAAGGGAGGGTTCCGTGCCTGCAGCTCAGTCAGTAGGTTAAATGTGTGCAGGCTGAATCTGTGGCACTGAAGCTAACTGGTGCAGGAGGGGCCTTAAGGTCGCTCAGCTTCCAAAAAAAGGATGACTGTGTGCAAACCTAAACTTGAGAAAGATCATAGACCGCCCGTTGCTTTGTTCACAGGTGTCACTGTAGTGCTGGAGATACTGAATATTCTGAATGAGAGCTGTATCTCTTGGCCTTAGCTGAAGTCTCATTGCAGAGCCACGTGTGTTTTGTAAGGATGCTTCAAATGAGAAGGGCTACAGTCTGAAGACACTGCATTTGTGAATGAAGGTTACTGATTATTTTATCAGCCTTACATAAAAAGCACAGAACCAAGACAGCTGTAGCTGCAGATCCACCAGCCGAGGAAAGAGGAGATCAAGATTTTTTGGGTTTTGGCATGGGTAGCATAAATGTTGCACAGAGATCCTGGTTCTCAGATTACATGGGAATAACAGTGCATTATTTTTAGGGAGCAGATTTTCAGCTTTATTCTCTACCTAAGCATGTAGCAGGAATAAGCATATTAGGGTAAGGGGATGGGTGGAGTGCTCTGTCTTCCAGTGAATCCTTTAGGAGCTAAAAGCATTAAATGGTATTAAGCTTCTCCAGCTCAGTTTGAAGCCAGAATACAACAGAAGATTAGAAGCCGTTAACTAGTCCCTGCTGTCCCTGCTCCTCAGTGTTACTGAGTAGTCTCAGCTGTTCCAGAGGATAGGGACTTTTCTGTTCACAAGTGAAAAATGTTCTCAAGGACCGTGCTTGTAAAGGCACAAAGCATCAATTGCACCAAGCCAGGCAGCCTGAGTGCTCTGTTTAAATGGGTACAGCCACCCACGGTTGGAATGACATCTGCAAACGTCATTAAAATGTTATCTGTAGCCGGCCCAGTGATTCTACCAGGAGAGTGCCCCGTGCAGAGACACAGCGTTAGCGTGCTGCCCGTGCAAGCCCCAGCCCCGCGCGCTCTGCCGGATACCACATCTGCAGTAATGACACCAGGCTGGGGCAGCGTGGTGTGGAAAGTCATGGGCAGCTCTGGCCTCTGGAGAGGAGAAAGGGAAGGCTGTAGAGTGTCTGCACCCGTGAAATGATGTGCTGCTCTTACAGTGCCCAGCACCAGCCTGTCTTTGCTCCAGGGTGGCCTGGGGTGCTTTAGAAAGCTTTTTACACCCACCAGCTATGGTCTCTATAAACACCAACGGAGAAAGCAGCTATTAAAAGACTTCTGAAAGGCTCTCTGTTGGCTCCTGTTCTCTCTTGCTGCCTTTGGAAAGGTTAAGGATGCAGTGATTGCCAAATGATAAGCTTTGCAGTCCCCAGCACTCCTGAGACCTGACAGAAATCTGCTGGTAATTGTTTTAGGCTAATGATTCCCTGCAGGTTGAGTGCTGCTTACGTGGATGGGTGAGAGGCTGTAGTTACACAAGTCATGAAAACAAATTGTGTCTGTATTAAGGAATGCCAAGCCTCCTGCTCAGTCTAACCCACTTCTACATCTTTTATTTTAATGTCTGTTTGCAAACTTTGAGCTTGGTCTCTGCTGATTAAATAACTATTAAATAGCAGATTAAATCCTTCTAGGATTTACTGGGATAATTCCCTGAACCACAGTAGGGCATTGGTAGCAGGATACTGCCTCTCCTAGTTACATTAAGGGGGCTTCACTGTGTTGCATGTAATGCAAATCACAATGGCTATTAAGGTCTCAGCTCTCAGCTGAGATCTCTGCTGTGCAGTGAGCATGGTAAGAGTGTCATGTCCCAGGGCAGGCCAGTTCGCCTGAGGCAGAACGCTGAGCTGGCTTCTGTTTAGAATTGGTCTTAAACAGGTACGTGTGAAAAAAAGCAAGGTCTGAGAGAAGACAAGATGATCCTCTGATGGGGAATGTTCTTCAGAGAATTGTACAGAGAATTAAGCTTAGCAGCCCACCCAGTTCAGGCAGAGGAGAAAAAAACTGCTCCAAGGAAGGGATTCCTCCACCTCTGTACATCCTAATGTCCAACAGTGCAGTAGGCACAAGGTGCTTTTCAGAGCACCTTTGTCAGACAGACCAGGTCCTCCCTAAAGCAAGGCATTACCTTGGGAAGTTTAATTCAATGAAAAATCCTGTGCACATGGGGCCTCAGCTGAGCAGATTGCACCTTGATGTTATTTATGGGGATGGACTCAGTTAATGCCAGAAGGCAGGGTGGGAGCAGGTGGACCTGCAGGAGCTCCAACACCAGAAGCTCAGGCAGGCAAGCAAAGGAGCTGCACAAAAACTCCCCCTGTTCACAGTAGCAGGCCTGGGGAGGTGGCACTGGGGCTCTGAGTCCTGTGAGCCAGGGACTGGAGTGAGGACAGCCCAGCACCCACTGCAGCAGGTGGAAGTAGAGACTCAAAAAGTATGAAGTCAATCTACAAAGACCTGGATCTTCTTTCTGACCATGGCTTCTCCTCTTCACCCCCAGTACCAACATGAGGAAAATGTGTGATTTCAACCTTCAAGGGTGAGTACTGGCCATTTTCAACTTACTGGGGAGCTGGCAAGCTGGGCAGAAAAGGATGGATTTGAATTTTCCTTGAACTGTTGCTGTAGAGCTATGAGAAAAAGTTCCTCACAGACCGCCAGTCCCTGTTGCAGCCCCAGTGACTGGGACAGGGATTCCCCAGCAAGTGTCCAATGCCCATTGTGCCAACCCTCAGAAAAGCCCTCGGCAGCAGCCCTGTCTGCGTGATGCTGGCTGTGGGATGCCACTGAGGGGGTAAAGGTACAGCAGGGGACTTGCTGCAGGTGTTCATCTGCCTGTGCCATCCACGTGTTCAAAGGTGGAAGGGATCCAAGTGCTCTGGGATGTGCCTAAACCAGCTACATGGCAGGGGATGTGTGCCTCAAATGTAGCGTTAGGTGCAGGCGTGGCAGGCAGCAGAGACATAATACCTAGACCTGCAGCTTCCCGTTGAAATGAGGATTCATTTTGCCAGTCTTATTTTTGATGGTCCATCCCTAAAAGTGCTGTTCCTGTTAGTATTTCTAACATTTTTTTCATCATTACCACCCTCTGCATTAGTTCTAAATCGGTGGTCTGGGCCCTGAGTTTTTTCCATCGTGTTCAGGCATCAAAATCATTCTGTAAACACCTCAGCAAATAGGACACAAGCTTCTCTGGGAACCTGTGCATTTTATGTAAGATGAGTATGTGATCGGTTTGAACTCAAAGGCTATTTTTGTGATGTGGGGGAGAGAAAGGCAGTTTGAGCTGAGAGCCTGGATGATTTCAGAGGCATGCTGAGCTTTTACCAAGGGAGGTGAACTTTTCCTCTCTCTGGAGCTCGCGTCTTTCAGTACATTTGCTGTTACATTTGCTGATGAAGCCAGCTTTGGGGAAATATTTATTATTACCCACTGAGGGAAGAGACATGCACGAGATACCTACACACCAGAACACGTTCTTTTCCTGACAAATTTCATCTCATCAGAGTGGGAAGCAAAGTCTCAAACAGAGCATTATTCAATCTGTCAACATGAAACCTGCTCTTTCAGAATCAGCAGGACCTTCACAAATCTCCTAATAGGCAGCTGCTGCTTAAAATAATGTAGCACAGGCCTCCAAGCCAATTGCAGTAAGGAGCAGTAGATTGACTACACATTCATGCTTTTCTTTTAAAATCACAAAGTGATTCCTCCCCTCCCTGAGAAATATTCCTACCTATGGCCATACTCTGTTCAGCTCTATCTAGCTGTAAGCTTCCAAGTCAAATAAGCTAGTAAGTGCACACACATTTATGTTTCTCTTGGTAATCGTGACCTTTCCGTAGTGTTCTGCAGGCAAATGCTCTAGCTGTCAGTGATATAATACAGATGCAGGTTTCTCTGTCAAATAAAGCTGTGCACTAGACATGCGATCTCGTTGCTCTTGAAATAAAATCAACATGGAAATATTTTTATTTCTACACTAACTTAAATTAGCAGAAAAATTGCAACTGACTCTAATCCCCGAGCAACTAAATGGTATGCATTTTGGAACTTGCTTCTCTAATAAATTGACTACTAAAATCAATATGGTCTGCATCATCTACATGAAAAAAGTGCTTTCTTCCCCTCTGTACAGTAAGGCACATAATCACCTCTGCAGGCCAAGAAATCCTTCAGGAAATCTACAGACAAGGAAATACAACAACAGAGGCTCGCAACAAGCATCTGAACAATTTCTATCAGTGATATTTTTGATGGCATCTGTCACCTCATTGTAGATTTCATTAAGTGATACGTATCGCTGGCCAATCGGAGCTTACAGATATCCATTCCAAGAACATTTCTCTGCACATTACACTTGTTAGGACATGAGGCAAAAATTTCAGCAGCATGGTTCATAGATGCAGGAGATTTTCAAGCCCAAAAGGGACTGCCAGTTGAGCCCAACCTCCTGCGTATCTCCAGCTTTTCAATTACTCCCCATTGCTTCTGAGTCCAACAGCTAGGGGCTTTTTTACTGAAATGTAGCTTGCAGAAAAGCATTCAGACTGAACAGGGGACGTTGGGAGGAAATTACGGAAAATCCACCCCTTCCAATTGTTTTTTCCCCAGTGGTTAACTGTTCTCACTGCTAAGGATCTGTGCTTTAGTTCCAATGTGAATTCATTTGGCTCCATCTCCCATCCATGGTTCTTGTTACGCTTTTCCCTATGAAAATGAAGCGTGCTTTCAGATTGGGTGTTTGCTCTCATTAGCGTGCTTGTAAATTAGGAGGTTGTCATCTTTTTTTTTATTTATTTAAATCAGGATGATTTCTGAGTGTTTCAATCTAAGGCATAAAACACTTTGCCCTCAAACATTTTGACATCTCTTTGCATCTTCTTCACTTTCCCAGAAGCCTTCTAAAGACTTGGGAAAGACAGTGCTGTGGTTTCAGTGCCCATGCTCAGTGGCGGACTTCAGTTAGTTTTGCTCACTATCAATTCCTTGACAATATTGCACTGGGAATTTCTGGTGGGGTATTTGTTTACAGGGACCAGACTTGGATCCCTCCACTCTGCAAAGATTAGGTTTCCATTCCTTGCCAGCAGTATATAACGCAGACTTTACCTCTGTTAAAGGGGATGTAGATAGAATAAATGCAGAGCCTCAGTCTTGTGTAACTATCCAGCCTACACAATTATTTACCTTTCTGTTACTAAATATCTTGTTAGCAATGATTTTATGCTCCCGGATCACTGGTGAAGATATCAGACAGTGCCAGGCTCAGCACCCAGCCCGACAGAGCCTTAATAAAGCCAGCCTGATTTGATAATGGCTGTCACTGTGATATGTTGGTTCCTCATCAGCTTAGCGTTCACTTTATTGATCTTTTCTAGTGCTGTCATCAGAGCATCATGTAACACTGGATCTAGTACCTGGCCAAGGTGCGAGCACAATATTTATACAGATGGCCTTTACCAGACAAAGATGTGATGAAAAATAAAGTGGAGTTGTTGGAAAAGAACTGCTCTTTACATATGTATGGTAGTGAACTTGCTGGATACACCTTGATCAGATCTAGAAGTGTAAAGTGTAACATCCCCTCACTCGGCAGAGAGAGTAACTGCTCAGTGTGTATCTTGATGGGGTGGTCCCAGCTAGGAGCTCATGGCCACCAGCAGTTCCCAGAGCCTGCTGAGGACCCAGCTTCTCTCTCCATGGCCCATCCAAGAGCAGCTGCAGTCATCTTCATGCTCCTGCTGCTCGTCTCGCTCCACATCAGCAGGTTGGAGAGATGTTGCCACTGGGGAGGAGGCTTTTATTTACTCTCAGTTTAAGAAAAGGAGAAAAAAATGTGAGTTTAGGCCAGCCTAGTATTGTCCTCTGAGTGCCCTTTTAGCCCTGGGATGAGACTTTCTCACCTCTGGTTGCTTTGTGTGAAAGTCACTCTGAGTCTGGCCTGTGAAGTGCCCTCTCCTCCCCCAGGAGCCGGGGAGCCATAGATGGGCTATGGTAGCCCCACATGTGTCCACTTGGTGACCTTGCCCATCCTTCCCTAGTGATCCCGTGCAATTGGGAAAACTGTATCTGGCTGCATAAGCCAGCTTTAGCTTAACTTCAGAGTGCTGGAGCAGCTCTGACAGTGCTGGTGGAGCTGTAATTTTCTGCGTAGTACTTGGCTGGCAATTGCAACAAACCTTTGAGTGGACAAAAAAAAAGTATGTGGGTTGCAAACCATGTGAAAACCCTTTTCTTATCTTTGCGACTTCTCAAGATTTGATGATTTCTCCTTGATGGCAAGGCTTTACTCTTTTCCTTTGTAACTGAAGAAGCTTATTGCTAGTTTGTGGGTTTCTGAAGAAGTGTCGCCCTTTATTGCTCATGTGCAGCAATGATATTAAAAATAAACCAGACAGTTGTCATAGATCAGAAACATGCATATGAATTAGAAACAGACAGTATGCAATATCTGGGAAAAGTCGTATCATCAAAAGCTTAGAGTGCTGTAGTCTTGTTCAGTTAGGGCATAGGTGGAGCTTTTGGAAAATAAGATCAGTAAATAGGTTTGTATGAGCTGTGAGTGTATTTTTAGGGAAACAAGTTTTAACTTGATTTAACCGTTTTGCTGTAGAATCCGTAGCCTGAGCCCTGCCACGCTGTGTTTCTGTGAAAGGCAGGAGAGGAAATTGAGCAGAATGAGCTATAAACAGAAATGAAACTTACTTGATTATTCTAAGTCCTAAGCCTGAACATTAAATGGATGCCATTAAAAGATGGAAATTTTACACCACGGTCATTTATCTTCCTCTTGGCAAAGTCTGGGGAATTCAAAATATTCCCCCCTCACAGAAAGCTCCAAAGTACAGATGCTGACAGTGAATATTCAGCTCCGAATGCCGTCTTCCGTAGAGGATGCGATACCCTCCTGATGGCAATACAGGGTATTTAGATATGTATAAAGCAATGTTGTACCTCTTCTGAGAGCTCAGCTCTGGGCAGAAGGACTCTGTGCTGAGAGCTTTTCTTAATCTGAGAATGTGATGTGAGGGCTGTGGGAGAGGTTTGGAGGGGTGGCAGCAGGACCTTACTCGATGGCAGTGCATCTTAATGACCTATCTGCTCAAATCAGCTGTGCGCCCGTGAAACGAGGGTTTGTTTTCCTCGTCCACATGGGAGCCAAAGGAAGTTACCTACTAAGATGATAAACCCCTAGTATAAGGGACAGTTGGTGACCAGACTGTGATTCTGTGAGTAAATTATGTGTTGCTCCATATTCTGCGTTAGCAGCAGTGGAAAAGCTCAATGTATGAGACAGTGCTGCTAACACTGATTGTAACAGAAGTCTCATCATATTTTTTTTCTTTTTTCTTTTTTCTTTTTTTTTTCCTTAGAGTTGCAGAAAAATGTAACTGAGTGAGAATCTTAGTCTTTTTTTAGAAAAGGAAGAAGAGTAGAGGAAAGACTCAGAACGTGATGCACACACATCCTAATGCCTCAGAAGACACAGGGGGAGGGGGACACAGTGAAGGGATCTATTGATCTGTTATAGATCTCCTACTTAAACTGATTTCATAATCTCTATTTTGTCAGCATATCTCCTGAGTGTTTGACAGTTCTGGGCAATTCAGATGCTGCAGCAAGAAGCCAGGTGGAAAGCAATAGGGGAACCTGCGGTAATGAACTATGTTTTCCTGGGCATTGCTACCAGCCTGGGTAAAAGGGCAGTCTGGCCGTGTTTTCAGGCTGTTTTTAGGCTAGGATATGTGTTCCTGGACACTTGAGGAGCAGCTCCACACCAGCTGGATGCATTCCATGGTGCGACCGCTTCAGCTGGAGCCAAACCTAGCTCCTCATGCACTGGTCCCGGTGTGAGCGTGGTGTGCTGAGGGCTCGTGGAGAACCTTGGGGATCTTGAAAAGAGTGGGAAAGGTCTGGGGGGACAGCCTTGGGATACAGAGTCTTTTGGAACTTTCCTTGCTTGTAAAAGGCTGGAGACTCCTTGCAATCTTGCCTGACTCTGTGGAGATACTCCTGCAGAGCAAGCGTGGGCAGGGGTCACCGGCCTCCTTCACTAGCTGTGGGCCATAGGTAGAACATCTGGCCTGTGGGAAGAAAGAGTTGCTTGATCCACAGCTAGTAGGTCTCCCTGTGTCAGTTGGTGGTGGTTCTGCCCACCTCTTGGGCACATTGCTGTCCCTCTAGTGCCCTTCTCCGTCGTCACTGGACTGCCCAGTCCTGCTGGGGCTGGAGAGGGTGTTTGCTTGCTTGCCTCGGGAGAGGGAAAGTGGGGCTGCTGGGTGAAGGTTCCCTCTTTGCCACTCGGGACACATAGAGACCAGCTGTGGGATCTCTCTTGAGATGTGGGTAAGGGAAAGGGATGGCTACAAACAGGCCTCAGCCAGTTTGGGTAAGGAAATGAACTCATGACCAATAATGATATCAAAAGGACAGTAGAAAAATTACAGCTGTGAGACTGGAACACATCACAAACACAAGACAACCTTAAAAGCCCCCAGAGAGAAGTGCAGAGATGCCTCCACCCTTTTGGATCATCAGCAAACATCTTGATGGCAAGGGAAGTGGAAGGTATCAAAAGGCACTCAAAATTCTGCATCCCTCCAGGCTCATAACATGTGCAGCTTTTTTTTTTTTTTCAGTAGGAGGAAAGAAACAATTGAACTAAGGTATTACTAGGGTTCACTATTTGTCTCCTCAAATGGCAAGAAGAATCACAAACTCAGTTGTTTTCCAAGGCGAAGAATGGATTTTAAATTTTCCTTTCACAACAAAAATTCACAGGGCCAAAATTTGACAGTTGCTGCTGGCAAGTCTATTCCAATGAAAATAGGTGTCGTTCACATGCAGAAATGCTGTGCAGAGCCAGAGCCTGTAAACAGAGTGCCTTGTGCTTGTGAGTCTTTCTGAGCAGGGGCTGCAATCACAAAATCTGTAACATAAGGACCGTGTTCCGAATTACAGCACAGTGAATAACTGGTGGTGACGGACTTGCCTAGTGAATGTTACTGGCCTTCCAAGTAGGCTTTCCCCAACCTTCCTAAATGTGTTCAATGTGAGCTGCTTGTGCACAGATGTCCGTGCATTGCTCTGGCTTTCCTAGCTCGGTTGGAAGCAATTAATGATGTTAGCGTTTGATGCTCAAGATTCAGGCTGCAGAAGTCTCAGGAGTTTCTTCCCTCCCTCAGAGCGAATGGTTTGTGTTGTTTTGGAGCCTTAGTTCAAGGAATCATTCAAGCATGCGCTGATCAATGGACGGGGCTGAACGCAGGCTCCTAGGGTAGATATGCACAAAGCTGAGTTCTTTGGGTTTTCCTGTAGTGCTTGCTGATGCTGCCCTGTTCTGGCCCACAAGCCTGCAAGTACAGTCACTGGTCACATTCATTGCTCCAGAAAACATTGCTTCCTTACCATGTTTGCCAAAGATTCTTCTTCCAAAAATCTCATCCTTCAGGATGTTTATAGTTCTCGTTACTGTGGAATAATACGAAGAAAATGTGTAAAACGTGTCAGAACCATCTTTAAATCTTTGGTTTTGAAAGTGAAGCTCATTTGAGCCTCTAGATGCTAAGAAGGGCATGGATAGATTCTGACTCCTAGCTCAAATGAGCTCCAAATCAAGATCTGCATCTCTTGGACCACATCTCCACTGTCTTGTAACATCAGGAACCTCTCAAGAGGGGCAGTGCCAGTTACCCTTACTCCTGCCTTCTTTGGCGCGATCAGAGGTCCAGCCTGCACACATGCGCATGGAGATGCTGGAAGACGGGTCCCAGCGCAGTCCCAGGATGACTTGCCAACAGGCAGTCTTCCAGAAGCAACCACCCAGTGTCACCACGGCAGCCACATGACCTGGAGATGCGTGGCCTGCCGAGTCCATCATCCTTCACAGCTATGTAGACACAGTCTGTGAGATTAAATGCCAAAGTCACGGGGAAGACAGATGAGGATTTGAGCCTGCAATCTACGGAGAACATAGCAAAGCACTTAAGCAAAGCAGCAGTCCAGCAAAACACTTAGTGTGCACTTAACTTTAAGCCTGTGAGCAATTCATTTTTGAGTATTCATAACTATGAGGACTCGGAAGAAGAAAAGCTGTTCTGTAATTCATTGGTGAGCAGATTCAGAAGCCTGCCGTATAATGTTATGAGGATGGCCATATATTTTCTTTCCTTATTGAGTGAAACAAGACCTTCTAAAGCTTTAACAATGTCCTGTTGATAATTATTAGATTGATTAGCCCTTACCTAGAAGGAAAGTAAAATGACGATTGGATCTTTATTCCTCAAAACTCACCAGGTAAACAGCCCTTCTCCTTCCTCAGTGCTCCCTTGTAACACTGCATACCATGAGTCTGGGAATATATAACACTGAGAGAAGCTCCAGCACTGCACAGCGTACGAGCCATCCTTGTATATTTAAGCTGCATGAGTCACAGTGCATTTAGAGATCTCCCTCCGTGTAAGGATGATCTATTTACAAGCATGCGTAGGTTTTCAGAGTTTCACAATAGCTGGCAGAAGAGCATACTTATCTGAAAACTCTCATTTTGTTCTGGCCTATTTGCTAGTCATGTGAGAATAGCTATTTTTTGGAAAATACAGTGTCTGACTCCAAATTCAAAGCAAAATTCTAATCCTGCTCTGAGTGCTAACATTTGCAAGAAACTTTCTCCTGACAGGTCTTTGACATTCAACAATGGGTGTTTTAATGCAGAGTAAATGTGAATTCATCTTCGTGTTTCTTGTAGGATCCAGTATCCCTATGTATCATGCATATTTCAGAAGTCAAGGACATTCAGGCAAATAAAAGCTGGTGGATTGTGCCTAACACAAAGCTGGTACAGAATATAACTTTTACAAGCCTCACAAGATTAATTTAGACTCAGAAATCTTTATTATCCTCATTCCTTTGTTGAAAGTAATAACTGAAACCACAAACTACCATGAGAAGAACCACCCAAGAAGCGAATTGGTCACTGACACATCTTTTATATTAGACCACTGGGGCTAAATTCCGTTTGTGTTCCAGTGCCTGATGTTCCTGTTGGACTTCGGACTCTGCCTGCTCACTGCCTTAGTCAGGCCCCAAGAATCACTCTCGGAGGCTCCCCCACTGCCATAAGAAGATAGGTGAAATTGAGGCTACATTTTCTTTCTACGCCTACTCAAAGACAAGGCTGGTTTCAGTGCGGCTCTGTGTGAGTGTGGGTCTAGGTCTGCACAGCTGCTGGCTCCCTCTTCACTGACCTGGCTACACCTAGTCTTTCTTGCAGGTTCTCCATCTGTGTGTCATACCACTGATGTTCTCTTGGATGACAGCAGCAGATGAAAGCCTCCCTCTCCACCTTCTCCTCACTTTTGAAGGCTCCACAGGCCACACTTGCATTTACAAGAGGTGCCCCTAGAGTATAGGTCCCCCATAGATGGAGACTAGAATTAAGTAGAGGATGAGAAAATAAAGAGCTGCAGTGGAGCATCATCAGCCACCTCTATATGCAGTGGTGGATGGGCTGTGTGGTACAACTCAGATGTAGGCACTGATTATTCAAAGCAGGTGTCTGACTGGACCCATTTCTGGAGGGATTTCTGGGGTATGGGAGGGTGCAGTAGCCATTTGTAGCCAGCTCTTGCCCAAGTAAAGAAGGATGACACAACTTGGGTGTGTATCTGGATCAGGGTGCTCAAAGGCTCTCACAAGTCCAGGAATTCACTAACCACCTGTGTAAGTTGTGGGGTTTTTTTTGTATCAAAAGAAGCAATTCCTGCCCCGGAGTACACGCTCACACCTCACCCTTTGGAGCTTGCTCCTGTGTATTTGATAGCAGAATTTAAAAGCAGCACAGATGAGAAACCTCTCCTGGGGCAGCAGTCTCAAATCCCATGAAGTGGCTCTGTGAAAGCCTCCTCCAGTCAACTTGGCATAGTGCTTCTCTGGGGTTTCGGGCAAGCAAGAGCTGTGGCGTTATTACCCCATTGAAGTAAATAGCAAATACCTCAATGACTAAGTGCAGCCAGCATTTCAGCCAGGAACTGAAGTGCTACAGTGCTGGAGTTTCCTCACAAGAGGGAGAGATGGACCAGCAGCTTGTTTGGGCATATTCAAAACCAAACTGTTGAAAGGGTGTATAAAAATGTTGCTAAGACCCTTATCTGTGCTATAAAACCAGACACAGAAAAGCAGGAGGATTTGTTTCTGATGATTAATAACCAGTGGCTTCTGCCGGTTAATTACCCTGGTACCCAGCAATAGCTCCCTGCTACAAGGAGGGGGGTACAGCAGTACACTGCTCCAAGGAGCTGCTGCCAGGGCTACCTCAGTCATATCTTGCCAGGAATAGAAAGGCTGATTTCACTGCTTCTGTTGGAATTGCTTCCTTCCTGCATGCTCTTGAATCATTTGTGCTGATGAGGACCTATTTTGGGGGATGCCTCCTCTTGTACAGAGATGTCAAAATTGAGGGTAAAGAGACCTTCAGCCTCCCCTCCAGTTTTGCCTGCAAACCCCATCTCTAGCTGATCTGCTTGAGCACTTCATCAGGAGCACAAAACTGTTCCATAGTTTCTTTACCTGATATTTTGCAGAGTGTCTCTGTAAGAGTTTCTGAGACTTTCTGCAGATGTTTCTTGGACAGACAGAGCTTACCTGCACACACACCTCTATAGATGCTGATGGTGCTGCTTCCTCGGGGCTGTGAAGAAGTGCTTTGCTTAGAATGGGATGAAGGGGAATTCCCTCTTCTCCTCATGAGGACATGCGACCCTGGGGAGTCAGATTTAACCACAGGAATTAGGAAAGGATTTTCTGGGACTGCCTTGTTCAACTTAGACCCTTGTCACTGGGACAAGTCCATGGCTAAGGCCAAGGTATTGGGGTGACCGCAACAAGACCATCACATTCAAGTGATGCTGAAGAGAGGAAGCAGGGGCAGGACTGTGGTGTCCTGGCTCACATTTATTCACTGCACTCAGTCTTGAGGTTATGCAAGCATACATCCAGTTTCTCTAGAGAAATGGACCCAGGCCAAACCTCCCCAGGCCCCAGATAGGTGAGAACATTGTTAGATCTGAATCTTGAGCAAAATCTAATACCTTAAATCTTGTCCTTTGTCACAACACTTTTAAAATGGATCTTTTCAGGTAGATATATGCTGGCATACTTTTACTACTGAGGAGTGTTTAACATTGGAGCACTTTGTTTAGGGATGTGTTTCTGTTGGTCAAGTCTGTACGTGGATGTGTTCCAACAGTAAGTTTGAGACATGATGCAGAGATCAGCCTCTGAAATTTTCTGTGTGACACAAGATTCATCTGCATGATTTTCCAGTGTCCTCCCCTCCGGAGACTCTACATCTATGTGTTCCTTGCCCCAGAGAGGGGAAAAAAAGGCTTGAACATATGAAAAAAGGTTGATATGTACACATATATGGATCAAATGGATTGGGGACTGAGAGAGACAGAACCCTTTTTATTTCTATGTCTAACTTGAATTTTACTGTATTTTTCTTTTATGTAATATTCTTCTCTTCTCCTGTGCTCTCATTGCACACCAAAAAGGGATTTTCTTTCATTTCTTTGGTTTAGCAGATTTTTGTGTGGACATGAAAATTCTGTAATATTTTGGTAAGATTTGGGTCATCCTTGCAAAAAAAGTAGATCCAGCCTAAATCTGTTCATTTCCATTCAGACAGCTGAGCACATGATTCAGGCAAGATTCGATGCAGTTCATAATAAGACTGAATGTATGTCAGGGGAGGGGATGGCCTCTTTAAGTTTGGACTAGGCTCCTTAGTACTACAAGTCATTTTAACACGTGTATTTTGTAGTGTCACTAGAGATGTTCCAAAACAAGAGAGTCTGATCTGAGCAGAACTCCTGATTGCCGAGAGCCGAGGCAGACCCAGCTGGCTGGGCTGTCCCAGCATCATGGACCCAGAGAGAGGGGCTCTGGTCCTGCCTGGAATCCAGGCAGGGTTGTGCTTATTGAATTTGGTGAGCACAAGAGATTTTTCAAATAAAAACATTGCAGAAGTAGGAACAAAAGACTTTCCTATGAAGTATGGTTTTGTCAGGAAAATTCCTGGCTGTGTTTCCTATGACTACAGGTAGCCTCTAGTGCTAGCAAGATGCTTCTTTTCATAGAGTGCAGATAGAGTCTAAGATCTGGAGCAGGGAGCCCTCCCCAGCGGTGTTTCCCATTAGCCACCACACCAATCTGTTACCTTGCTCACCTCCCACAGATTTCTGCAAGATAAACTAGTCCCATCACGATGGAGCCTGAGCTCTCCAGACCAGCTGCCCTTCAGAGCAAGGAGCTGCTCTAAGGATCTCTTCTGATCCTGAAAGGTTTGTAATAGAAAGCTTTTGTAATTGTGCTAATCTCCAAAGAAGTGATGTGAAAAGTCATGATGGGGATGACAAGCCACGGGAGTTGACATTTTAAACAAAAATATCATTTGCCAGGACTGCCAGCTGCTGGCCAGACACTGAATTAGCTGCCTTCCTCAACCAGAGATGTCCCCCATCTGCTGAATAAATGCTCCTTTTGTGCACATTTTCACAGCTGAGGTTTGAACCAAGAGGCTTGTGGTCTACAGACAGCAGCTCCACAAAGACAGCCAAAAAGTTTCTTGCTCTGGACTAGACAGGCAGGAAGCTAAAGCCTTTCTCAGCTGGAAGCATTCTTTGCCTATCTCACAACATCCCTTCCAATCATATAAAAATCTTTGAAGGAGAACATCTCCCTGCAAACCTTCACAGGGTGAATCCACTCAGGCAAGGCATATTTTTGGGAGGGAGCCAGCTTTGCTTGGTGGTCCTGGCTTTTGGCATCCACCGTGACTCAGTAGGGAACAGAGAATAAATAAAATACTATTAAGAGGTACAACAATGTTACCAAATGGGATCGTGCCTTTCCCAATTAGAGCTGTTTTTCCTGTCTCCATATGTTGCATATTACAGAGGCCTTGTGTTGGTAAACATACCCATGGCTCCCAGCAGGGGTGCCAGGGCCACTCACCAGCAACTTGGAGGCTGAAATTGTGCATGAAGTCCAATATGCCATGCAAAGATGGTCTTGTTTCTATGTGTACTCTACTATAACACAGAGAGGCTCAGAGAAGCTGGAAGCTGCTGGCAGTGGAGGCAATGATTCTTCCACAGATCTCTCTTGCTAAGATAGAGGAGGAAGGTTGGGAATAGTCTCAGTGATTTCTGTTTGTATGGCAGATCCACAGTAATAATAAAATGACTACACCATTTCCGTTGCTCCCTTTCACATAAGAATCTCTGAGACCTTACCAAGGACTACAGTAACAGTGCGTTTGTGAGTCAGGCAATGTTATCGCAGTTTGTTGCTGAGATAGGAAGAGGCAAAGTGATTTTTCCTGGCACTTAGACATAGGAGCTGGTAACTGGGGCTTAACAACTCCCTGTGCATCAGCCCAGCTGCGTCTGTGTTGCTGCTCTTAGCCTGTGGCAGGTCCAACTTAACTGTCTTCCTCTGAGGACCAAGTTCAGTTGTTGCCTAGCCTTTAGTGGCAGACTTAGAAGTTACAAACACATGTAAATACAGTCAGTGGGGCTTGGCTGTTGCGTGAGTATCTGCATGTGATGGTAACTTGCTTTTGTGGCTCAGCTTTGAAATCACCTGGCACGATGTTGGCAGAACAGGCAAGAAAATTCCCAAATCCTGGTCCTTGGAGTTGCACTTTAAGGACTGGCCTGTCAGTGCATTTAATGCTGCAGCAAACCAGGCACAACTTCATAACAAACCTTGAGACTGAACCACAGGAGACTGAATTTTATAGTGTAGGCACAGTATGGGCTTTGAAATAGAATCTCTTTCTGACTCCAGCTGTTCCTTCTCTAGCCTTTCCTGGCTAACCAAGTAAAGGCTGATGGGCACTGGAAAACTTCTTTGTCATCTATTTCTCCATTAATTGCTCTGAATGTGTGCGATTCGAGAGTGATGTAAATCATCCTTGCCACCTCACTCTATTTATCTGTTTCTTCAGCAGGCTCTCATGGTAACCAGCAACTACTGTATTTAAAGAATGCAGTGTACCACACCTACTCGGTACAGCACTTTGCTATGGGAGAGGGAGAGAAAGGCAGGAAAAAAGACAAAAAGAGTGAGAAAGAGATGGAGGTAAAAAAAAAAAAAAAAAAAGATGATAGAACCTCATGTGCTTTATCAGAAGAAGGGAAAGATTAGATTTATTTCTGGAGTGACTATGAATACCAGATCATCTAACTGCAGTTTAGGAGGTCTTTCTATATCGTCTACCCAGTCCCAGCTATTTTGATTCTGTGTTGCCAGCTGGCCTCTGCAGAAATCTATTCAGGGTTCAATTCTAAACAGTAATGTTTGGGAAAAGTACAATCTAAAACAGACAGATCTGTATGTGTTTAGGTTTTGCTTTCTTTCCACTTTTAAATATTAAAAATTGACTCCAGCTGTGGGGTAAAGTAACGCCCAACCTATAAAGACACTGACAAATAAATCACAATGCAATTTGCTGTGCATTTTCTGAGGTCTAAACACCAGCTCTTGGAAAGAATTTTCCATGATTACATCTTGGGAAGATATCTTGATGACCAACAACTCGTTTGACTTTTATACTACTTAAAAGTCATCGCATTCCAGCAGGGCCAGACCCTGCTGTTACTTCTCTAGTGCCTATCTCAGGAGTTAGCTGAGATATCTGATGCTGCTTAGGACATACGCAAAGCTTCACTGACCCTACCTAAAATGTTGTTAACCAGAATAGCTACCTTGTGATTTTATAATCCCCTTTTTACAAGGGGAAATTGCTGACCGGCTGTTCAGCCCCCTCAGATGATCAGTTCTGCTTGAGTCCACTTCTTTGCCGTGTCAAGTTTAGGCATCCCTGCCTGAAGTTAAAGATTTTATTACTGTTCATCTCAAAATCACTGAATAGCAGGTTTCTCACTTCATCAGGGTGCAGCCCAGAGAAGGCAGGTTTAGCTCCTGAATTCTGATCCAGCTCACCCCATCTCATTTTGTGGCCCACAGCAATCACTCCTGCCTGTCCTACATTTCCTCCTCCTCAAAAAAAAAAAGATAAATGTTTAATGTTTGAGAAAGGAATAAGGCGGAAATTCCATCCTAAAGGCACTGCATTTCTTTTTCTGAGGGAGCAGCCATTAATCCACAAAGTCCCCTTCATCTGCACAGCCTGAGTAATAATCTTGAAATAGCTCTGATGTCGATATCATATTTTTAAAATTATGAATTAACTTACAATTGAAAAAAGCTGGCTTTGAACCAAAACCCCTCGAACTATCCTATTTCAATTATTTACAAAACATTAAAAAAAGAAAATTTCTGGCCATTGCCCTGTTCCTGCCAAAAGTTGCAATGTAAACTTTTTTTTGTGGGGAAAAATAATTAAAGCAAAAATTCCTGCCCAGTTCTGCTCTGCATGGCATTTCACTGGTGCTTGCTTCAGATCTGCAAGTTGGTCTCCCATTGAGAGGCAGCCTGTGGAGCGCTGGTCCCACCAGGGAGGGGATTTAAGAGGTTCCTGCTGTTCCCTGCCTCCAGCTACGCTACCGCTGCCTCTGTGGCACTGGCTCAGTGTTTTGCGTAGCTTTGTTCTGAACCAGATCCATGAAAAATCAAAAGAAAAGGCTCTGTTAAAATATGCTTTTGTTTCTACCGGATCAGTTCCCCGATCCGGCCAAAGTTTTGCATTTTTCTAATAAGAGAAACGTGAAAAAAGATTGCTGGTGGAGATGCTTGGAGCCTCCTGCACATCTGCCTGGCCATTGGAGGAGCCCTAAAGTGCAAGTTCACTTTTAAAAGACATCACTGGGCCCACAAACGTGTTGTTCTCATCCCAACACCTTTGCCCTCTCTGTTCAGCTCACACGTAGGTTCACTCATGGGCCGTGTCAAACCATTCTTCAGAGCATCACCCTCCCCCAGTTCAGCTGAATCTTTTTGTTGGGGTTACTGGACTGGAATCATAGAATGGTTTAGGTTAGAAGGGACCTTAAAGATCATCTAATTCCATCCCCCCTGCCAAGAGCAGGGACAATTTGCACTAGACCAGGCTGCTCAAACGCCATCAAACCTGCCATTGTATCTCCTTACCCTCAGGAGTGCACTCGGGAGCTCCTCTTTATCTGTTAATCCAAGGAGAAACAAGGGCATGTTCTTAACTGAATAGAAGCTACAACATAAGAATGAGGTAGCTATGAGAAAGACTTAAAGGACCCAAAGCTGTTGCCAACAGCAAGACTTGCACAAAAATCCAGCCAAACCAAAAAAGGTTTCAGTGAATGCAGCTGATGTAGAAGGTGAAAAAATGCAACAAAAAAGGCTGGGAAATTAGAAGTTTTAAATAGATGCACAATGTAATTTACAATAACAAGGGGACGGTGGTTTAGGACAAAGCAGGGGGGATATATATGAAGTTTATTGTGGTGGGTTAGACTTTTCATGCAGAAAAGCTTAATAAAACTTGGAAAGCCAAAGAATTTTCAAAAGCAATCTCTAACCAGAAGCAGTTGACTTTGAATAGCGGCAGTGTCACAGAGTTAAGAGAGATAGAAATCCCTCCTTTAAAAGGCGCGAGGGGTGGAGAAAGGATCTGGAACTTTATAACTTGGACAGCCTTGTAATGATTTAAAGTTATTCAAATAAACGCATTTATTTAGGAGCACCTAGATGGAAAAAAGTATGGTAAGAAACAGGAGAATGGAACTGTTCAGAACATATCATGTCAAAGTAATCTACATTCCCTCCTGAAAAGAGATGGACCTCATGGAAAGGGGGAAGCGGATGTGATCTCTCCCAACTTTAGTGAGATTTTTGACATTTTTCCATCTGATGTTCTCGTGGAGAAACTCAGCAGTCTGGTCTAGCTTAAAGTGCTACAGGAAGGATGCAGAAATACTTGAAAATGTGATTTAAAAGGTACTCAAGAAATAATCCACAAGAATTTGCTGACCACCAGGACTAGTTGCATGGATGAGGTTGCATAGAAACCTGGCCTGGGCTTGGTACCGTTCCGTATTTTCATGAATGAGTTGAATGATGGAAGAGCAAACGTGCTTGTGAAATTCACACGTGACACCACGCTGGCAGGCCCTTTGGGGGCCCAGAGGAGAATTTAAAATGATCTTGATAAATTTAAGAAATGGTCTGAAAGCAATTAGGTGAAATTCAATAAAGGCAAGTACAAAGTCTTAGACTTGAGAAGGGAAAAATCTATCACACAAAGACAAAATAAATGCAGGAATGTCTCTTTTTAAAAATAAGGCAATTTTTGAAGCAGAAAGGTCTCAAAATTGCAGTCCAATTTTTGTGAATCCTGAGGGCAATGAGAATGTCAGGTAATGAATGGGCACTCATCTAAGACTTCAGCCTTAACTTTTCTTCTATGTGAAAGATCACAGAAGTTCTCACATTTTGATTCCTAAAAGATGGGGAAAGGGCAACAGGCTGTCTTTGTTCTCCCTCAATGCTGGGACTCTTCCTTCCTGCACTACTGCTGTAAGTTAAGGTATATTTGGAAGCCCTAGGAGGAAATAATGAGGAAAAAGATATTCTTTCTTTTTCCTTCATAAATATCAGTGCATCGATATCAATATCAGGAGCCTCTCTGTTTTCCTGGCTGATAATATCCTGCCTGGCCACATGGACTAAAATCAAAGCAGGCTGTTAGTGAGAAGCTTGCAGGAAATGAAACAATGTAAAGCCGTAAGTATGGATAAATGTACAAGGTCCCATCCCTGAGAATACAAGGAATCCTTGAGAAAGCGATGGGATTTGATGGGTAAGAAAATGTCCCTTTCCATGTCTCTGGGTGTGCCAAGGTTTATTAGTGGAGGGAGATTTTGTTTCTTGGTGGGCACGATGGCCACCACAAGAAGTCTGTCAACCGACAGCTCTGTGATGGGATATTCTGGCCTGATCCCAGCACGGGGTCAAAGAAGAGCAACAGGCCAGGAGGATGCTGGTGTGGAAAGCAATGTATGCAGGGGCATCTGAAAAGAGCCGCTGCAGGACAGGTTGCCGCTGGGTGGAAAGGGGCTGTCTGCCTCAGGGTGCTCTCGCTTGCCTTTGCTGCTCTGCAGCCCTGCGAGGATGAAGAGATGAAGCTTCATTTTATTGACATTGGCATTAATGATCTCTGTTCCCTCGGGCCTGTTTACAGTGCCTTACACTTGCATACTTACACAGAGCAAGGCCAACCTGGCTTTCAGAGCAGTTGTGACTAATGGAGCTCCCCTGGTCAGCATGGTGGGTTGTGTCACCCTCGGGTGACAAGAGGCTTCCCCCACAGAGCAGGAGGCACTGCCTAGACCTTCCTCTGCTCCCTGGGGAGTGGGTGACTTCTGCCTCCTCTGCTTTGTGTGGTAGGGCTCTGTGCCCGCTGCAGTTTGGAAAAAAAACAAAAGCGTTCTGGTAGATAGAGCAGAGGCATCTCAGACACCTTGGCAGCTAAGTGGGTGTAGGAGAGAGAGTGCGTGTGCTACACAAGCCAGCTGAGGATTTGAGAGAGATAGGAGAGCTGGTGCTCTGCTGGAAAAACATGCAAGTGACAAATGTTCTCCCTCTTAGCCAATGAGTAAGCAATAAAAGAAAATAAATACAAATTCACTGTTTTAACTGGGAGGCAGCTCTTGCTGCCTTTAGCAGGCGGGTTGTTCCTGGGCACCGCAGCCTCCAGCATCATGCAGTTTTAATGATGTCTCTGCAGGCACACAGACAAATTGTGAGATCAGTGGTTTTACACAGGAGGCCACGTGGGTTGCTAGTGTCTCCTTTGTAAGCTGTAAGAAAGCGGTGGCCACTCTGCAAACAAGCTGAAGACCTCAACGTTAACTCACCACGTAGAGCTGCTCAGCAGGTAACGCCTGCCCTTCCAAGGATGGCAGCTGATTAAAAGCCCAAACAATCACAGTATTAAATCTAACTACTCTGCAACAAAGGGCACATTTTTCTCCTTGTTATTATGCTGTAATGACAAAATATTACCTTTTATTAATTTCTCTGGGTTTGATTACATTTGATTACATCAGTAAAGGCTATCAGCTACGACCCAGAGAGAACCAGGTTTGTGACAACAGGACTGGCCAATAGAAATGGATTGTGGCTGTGCCGGGAGAAGGGATGGTGTAAAACCAGGGTTTGCCATCTGCAGGGAGACACCCGTTGTGCAGGAAACTCATTCCTGTACAAAGGTGTTTAAATGTAATTCAGGCATTTAGGATTTTGCAGACGGGTGATTTTCGCTCTGTCTGTATTTACCTTCCCTCCCACCAATACCAGCTGAAGGAGGAGACCATGGCCATCGGCTCTGGAGTATCAGAGAGCCTTTGGAGAGGGAGACATTAGGTGCGGCTGACAGCCTCCCATGGCCCTGTGCACCAGCACGGCAGGTGACGGGGACACCTGCCCCTACAGTTGGGCTTCCCTTGCTGCCAGCAGGCATTGCAGGGATGGAGCCGGGGACATGGAGCAAGCACCACAAGGCTGTAGGATGCTGACAGCCAGTCAGAGAGACACTGGAATTCATATGATGTACAAAGGGAATATATTTTACTTGCAGTTGTGGGTAGGACAGCACCGCAAAGCAAACACCCAATTTTCTTCTTGCAGCATCCTTTTCTATGTCCAGGTTTTCTGAGTTTCCACCATAACCACAAATATGTTGCCCCTTCTAGCTGTAAAATGTCAGATATCCAAGCGTAGGAATCAAGCAGAGCCTACCAAATGCTATGGGATTTAGGTTTCCTAAATGCTCCAGCTGTGATCATGGTTGTATTTGAGGACCATGCTGTCCCAGGAGATACAGCCCTTCAGGCTGTTGTGCATTCGCTTGCCAACTCTAAAAGAAAAGAAGGATAAATTAATCTCTTATGTGCTGAGGATGTGTTCAGGGATCCACCTAGCTTGGCAGGAGTTTATGAAAAGGCTCAGTTCTGCAAATGTTTATTGCTACATTACTGTGACATTGTTCTGACAGAAATCGTTGGCTTCCTACCAATTAGCCAGCAAAGAGGAAAGCATCCTAACCCAGGCTCTTAACTCTAGATTCTCCTCTGTCGTTTGAGGAGCAAGTAATTGCAGCAGCTTCTGCCTTTATTTGCTCAGGTGTAAATCAGTTGCAGCCAGTGGAGTTTTACGTAAGGAAAACAGTCAGAAGTGAGACCAAACAGATCAGATAATCCCTTGATCTCCCTGCTGACAGGGTGTAGTCAGCACTTGCTTTGGCCCTTGCACTATACCAACGGCAAAGTAGTAGTACTATTATTAGTACTGTAATATTTTTTCCCCTCCTTCAATGATCATCTATGTGGCAAGATGCTGAATACATCAAAGCCTTTTTCAATGTTCCTTTCTGTGCTCTCCTCTCTCTTATTCTCCATCCTTCACCATGCTGTCCTGGGTGGGTTTCTTATCAAGTGCAAATGTCAAATTGTACAAGACTTTGTGATTCTGAAGTATCTGCTTTGGCCTGGGGGAAACCCCTACCATTCTATGATCCTATGATCCTGTACCACCAGTCAGCTAGAGAGCTGGGGGGAGTTTTGGGATTTGTTGGTCTATGACTTATAAATCATAAAGTCAGAGCTGTGCGACAGTGCAAGTGCCTACACTACTTAAGTGAATGTTGCTGCTGAGATCCCTGCTCTTCCTTGCTCTGCTCACCCCTGGAGGTACCTAGTGCTGCTTTCCACTCCTCGGTGTGGACAGACATCCTATCCAGGATGCATCTGTGTTGATGGAAAAGGTGCTTCTGGCAGCTGTCCACATTTTTCATCCCCACAGCTTGCTTCTGGGGACACAGGTGGAAGTGCTCCATAGCCTAACCCCAGCACTGGCTCAGGTCAGCAATTTTAACTGGTTTAAATCACACAGGATGATTTGGACTGTAGGAGTCGCCCAGGATGATTTGGACTTGCCTGCTAGGAGGGATGGGGATGCTCACATCCCCTTTGGTGCTAACAGAGGGGAGGGCAGCATCCACAGCTGCACCCAGAAAGGCAGGCTGCAATCTCTATTCTGAACAAGTGCCCTGACCCAACACAATCCATTTAAAGCTGCCATAATTAAGCTGATGCTTCTCTGTACATGCAGAATAGGAGTAAAGTCTCACTGGGCTCGTTACAGTTGCATTAGATTGGATTTGAAGCACAGCTTGAGAAAAGAGCTTGTACCTTCCTTGCACCAGCATCTTTGGACACTTGTGCAGTGCTAGCAACCAAGCCTGGCGTGACTCTTGCTTGCTGGCCTTGTGACTGGAGAGAGACACCAGTGGGATGGTTTACGCTGGGAAATTACATCATGTTAGAACATGTTGCTCGGGACTTCTGGTGGCTCCCCCAGTGTAACTTCCCCTCAGGAACAAGGCCTGGGAGACAGCTGTTGGGTGGCCCGGGCCGATCCTGCTGTCTCCTGCGATCTCGTGCCGCGGGTGGCTCAGCTGCGTGCTGCAGGCGCTGCAGCCCCGGCCCTCAGCGTCCCTCCAGTCGCGTGGTGCAGGCACGCTCTCTAGGTTGGCTGCTGGCTCTAAGTGCCAGCCAGCACCTTTTAGGCTTTTGTGGGGTTTTTTTGTGTTGTGTTTTGGTTTTTTTTCCTTTTTTAATGGCTTTCGGAGAACTAGATCATGCTTGCATATTCCTTTTATTTTTTAGTACAGTCTCAAAACAAGCAAAATCTCCCCTTCTGCTAATAGGCTGTGACCAAGAAGAGGGAAGTGTCACCTCACAGGCTGTGTATGTGACTGTGACTGAACGGGCAGTCGGTGCTTTTAGGCAAGGATAAATATGGCGAAACATCGTGCAGGCTTTGTGTCTCCGCTATTTCAATTCTTTTTCTCCAAACAACGTTTCTTTGGGTCCCTGCTGTTAGGCAGCTATGAAGAAAGCAAAAATAGCACCTACAAGAGCTGCTAATTTAAATTTTAAATGGGAGCGTACGGCTTAATTATATACAAGGAAAGGTTAAATACCGAAGGATAGCTGGTTGTTTTTCAGACTAGGTTACTTCCCAGGTCATATCTGCTGTATGCTGTTCTCTGCTTGTATCTCTTCAGTCACCCTATGCCCAAGCTGCGTCGCTTTACACAGGGTCTTGTTGAGGGGTGGTGGTCGTGGGACTGCTCACACCAGATTCTTAAGCAAACTTGAAGTAACACGTTATTTTTGCATACTGTAGTATGTGCATATTTTATACGGTGAAGTAGGAGATTTTTGCATCCACCAAACAGTTTCCCCATCAAATCCACATCTCTCCAATTTAGAGGGAAGGATGTTGTGGAGGGGCTGTATCCAAGGCTTTGTAGAAGTCCAGACAGGTCTTCCCTTGTCCACTGATGTAGTCACTCCATAGAAGGCTACCAGCTTGGTCAGGCAGGACTTGCTCTTGGTGAAGCCATGCTGGCTCTCTCCAGTCACCTCTCCGTGAATGCTTCTAGGAGGATCTGTTCCATGATCTTCCCAGGCACAGAGCTGAGGCTGACAGGTCAGTAGGTCCCAGGGTCCTCCTTCCTACCCTTTTGAAAATGTGTGCAGTGTCTCCCTTTTTCCAGTCACTGGGGACTTCACCTGACTGCCATAATTTTTCAAATATTGTGAAGAGTGGCTTGTCAACTACCTCAGCCAATTCCCTCAACTCTACCTCGCAGCACTAAAGGTTTTGTGGAAAGCAGACAGTCATTTTAGAAACTTTGGTATCCAGATGGGGTGTCTCAAAGCAAGAAGGCTTTCAGTATGAGATGTACCAAGCTCCTACAAAGCGAGGTTCCTATAT
The DNA here is from genome assembly GCA_025345505.1 of Todiramphus chloris collaris. Classification (NCBI taxonomy): domain Eukaryota; kingdom Metazoa; phylum Chordata; class Aves; order Coraciiformes; family Alcedinidae; genus Todiramphus; species Todiramphus chloris. Next base: position 1,045,037 of record JANVCC010000070.1, on the reverse strand, counting down.
AGCATCGCTATGAAACCTCTGGTCACCTGAAAGGCTTTGTCTATTGTTATTCTCTACTGGATAAATAGGAAGTATAAACTGCAGGTAAGAGTTTCAGCCTTGTAGGGATTCAATACTTGAGCCATCCACGGTGGAACTTTCTCTTTACTGAATCCAAACCCATCTCCCCTTCGGCTCCTGTGTATTTTTTCCCTTGTGGTGACTATCGCACACAATCTTACTGAGAAGCAGCTCCCAATGAACCCTTTCACAGATACTGCTACATTTCCCAAGGAAGGGGTTTCTCTCTGGCAGTTCAGCAGCAGCAGCAGGTGCTGGAGAACAAGCGTGCACTGCCAGCCACCAGGAATCCTCAACACACACACTGCTTCTCCTGTGCCTGCACGCAGAGACCTGCAGCACTTCGAGTAGCTGCTTTCGGTACCTTGGAGCAGCGAATCAAACTGCACAGAGCAAAGAGAAGTTGCTGTTGGTTTCCATGTGAAAATCGTTACCGGGGAAAGAACTGTTATTTTGCCATGTTTGTAGAATGGAGCCTTGGTCTGTGCTGGGTGTAGGTGCTGCCAGAATGCACTTATTTAAAAATAGAGGATACCAAATACACCCTTCTTTGTTGAAAACATGGAGATTGGAGGAATCTATATTCACATCTTCAGAAAACACAGAACTGAGCTGCTAGTCCTGAACTAATTTATTACAAAAGCTTGATCCTTGTAATACACTGTTTAAAACCACTGACACGTCTACCCAGGGAATGCTTGTGAGCCACGCATGAGGCTGATGGCTCACCCACAGCAGCTAAGATGCCTGGCAAATATGTTTTCTATTGAAATTTTTCAAATGAAAAATTTTCTTTTCTTCATTAATTTTAGTCTTTTCTGTGGCAAGATGTTCTTTCCTGGACAATTTTCAAATGTTCATTTGGAAACCTGAGACTGAGTTGTGCATTTTAATAGGTTTAATTAAAAAAAAAAAAAAAGCAGCACTGGGAAAAAAACCCCAAAAAAACCCCCCACCAACCACCCATTTTCCAAGCAGCTTTATCAGTGCTATGACTGCTAATGGTGGGAAATTCACAAGCAGTGGTACGGAAGACAAACCCAGGCAGAGGTTATTTTAGACCACTTTGACCCGATCCTCTGTGCAGCGCTACAAACCCAGTTACAGTCTGAGTCCAAGCCAGCAGCCTGCAGCCCCCATCCCCTGCCCCGTGGAGGTCTGCAGGTGCCAGGCAGCCTCCCCAGCAGGCTGTAGCAGAAGCTGCTCTGCAGCAAGCCCAGCTGAAAGCTGAGAGAAACCGTGTCCCAAATCGCTTTCCCCCTGCCACCAGGGGTGGGCATGTGCACCTGAACTGGGAAGGGTTGTGACATCGCTGTGGTTCCTGCCTGTCCCTTGGGATTTCTCACTCCCACTATAACCCTGCAGTCTATTTACCAAGCAATTAGATTTTTTTTTCTTCTTCTGTCTAGTAGTCTTTGTCTACATTTGGATTTTCAAAAGTAGCAAATTCTGGAGCTGTATGGGTAAAATAAATGCAACCTCAGAAGTCCATCGCAGGCTTAATGGCATAATCCATACTTTGCTATCTCCACATCCCAGGACAGACAGGAAAAGGGAGGATGTACACATGGAAAAGATTCATCCTGAAGGACAACACAAAACTAGAAAAGAGGACAAGACTTTAAAGAAATGCAAACACAGCTTGCATCCAATGTAAAAAGTTAAGGGAAACTTGTTATACTCTTCAAACTCAAAAATACCATTTCTCACAGAGAATCTAAATCACCCTCTAGGAAAAAGGGAAAAAATAAACCTCTTCAAAATGTCAAAGACCTAAAATGCCCCCTGGCTTACGGTTTCTATCTGTATCTCAGCTATTTATAAAGCAATCTCCACGGTTTCTGTCATACATCTCATTTACACATGTCCTGAGCTAGCTGACTAGTGGATACAAACCTGATCTAGATAACCATGGTGATAAGTGAAGATATTTGTGCACACTCAAAACTGCTCTTATTTAAATAACAGGAACTGCACAATTTAATTAATAAAGACATGAGTAGGTTTCTGCTTAAAATTCTGCTAATAGTTGAAAAAAACTGTGCTGCTACGGACTGAAAATGGTCTCTCCCCACCCACACAAGCGTCTGGGATTTGATCACCCACTTTTGGGAGAAGCCCATAAAACCTATTCCACTTAGGAGAGTATATTACAGGTCAAAGAAAAACCTTGCAGGCTTGAGATTTGGGTGGAATCCTTTTATTCCACATCTGCAAAGACTGGATGAGGAACTGGAGGATCCGCAACAACCAGAAATCTCTCCATGTGTTACACACATAAGCCACTCTTGATTGAAATCCTGTAAATCTTTTCCTATATAATATGTTTCCTTGTCTGGTATAGCTTGATTTCAATTTATACTGTTCTTTCTTTTCTTTCCATCGTGTTCAAAACTATCATAAACAGTCTGTAAACTCTGTATCGCAAATGGCTCTCTAATAATGAAAAAGGTATTTTCAGAATAGATCAGTTCCTCATGTTTAAGCTGAAAAAGGGGCACTGTCACGCAGTCCGGGGTAAAAAGATCTATTCCTCCTAAAATTATTATAATAGGGTAAAAAATACAATAAATATAAGAAGGAATGTTCTATGGTCCCTAAATAAGGAACCAAATTTCTGGCAAGAAAATAAATCCTTTCCCCAAAGGAAGTTAAAACTCGTAGAGCATCCCTGATGGAGGTATTTCCTATATGAATTGTTTTTAAGAACTAGAATAAATATTCTAACAAAACTGTCTATATGTAGAAAAAAAACAAAAAAAACCCCCAACCATAGGCAAAATAAGTGTTTTCTCCACTAACGAAATTAGCTTCCTCTTCAGTTAAGTACTTAAAATCTGTCATTTGTCTGAAGAAAATGTATTTAGTCCCCCCCCAGGAGATACCCCTGCAAAATGCACTTTACTTCTACGGCGATAGTATTCCTCACTACAGCAAACGTTGCCCTTCTGCAGCAAATGCTTCAGGGATCTCTACTTGCTCTTTCTGAAACACCTGTGTCAATACACCTCAGAGAAGGTGTTCTCTGCGAAAGAAACCTATCGCCGTGTTCTCGATTTATTATTATTTGCTGTTGTGCTGTCCAAATAATCCCCAAATTTTATCCCAATCTCTGAAGATCTCTATAGGTTTTCTTTGCTCGGATGCTTTTATAAGGATGAAAGCAGCCTTTCCAAAACACTACAGTTAGTGTTGCTGTAGTTAAAGCAGAAAGCATAGGGCTTTGATCTCTGGCATTTGTAAAAGTTAGTTTATAACCAGGATATCTTATCTGTTCTTAAAGGGCAAAATGGTACATTTATGAAAACAGAACTTCTAAGGGAACCTATTGAATCATAATTTAAAACACAAAGGCATAAAAAGATTTTGTCCTTTGTGAAGAAAGCTTGTTTCCAATTCTCCAAATATTTTAACAAGCAATATTGTGTACATACAAGCTTTGTGATGTCAATTGCCTGGTTATTAAACATATCTGAGCTCTTCCCCTGCTCCTAGCACACTCACACACACACAGACATATGTGATATTCATGTTAACAATTTATTTCTTGGAGGGAAGAAACCAGTGCACTCTCAGTCCAGTTATCCTGGAGTTTGCCTCAGGTTATTTTAGGTTTTATGTTTAATATTGCAGGGATTTTATGGATTTACAAAATACCATAATTTTTATTTTTAAATCACTTCCCCCCCTAAAAAAAAAAAAAAAAAAAAAAAAAAGCAAAGATCCAATCCAGATAGGAACTCATCATACTGTTTCAGTTCACTGCCACCATATGTAAGTGTTGTCAAGGTTGTAATACGTAAAGTATCTGACTCCAGGGCTGGTTTCACTGTGGTTTTGGAATACGGATTTTAAAATATGCCGTTTCCTTCCTCTGAAGTCAATGGGCTATTCAGTGGAACAAGGTTTCTGAGGCACAGATCAGATCCTCAAAGGCACATAGGCACCCAAATCCTTCTTAAGGATATTCCAGTGATTTGAAGGAGGTGCCTGCCTTACCCCCTTCAAAGTGGGGTGTTCCCTAGAGCACAGCTAGCACCAGGTGGAAGAGGCACTCGGGCAGCCCCTCAGCAAGCTCATGGCTACTTGCTCCCTCCTCTCACTGCTAGGCCACTAACAGAACAGGCAGGACGTGCCCTTCTCTAGGTGAGACTCGGTTGGTGCAAACAGAGCTGTCCTCAGGTTGTTCCAATTCATGCTGGGGATGAGATTGAAAGACCTGATGGATCTTCTGCCCTTGGATTGCTTGAGTCTCTGTGATGTTGCTGCATACACATGTGCAGTGAGCTTGCTGCACAGATGGTCTGCATACATGTGTCTCTGGTATGGACATCTGATGCTTCTGGGGTGCAGCAGGCTGGCTGAGCAGGGGCAAACCAGCTGAATAGCACGTAGGCAGCGGTGTTGATAGTATCCAGAAGTATTGTGCTTTCTGTGTCTTCCCTATGAATGTGCAGCCTCTGAAGCTGCCTCAAAGCAACAGATCTACTGTGTTGGTGCGTGGTGATAACAGCACGTGTCTCCAGCAGAATTTATCTGCTGCAGCACAGTAGCCACGGCTGTGAAGTCTGGAGAGGTGCCAGTGCACTTGGAGCTCTTGTCCTGGACCTTCAACCAAAGCTGCTGTATGCCCAGAGAGTCAGCCAAACACAGCAAAATCCTCAAGACTAAATTAAATCTCCTAGAGAGAAAAAGAGGACATGTGCTGGAAAACTCAGCTGTATGGCACTTTGGCTCCCAGCTCCAAAGGCACGTCACCTTGCCTGGCTGTCCCATGGGCTCTGGCTATTTTATTTGGACTTTTGCTTTCTGATAGATCTGTGTTCTCTGACTTCTTGGGATCTGTGTGGGTAGTGACAGATTTAGGTCAACATTTACAGTGGCAGAATAAGTTTCAGCTCTGTACATGTTCATTAAGAAAAAGAGGTGTGAAAGGGCCTGTCAAGGCCAGGACTACACTACAAAGCCTTGATGCTTTATCTCTTTGAAAAGGAGCATATGACCGCAGGAAGAGGAAAACCTGTAGCATGTGCACACAACATTTAAATTATCAAGCCACTGTGATGCTGACTGGGTATGTTTGGTTGTATTACAGGTCCTGTCATAAAACAGGCAGTAAGAGACAGGGAAAAAGCCTGGCTGAAGGGTCCCAAAGGCTTGCCCTTGCTCTGAAGAGCTGTGTCATTAGTTTCAGTAGGAGAAAATAGAGCCCTCATATACATAGATTATGGTCTGAAACCGGTTTAGCAGGTATTGCACTGGGTGATTCAAAGGACTGGCTGATCCAGATGTCTCACAGGCCTGAGGGCAGGGAGAAGGGGTGATGGGAAGACAGATGGGAGCTCCCCAAGCATGGAAGGATTGAGCAGATATTTGAGCAAAACCTCACAAGCAATTTCTTCCAGCTAATCTCTGCCATAATTTTTCCCACAGCAAAGCTAATCCGGTGCATCATTTCTGAGAGACAGAAGGCAAGTTTTATCACTGCTCACTTCTCAGAGGTCTTAGACACTTGCTTTTAATCATATAGTGTATGCTGACACCTGGTGGCATTCAGTAACCAAATCTTCGTTAAACAAATGTTTCAGTTTTAAGGAGTCTGCATTCTTACATTGCCTTAGTTAGGTCCAGAAACAGGATTCCTCCCAGACTGAGGCTGTCTGGGATTAGTCTAACACGTACGTATGTGACTGGCATGGCCCTGCATCTCTTGCAAGACACCTGCATGGGCACCGGCCTCCAGATAAGGGATTGGCAGCCAAGGGCCCTGACTGTATTCACACACAGTCATTCCAGCACCGAGTGGAGCAACCAGCATCTTCCCATTCCCCGTGATGAACGCAGAGGATCACTGCACTGAAAAGGACTGGGGCAAAACTACCACAGGCTTTAGCAGGAACAGAGCCACTGTAAAGTCCTAGGTGATAACACTTCTCCTTGTAATTGACTTTATTTCAAAAAGAAGAAGCAGCAAAATGGCCTGTATGAGTAGTGAGTGAGATGTACCAAAGCCTTGTTTCATGGCAAGTGAGAATAAGTAGCATGGAGTCAGCTGTCATGGTTTAAAAGATACCCATGATGTAGCTGTTCCATTAAAATTTGGATTAAAATCATGTTTAAATTTCATTTCCTGCTTTTGATTAGTTTTAAGAGCAGTTGATGGTCTTGTGATTTGAAGATTTTGCATTTTAAATTTTGTGTACATGGTCTGGAATTTTATGTGAAATTGTGGGTTTGATCTTTGACCTCTGTTTACTCCAGTCCTGATTTGCCACTAATTTGATAGCAAGCCACAAGGGCCTACTGTAAACAAGCTGCTCGCTTTACATAGCTATGTTTGGCTCCTAAATGAAGAAGTATGCATGGAATATGCTTTGGGTACTGTAGCCTCCTAAAGAAATAATAAAAACCACATCACTGCTTAGCTGTCCAGGTAACGTTTACATTTGGTGAAAATAAGTTGCATGCCTAATGGAGAGAGAAAATGCAATTCTTACCCGTCTGAAAGTTTGTTTGTTTAAAATTGTTCTTTAATGTATTTGAGAGCTCAGACTGTCTCCTTTGAAGTCAGTGGGAACTTTGCCATTGATTTGAAAAGGATCAGGATTAAGCCTAAATTGGTAGGGTCTAAAAGGCAAAAATGAAAATGTCCAAAGTCTACAAATCTCTCACTGATCCACCATCTAGAAAGGAAGACAAAAGCCTTCTTCAAGGTCTGTAATGTACATCTTGATTCCAGGACTCCTGGTTTCTGTACATTTGTAGACTTCAAGATGGAAAGCAACTTCCAGCAGGCCTGTAATTGATAGCACATGGAGTAGTACATACTTGCACCATGGACTTGTAAAGCTGCTGGGGGAAGGGAAATGAAAGCTGCTTGTAAAAATCAACTGACTGTCCATACATATCTTCCCCAAGTCGTCCTGCACCAACACCACACAGGACACCCTGCCTGCAGCCCACCCTGGGCAGGTTCCCCTGCACTCTGGGGAGCAGGCAGTGGTGGAACCACCCAGGTGCTTGCCCTGCAGGAAGCCTTGTTTTCCTGTTTGGCAGAGGAGGGAACCACAACCTCTTTCCTTTTCTGGCTTAGGGACTCATGGTGACTGTGACCAGAGTGCAGTAGTCAAGGATGTGGACTTGGCTAAGAATGTGGTTCATCTACAGTGATTAAGTGTAAGCTCAGAGAAGTGATGGGACGTGGACAAGCAAACACAAAGGGCCCTCTTGTCTCCTCTTCAGACACCCAAGTGCATTAAGCATCTGAAATGAAGTGACCCTGGTGCCGGCTCAAGCTACCCATGGATGACAGAGCCAACAACAGCAAGTCAGGTCACCTTTCTGAAGATACTTACCCTGAGATATTTTTTGAGCCACCCCAGATTCTCCAGTGCAACAAGGACAACCACCCAAAATACATGTGCAGGTACTCATATACGGTGAGCATGTCCCCAGTGATGTGACCCTGACTCCTGTGCCAGATCTCTGCCCTGCTATTTTGCTAGTGTATTGTGGTGCTCACTGAGAACACCTTACATTTCCATGGTTTTGAAGTGAAGTGGCTCTAGTCTATTCTCCTGGCCCACCTGGCAAAGGACACCCCTGCTTTGAAGAACTCTCAAACAGAACTTGACTTTGGGCAGAATCTTGGAGCACAATGAGTGTCACTGAAAATGGGAAATAACGTTCTCAGTCAAAACATCCTGCAGATCCTACCTTCTGCTTCCACTTCATGGGACGTTTTCTCTGAATATTTTAAGTGTCAATCTCAAGAGCTTTCATACCTTTATGCCAATCACCTCAGCATCTCTTTCAGCCTGAAAACAGCAATGTGCAAGTACAGAGACATTTGCGCATACTGGGGTTTTTTTTTTCTAATGGAGGGTGGTAACTGAGCAGAAGTAGTTTCTAAAGTGCTGTTTACTTTCTTAGTAAGCCTGTCTTACAACACAAAGAAAGGTTAAGTTCATCTGAGTAACTTAGGGCCCTTACACAAGCAAGACAATCAGAGATGTTTGATAAAGGACGACATAAGAGCCCCTGGTGTGTTTAGAGGGAGTGGGCATGTCTGGACCTAGTGTGGAACAGCAATCCATCACTGCTAGTTCAGCTTCAAAAGCAATTCAGCGAGGGCACCACACAGACAGCATTACTCAAAACCTGTTCCAATAGCTTTCTTATGCAAGAGAAAAGCACAGTCACATTTGTATTTTGGGCAGTGAACCAACAGGAATGAAGCAAAACAACAGCAACGGTCCTCTAGAGCTATTTCGGGCTGCTCCCCTCCTACTCCCCTTAACACTCCTTTTCGATCCTTGAAGTTCGTGAATTTTTGGCAACAGGTGGGGACTGCCGCAGCTTTCTGCTACCAAAGACAACTTCCCCGAAGAGTCACCTCTGCTTCTCATTTTGAACTGTAGCAGAGGTGATGGTGGGTGAAGGAGGCAGTAGAACAGAAGAACTTCCCTCCGCCCAGCGACCTTTCACAACCAGTTGCTGCTTTTCCTCTTTGCCTGGGGATACGCTATCCAACAAGTGCAAATTGAGGATGACAAATAAGAACATTAGCCTGGTGTTTCTGCTAAAATGATCCGCCTTGAAGTAGCTGATGTTGACACTTAAATTGTCAGCAGACTTCCAGTTTAGCACTCCAGTTAGAAGAATGGGTCCATTCACGCTTCCCTCTGAGCTATTGTTTCAGCTCTCTCTAGACAAATATCACTGCAAGTAGTTTACACTACAGTTCCACTTTAAAGGGTTTTTTGCAACCCTTACCCAAATTGCCTAGAAAGCTTTTTTTCGCTTTTCTTTTTTTTTTTTTCTTTTTTTTTTTTTAACATAAGCTTAGACTCTGGAGAATAATTACACAACATTGTAAAAACAGTCTGCAGCAATTTACATAGCCATGAAATATCGGAGCTGGTTTTTTCCAGTGTACCTGTGTATACATGGCTGCAGTATTTATAGAGGACTCACTGGAGCTGCAGTCACAGAAACTGGTATTTCAAGTTAGGCCACACACATCAGCAAAACTCTTCTTGTTATAAGGCAAGGTTTTGTATTTTGAGGTGTTACATCATCATCTAATGGAAGCACTACCTTGACACTTCTGCCTTTCCTATATCACCTTCTGGCTGGATACTAACAACACTGGGGCTAATGCAGGCATTGGTTATGTAGTCAAGCAGGAAATTATTAATTTAACTTCATTTTCTTTCCTGTAATTGCATGTTCCTTCCATTTTTGAACAAGTTAATCATACTGAGGGGCTGCAGCCTTATTTCTCTCTCTGCAGTCACCTTTGCTGCTGTGCATTTCTACTAGGTATTATATGCCCTTGCCTGCTGGAAGCTCAGTCCTCAGCCTGCTCTCCTGCAAGCTGACTGGTTTCTTCTCTTCTCACTGATGGTAGTACCACTAGTCCCACTGGAACTAGGCATTCAGTCCCACTTCTTAAGAGTAGGAGAAAACTCTGCTGGTAGAACAACTGCCTGTTGGCCCTACTATACTGTCAGGGCTTTGGGCACTTTTGAGCCTAGCTGACCAGCGGGGTAAACTCAATACTTCCAAGGTACAGCATGGGGTCTCTGGATTGTGGACAGCTATCTTGTCCAGAACCTGAAGATTTAGTGGCTTAATTCTTCCTGTCTGTGCTTCTCTAGAAGCCTGTTTCTGTCTCCCATGTATTTTTGGCAAGCTCCTACCTTGCTAGCTCCTGCTCTCCCTTTTAAGAAGCTTTTTCAGTTTTTGTTTTCCCCAGGAAAGCTTAAAAGTGATCAAATCAAAGCTAAGAGAACGGATGGGTAACACCACAGCCTGGGAGCAAATCCATTGCCTGAAAGTCTCTGCACAGAAACTATGTGGGAAATGCTTGCAGCTGAGGAATACACGTCGGAAGTAAGAATTTATGCAAGTGACTACAAGAATATGGGAACAACTTCCAACTCCTGCAATCTAGCAGTGAGGAATTAATAACTTACCATTGGATTTTTACACTGATGTGAAGGAGTTAAATTCCCAGGCTGCCTTTTCAGAGCAGGGTGGGGCATTGGGGAAGTCCGGGTGAGGAAAAAAAAAACCCCCCACACCTGAACGCCCTTAGAAGGGGCAGCGAAACCTTCCGGCAAGCTGCCCTTGCCCTCCTACGCTGCTCCCCGGGCGAGGCTGTCCCCCAGCGTTGTTTCCCACTCGTGCCACCTCTGGGTCCCGCTCGCCTCTCCTCTCCTGAGGGCCGCCCATGGCTCTGGTGTGGCAGCGCTGAGGGTAAGGCCATGGGTGCCCCACCCGCTGGGGAGCTGGCGGTCCGGGAGCAGCCCTTTGGGGGCCTGGGCGCCGGGAGCGGGCCCCTCTCCGGGCCCTGGTACAGCGCGCACAAGGTGAGTGCCTGCCCTGCTCCCCCGTGCTGGGGCCCGGGGACAAGGGGGCTTGGGGACAGGGGGCAAGCGCTTCTGCCTCTCCCTGCCATCCTCCAAAGAGCCACTTCCAGTGCCCTGCTGCCGGCAGAGCATCTCTGGTTCTTGTCAGCTCTGTTTCTGTCGCCGTCTGCGCTGGCTGTGTTTGGGCAACTGCAGCAGCGGGGCTGCAGTGGCCCCCAAGAGCTAGCGAGTCGCAGCATCTGCTAACAATAAAATTAACTGCACGTTGGTTAAGCTGTTTACCTTTTCCCTGTGTTTTGTGTCACAAACTAGGAGGCACGGGAGGAGCTCCACAGTCTTAGGTTTTGCTGTGTAAGAGGCAAAAGGCTTTTATACGATGGCAAAGTATTAGTATAAATTGTGCATAAAATTGCTTGCAAATAACTGTTCTCCTTTTTGTGTGAGCCGCCCGGTAGCAGGTCACAGGCGAGGGAAGATCCTGAAAACTTTCCTTTCTGGTTTCCGCATTTGCTTCTGGGGATCTCCAGATGGCAGGAGGCATTTCTCAGCCCCATGTTCCCAGAGAGAAGGAAGCCTGTGAATTACTGTGCTAGGGTCCCTGGAGTAGCAGCAGAGCAGCTGCTGGTGCTGCCTCCTGGGACCAGAGCTGGGGTCTCTCATGGGAGATGAGAGTGCAAACCCGAGGATTACTGTGGGTTTGGGAATTGCGGTCCCAGGGCTGGGAGTGCTTGCAGAGCTGCAGAGGAAGGCACCGCCAGGAACTTCCTTGGCATGGGGACTTGCGTGTCACAGGGGGGTTATCAGTTTCCGTGCAAAACATCCCAGCCCCGCTTCCGTGCTCCTTGAGGTGTTTGTGTGAGGATTGCTGTGTTTTAAGCCTGGTAGTTTTCTGGGAAGACCTGAACCATTTTTTTGGTGTTGATTGGGTGTCTGGAGACAAGACTGATTTTCTGTGCTTCCACTTACTTGAGTTGAGGCTTTGGAGCAGGTAATGGGTAACTATGGGTTGTGTGTTGCTGCCAACCTTAATTTTCCAAGAGTTAAATTCTTCTGTCCACATTTTATGTTTCTGGACATATCAGAAACCACTTCCTCCCTCCGTTCCCAGCTACCCTGGCTGTGATGCAATGGATCAGCTCAGTTTCAGGTCTTCATACAGGGGGCTTTCCCTTCCCCTTTTCTTGAGGCCATTTCATTCTCTTGGTTCAGTGCACCAGCTCTCATCTGCCTGGAAACATCCATGTGGGATCAGCACGTCTGACCCATGCATTAGAGAAATCTGTGGCACTAGAATAAGCCTTAAATGATACCTGTAGGCGTGCAGTTCCCTGGAAGAAGTTAGAGTGCCTACATCCACATGACTGTAGTATAATGCCTCTTTGTGATGGTATTACATTTCCTTGTTTTGTTTTTTAATTGTGGTTATTCTCCTGACGGGTTGCTGATGAGGCTAGTTGGTGCTGGCTGTTGGCATTAGGGTAGAAGGGGGAACGCATGGTCCTGGGGGGGGAAAGGGTGGAGAGAGGACTTCTCCTTGGCTTCAGCAGCACAGGGTTCTCTGCTCCCAGGGGCTCCCCTGTCTGCACTCTGTGCCATGGGACGCGGGCATGTGTAATGGCACAGTAAGCTCTCATTAAATATGTACTTAGTTACCTGAAGTATTTCCTGACAAACTAATGTTATTGTAATCTTTTGGGGCCTGCTGGAGTAATGAAGGTAAGAAGCTAACACGCGTGGGCTCTGTCGGCTTAACAGGAAGTGTATGTAATTGTCTGTGGTTAATCCTTTTTTATGTCCCTTGGCTCTTCCTGAAAGGCTTATTTCTCAAAGCTGTAGTTATATTTTATTTGTTATTTCCCAGATTGTTGTTTATTTACAAAAACATGTTGCGAGATCAGTTAAGGTTTCATTATCTACAATATTGATTCAGAGAAGGAGAAAACAGCTGGGTGAGAGCAGTCAGTGGAAGCCTGGGTGTAATCCTGCTTCCATAACTCGGCATTTCACACGGCTGTTGTGTGGAGTTGTTCAAGAGCAGAAGCTGGAGAAGGAAATTCACATAACTTCTGCTTCTTTTTCCTCCTTTGCCTGTCTCTTAATAAACTCGGGAGCTATTACTGGCTGCCCAGACACTTACCTCAAGAGACTGTTTTATTTTGTGGCTTGTGGTAATAAATCATTTTGGCTCTATATTTGAGGTTTAAAATGTTGACAGCTCCTTCAGATGGATCTGTGGCCTCTTGTCCCGCGACAATATATCACAGCCTGTCACAGGCTGTATGGGCAAGTGGTGCAGCCAGGAAACCTGATCCTTGCTGTGGTCCAAAGAGCTGTGGTGCTGGTGGCTGCTATCAGGTGTGATGAGAAATCCCACAGGTTAAACACATCGTTGTGAGGTCTTTCTGCCTTGCCTTCTGTCATATATGAGAGATCTACACTTGTTGCCACCGCTGATGGCGGCTTGTGGATGCTGCAAAGCTGCTAGCAGAGGGATTTTCTCAGGCTCTCACAATATTCGGTGAGAATCCTGCCTTTCTCACCAGTGTTATGAGAAACAGCAGGATGGTTTTTGTAAGCTGGACCAACACCTGGTGTTTTGCTGAGTTCTGTTTATGGTACATTGGAAAAATATTTTGAAATAGGTGTTGTAGGAGTTTAGGCATTCACCCTAGGAGATGGGTGACACTGACCCATCGCCCTGTGGGGCTATGGGATATAAAATGGGGTTATAAATTAAGGGTCTTCTTCTTCTTCCTCTCCTGGCTCTCTCTTTACTGATTTTGTGTTGCTGCATCTCTTTGCTCCCGGCATAAACAGCGACAGCCACTCTGGTGTTGGAATCCAGCAGTGTTTCTGTGGCTCAGGCTCTGTTTAACCAGGCTCTGCTAGAAAATCCTGTGTGGCTTTAGGTGACAAATGCAGCAGAATCACATCTAGTCTGGAGCCAGCAGAGCAGGGTGAGTGCTCCTCTTAGTCAGCACTGAGCAGGAAAGACCAGGCATGGCACCTGCTTTGGCAGTGTCTGGCTCAGTGCAGTGCTTTGCCTTCCCTGCCTCTAACTTCTGAACTACTCTGCAAATAATGGACTTTAAACTGACTGTGGCTGCTCTGTTTGTTTTGGTGTCTCAGCCTTGCCTGGGAGTTGCTCGGTGATGTATGGCAGAGGTCTGGCTGCTCAGGCAAACACCTATCTGCTCTTGAGATTTCATGAGATTGTGGTGTAGATCTGGGACACCACTGCCACCCAAAGAGGAGGTGTTGCTGCCGCCTGGAATCTGTGCTTCTGTCGCTTCGTTTGCCCTAGCGCTCATCTGACTCCTTGATGAGGCAGTTTGTCTGGATAAATCGGCAACATTGATCGAAGTTTTGAAATACAAGTTACCCTTCTCATAAAATCTCACCTGTGACACTGCGTCCCCTTAGAATTTTCTTACCCAGAGAAGACTTTATTGCTCTTTCAAGCTGATCTTTCTCTTCCAGTTGTCCTGAAGTCCACTTTGGGCATTGCCAGAAAAGATATCTGATCTTATCCTTTTGTGTCTCCAGCAGTCTGCTGGATCTGATTAGCTCCTCTTTGAAGGATTCAGAAGAATCCAAACGACTCAAGTTGACCAAACTCAAACCCCAAGTCTTTAGAAAGATGAGCAAACAGCAGACTGTGCACTTCAGTCATGAGGGAGGTGAGGACTTTTGGCTAACCTAGTAACTGGAGGCTGTGATTATTGAATTTGGAGTTTTGGTGACATGTATTGACTGTTATGCTCATGTTTATAATGTCGCCATGGATTGCCCTGGAAGAGTGGCATTTGTTAATGCGAACAGTTGGGAGATACACGTTCCATTCTGTGACTAATTTGGACTTTGAAACGTGCTGCCAGCAGCTTCAGAAGACCAACAGTTGGTGCGTGAATCAACGCCAGGCCGGGAGCAGAGATCTTAAGAAATATGGCAGTGATATTTGCAGTATGCTCAAAAGTAAATAGTTGATATCAAAGTAAACAGATGTGTACTGCTTAAACAGAGGTTATACCAGTATAATTCCATTCTCCTCCATGATGTCTATGGTTGATTTACATCATCTAGCCTACAAGCTTTGGTCTTGTTTGGTGATATGAACTGTTTTGCCTGTAATGGGGAAATGAAGAGAGGTTATGGAACTGTGATAGAGAGAAATCACGGGATTATTGGAGTTTAACTCTTGGATGAGGCAAGCTGTGACGCTCTGACTATATTCCCCTCTCTATCCTGCTGTCTTCTGCAGAAACAACCTATTCAGCCTATGGTGAATGCAGGGCCTTGACTATGAGGAGTGCAAGTTTTGGAGGAAATTCCTCTGCATGTGGAAACCATGACCCGTGGCAAAGCAAATGCTAGCTCCTTGGACATGGCTTCTTCTTACTGGTTGAGGTGAGGTCGTAACATAGAAGTACATATCCTCTTGTGGGCAAGCCTAGATCTTCCTGATATTTAGTCTCTAGAACCAAATCAGCTTCATGAGAGCTAAAATTGCCACCAGAGTCTTAACTAACATTCCGATGACTCAGCTGCTCAAAACAAAGTCACTGTGCCAGTGGATAGGAATTGCACTTGAAGCCTTTTTCTTCAGCAGCCAAGGATACCTCCACTGGAAAGACGTTCCTGTGAAAAACAACCAAAATTATTGATTTATGTACATAACAGACTTGCAGTCAGATAGTTAACTCCCAATTAAAACCTAGTTTAATTTTTTGTGGCTCCAGCTTGGGAGTAAATAGATTGTGACTCCATTTCCTTTGCTTTGTGGCTCTAACCTACTGTTTCTTAATGTTTCTTTTCCATTTTTGTTGGGATTTTGTTGTTGTGATTGGGGCTTTTTTGTTGGTTTGGGGTTTTTGGGGTAGTTTGTTTTGGGTTTTTTTCTGCTTTGGAAGTGTCACAAGGTTCCTGTATTTATTGGCTTCTAATCACATTAATTTCTTTCTTTTGTTCTTCTCTCCTTCAGTGACAGTCTTTTGCTCCCTGCAGTGAATAAAGCACTATGAACATTATCATTCAATGTCTGTGTTACTGTGCAGGAGTGACTCAGTCATCTTACCAAGATGACAGAGGGTAAGGCTTGTAGTGTCTACAGAAGCTTCAGTCAAACAAATACCAGCAGCTTTTATCTGATCGAGACTCCTCCCCTGTTGTTACACCTGTTAGAAGCTGTTCTGAAATGCTGCTGGCTTGGAAGTGTCCTCATTGCCAGCCCACATTTACCCCGGCCAGCATGGGTGACACTGGGCTTTGACAGCTGGGCATGTTGCCCTCGGGTTGGGATGTGGAAAAGCTTTTCTGTGCACATCAAAGGAAGGGTTAGTTGTAGCTAACCGAGGGTTAAATGAGACAAGCCTGCCTTTGTTGGGAAGTGATGCTGGAGAGGTGCGTGTCATTCCTGTCATGAGCTCCTCTCAGCTGGTTAAGGGGGATTTGTATATAAAAGTTCTTTTTAGGATTTGGTAAATAATGTATTAAGCTGGCCACATTTCTGTCAGGGGTTTGTGTACTTGATTTAAGTGGAATCAGAAATAGTTCCAGCAAGACTTGTACTACAATAACAAGAGGGAAAGAGCTGTGCTTGGTTTGGAGGCGTGCTTGTGTGCGCATGAAAAGCCAGCAGTCCCTTCAGCGATGCTCCCCCTGCCTGGTCCTGCAGCCTGGTGTCATGCCCAGCAGCACTGCTGACTGACTCACTTGTTCAGACAGCTCCCTGGTGACCTTGCCTGTCTTTCTGAGCACAGGCAGACCTAGCTCCGTCTCACGGGGCATGAACTGGTGCAAGCTGGTACGCTCCAGGACCCCGTGAGCCTCGTGTCCCCTCCTTGGCTCTCAGTTGTGGTCCAGAGAGCCATGTGAAGCACAGCCAGAAAGGCGGCTCCTGGGCTGCCGTAGAGGAGCGTCCCCGAGCCAACTGGAAGGAAGCTGGTCAGGCCATGCTGGCTTGCTTCCTGGTGCCTCCTGAGGGACCTACAAACTGGCAAAAGTTTATAATCCTGTTCATGCCCATCCTAGTACGGAATTTCTATAGTTGCCATGGAGATGTTATGTGATGGTCCTTGAGAAAATGTTTCTATTAAGATGCTATCAACCATGACAGAAATTTTTAGAGTCTCTGTTATACAGCCATTGGAAAGTTTGGGGTTGGTTTTTTGTTTTATTTGCAATCTGACAGTATTAAAAACATGAAATGATCTTTGATTATGCGGCAAAGTATCTCAGGCCATTCACCTCCAGAATCCATGTAAAATCCTTTCTGCTCCTTGCCCATTCTAGTATATAGTGTATCTCGCAATTCCTATTCAGCTCTGTTATCCATTATGGACATTAATTAATCAACTTGATGAATATAAATAAAGTCTCATGAAAACTGTTAAAGCATGGAGACAAAACAGAAAGCTCCCACTTCTGTAGCTGCTTTATCCTTTCAAGTTCCCACACCTTTTCATAATTTACCAGGCTCACCTTCCAGCCTTTACAGTTTATTTCTCTTCTGGAGAAAGATTTGGTTTACATTTGTGAGGTAATGAAAGGTAAAACCTAATAAAGGCAAAGATGCTGTAGTGCTCATGAGATAGGCACTTTATCTACTGTGCTCTGGACTCCAGCCTGGTGACCTGTGTAAAACCCAAACCAGCTTGTTTTCACTCACGCTCATCCCGACGCAGTTACCCGGACTCCTCTCCTGTTCCTGACAAAGATGGTGCCGAATGTTCTCATTCTCCCCTTCTTGTATATTTAACAGTGTCCTTTTTCTTTTATGTCACAATGAACAAATCAGGTGTATTTTCCTTACATGTGCCAACACTGGTAACTGCCCTTTTGCTCTGCTATCAGCTGTCCTTCAGTACTTCAGAAGGGCCTGAACCCCTGTGTCAGCACGTGAATTGCGCTGTGAAAACCGCTGAAACGAGGACCTTGTTTTCTTTATACATCTGTGAAGCACTGAGTACGGCCAGGGCTCTGTGAATAATAACAGCTAAATGATAAGCCTCTTCTAATTCCACATGGTGGCTCTCTGAAAAATCTGGTTTTTGTTAAGGACTTTGAATTCCTCTTGCTCAGAGTTAACTCAGAAGTGTAGAAGGCATTCTCCCCGCCGTGCCGTCCCCCCCCCCTTTATTTTTATTTCTTTTTAATAAGATCTACTGAGATATGACAAAATCCTAATTACTGGAAAAGATGTGTGGTTTTAAAACACTGATTCAATTGAACATGTCATTAAATTTATTTGGAATACCTTTAGATTACAAATAAATGCAGAAATAAAGAAATACAGGCAGAACAGTTTAAGTGGCCTTGATGAATGGCCCAACAACATACAACTGAAGTGTCTTGGTTTTTTTTCTGCTCAACAGTTCAATTTATAGGCATAACAAATAATTCCATAAATAATGGCCATATATCTTTTAGTCAATGCAACTGAAGTTAATCTTTCTAGGTTTTCATTTCACAGGCCTGGCAGCTGTCGTTTAATGTGCATTAGGAAAACACACATGCAAGATGGATAAATTGCATCTCACTGCATAACTGAGTCTCCAATGCAGATTTTAGTCTGCAAGGAATAAATTTATTAAAATTAGGGATGTCAGAGGAAGGGAAGCTTTAAGCCAGCTTTGTCACAGTGGGAAATGTCTGCAAACGTCCACAGCCTCCGTCTGTGGTCTGTGTGCTCGGTGCCACCTAGAGAGGACTGCAAAACTGGCAAGTGACTTTCATGGGTTATTCCAAACACTGTTAAGGTGGAGGAAATCAAATATCTGTGGTGGCTTTTACTTTCTGTAAAACATAAGGACAGGATGTGGCTGTAACAAGGCTCAAGCGTTTGGATGTACTGGAAGAATGTGTCAACAGTTTGAAATGTGGGGTCCAACAAAGTGGCCTGTATGTTCAGATGGATGTTTTGGTGATAAAAGGACTTGCATTTTATGCCAAGAGTTTTGAGTATTTAAGGCTTTTCCCTGTAGAAGTCCTTAGTTCACTGAAGTGGCACCACAGCTCTGAAGTTGTGTCTGCAACTGAATTCCCTCATGGAGGTTTGTCTCGAGACTGACATCATCTGCAGTGCTGCCGATGATATCACACCTGGAAGCTGTGTTCAGAGAGTTTATGTTTATTACCTATAAAACAGGCTGTTCCACCAGTTCTCTAGCCTCTGAAGGATGTTGAATGGCAGACACAGCACAAACAAGGAAGCCTTTTACATGCCAAGATGGGAGCAGAAGAGTTGCGGTGGCCTTCAGGGCAATGCAGCAACCATTTCTGTTTGATAAGGTGATCTGTCTTCTGTGGCAGAACATCTTTCATTCATGCGTGGTTTCACTAGCTTGGGATATGGTATCCTAACATTTTCTCTCCTGCTTGGAGCAGTGCTGTATACAATGCCTCTTGCGTATTAGAAATGGCCTGATGATTCAAGATGCGCTGTGGTTTGTGATGTTTGCAATCTAATTTTCCTCTTTTACTGCAGTTTTGTTCACTCTTCTTTTCTTTAATATTGGCGTGTCTGAGTACTAACCTGTACAAGACAGTTTGGCCATGCTACAGCTGCATGGTGTTACTGTACTTTCATCTCATCTCCTTGAATGCTTCCATGTGATATTTGACCTCCTTAGGGCATGTTGCTCTGCTTTTAATCTTTAGGGGTCTGTCCAGCCCTGGGTTTGGAAGTATGGTGCTACCACCGTATTAACCAGAGCTCATTAGCACATGTCAGTCTGGAGCAGGCAGTGCAGTATATATGCCAACAGCAAAGCTCAAGTGAAACATGTGGTCATTACAATAAAATGACCTAAGCAGGGAGGGTAAGTTTTGAGCCCAGATTGCCACTATGACTTTGCCTTGATCATACACGTGCATTCTTTTTCCTTGTGTGCAGGCACGGGAGGTTGCTGAAGTCAGGCAGAAGGGGTGTCACCTTGGTAACTTCACACGTGTTTGTCTGATGGCACCCACGGTCCTGCCTGTCCCTGCCTACCCCTGTGGCTCTCCCCCCCTGCCCATGGCCTAAGACCTCATTTCAGCCTCTGCTCCAGCCATGCCACAGCAGGACCAGTCTCCAGCTCCCCGCAGCCCTGCCTGCACAGCCATGGGTCTGCTAAGCATGGCCAGTGTCCCAGGCTCAGCTGAGGGAAATGCTGATCTCAGTATTTCCCAGGGGAGCACTGAGACAGTGGTTACACACATCTTGGTATTTCCCCAGAAATGAGAAGACTGAGAAGACCCAAGTTTTTTACCTGTTTTCTGTTCCTAGCAATTTCTGGAACCTCTCAGAGGACTGACTTTTGGGAAACGGTTCCTGTTCAGTCACAAGGTGCTTGTGCCAAGATGTTAGAAACCCCAAAAAAGAGGATATCTGAGCCAACTCACAAGTACCTGATGAGGCAACCCCAGGGCTACGAAAGCAGCCGCTATTCTGGAGAGGACCCCAGTGATGCAGGGCATTGGCAAACCTGCTGTTGGAGTCTGTTCACGCAGTGTGTAAAGCCACCAAAGGGCATTCCGTGCACAGCCTCTGGAGGCAGGTACTCAGTACCCATACCTGGATCTGATTTTGCACATTTTTTTAGGCGACAGAGGGAACACATACCCTCATCCTCTGCCGCTAGCTGCGTGCAAGTGTCACCTCCGGAGCTGGCTGGAGACCCTCCTTTGGCTGGCTGGAGATGCGTTTCCTCCCCGGGGTGCTGGTTGCCTCCCTAGTCCTGCACGGGTGTCTGTGACCCTCAGCTGAAAGCTGGGAGTAGGGAGCTGCAAGCACTTCTCCAGCGTTGCAGCCACAGGGATCAGCAGCTGAAATGAAGGAGCCCCAGAGAGACTGAGTTCTCTGCTGCTGGTAGTGTGTATGTATTACAATTACTGATGTGAAAGCAATAAAATGATGGAATAAATGAAGTGGCAGTTTCTGTTTTCTGTTCCCTGCTGCCTCCTTTTCCTTAAACCCTTGATGATGAGCCTGATGAGGCCATTTCTCCACCCTGTCACAAAGGAGTGTGTTGTCATTCAAAAAGAACAAGCTTTTGGGAGCAAGAAAATGGTTTTGATTTAGCTGCTGTTTTATTGGATCTGCCGTGTGTGCAGAACGATGAGAGGAGTGCAGTAATCCACCTGCAAAGGGGTTGAACTTTGCACAGGAGCAAAGGGAAAGGAAAGCCCCTCTGCCTGCTCCCGCAGGGCCCGGGCAGGTACCGATTGGCAGCACGTCCCCGGTGTGGATGGAGGCTGCAAGGCTGCTCGTGTCCCAGTGATGGGTAGTGCCTCACGGCAGCGGGGACACCAGTGCCATGGTCTGCTGGGAAAAGCAGACAGGTAGCTCTGCCATGTACCTGTTATTTGAGCTTGCCAAAATGGCATCTTTAAACGACTGCTTTCCAACATAATGAATCCTGCTTGAATGTTTTGAATTCCTCAGCTTCGTAGGAAGTTTGTGAATCTTACTGAAAATTGGACAGGCTCATTAGAAAAGAATGTGATGGAATAACACATTAAAGAAACTGTCAGGAGACCTATGTCCCTGGCTGCCTTGTCAAATAGTGGATATGTTCAACTAAGACTTATATTTTTCTCTCATGAGATTTAAGAAGGTGTTCTACTGAAGGACAGCAAAACCACCTCCCGCGTTTGGATGCCCTTTCCCATCCCAGTTGTTCTCTACTTAAGCCCTAGTGAACTGTGTAGAGATATTTTTCATTCATTTACTCGGTGCAGCATGGACTCAGTGACTGAAAACTATCAGAAAACCACTGTTACATTGTGCTTCTAAAATAAGTATTTTTGTATTTCCTTGTTTTCTGCAGACTCAGCTCTTGGGAGTTTTACTTGCTGCTGCTTCAAATTTTCTGATTAGTGTCTCTTTGAATATACAGGTATGAAATGATTTCTCTTTATTCAGAGTTGTTTATATTTAGCAAGTAACATGTTACAGTTTGGTTTTAAGGTGAAGTTCAAAATACAAACTTTGCTGCATTTAATAAACATTCCCTCTCTTTAACTGTAGTTTAATAGTGCCCTGCTGTAGTTGTTGGTAGTATGATAGTTCTCAACCTGTTCTGTGATTCTCATATGAGACCAGAATAAATATTCATAACTCCTCCTCCTTGTAATGTGCCATAAAGAAATACCAGCTGTGACCTGCTTGTGGTCCCTTTGGACATCACATGAACCTGTCCCAGAGTGTCTACGTCTAAAATGACCACAACTGAAATGATCACAAGGTCTTAGGTGCTGCTTAATGAAGTGATTCGTGTAATCAATACATAAAGGGTTTTGCAACATTTGGCTCCAAAACAACTTTGACCAATTTAGTAGTGCTTCTACAATTAGGACAAAATAATCTGAGCAAATATTGGTTTAGGTCATCCGAGTAATGGTACATGCTGACCTTACAACTATGGAATAGAGTTGTAGGGTGGGATTTAAAAACTCTCTCTCTATTAATAACTAGACTGTATACTCAGAAAGTTAAACAATCCATTACAATCTGTATCTTGTAGACTTCATGGTATTTTTAGGTCTTCTAACAAACGTTTTTAAAACACACAGACATTGTTGTGTGACTTGTCCAGAAAAAGCATTTTTGCTGCCATGTATTTGATGAGCTGCATATGTCTTATATAAAACTACTGCTTGCTTTTTCTGTAAAGATGAAACAGAAAGCTGTGGAATATGAGTTCTTCTATTCATAATAACCCATTTTATTAGTGCCAGGAGGTTCTTCAATGACTCCCTTCTATTTTATGTATCTCTAGTTGGAGAATCCCATGGAAAGAAATCTGTTTGGGCAGAGATGGCAGGCAGGTTGATGTAACTACTGCTTCTTCAGTAGGAGTCCCAACCTGCTGACAAGGACAGTATAGGATGAGTTCTGTTTCAATGGCAAAACTCTTGTTGGTAAAGTGGAAATTTGGTCTAGCCCATAATAATGAGGTCGTACAGACTTCCTGTCTCTTGCCTGCTGAGGGCACTGAGTGCCAAAGTGGCTGCTTTGCCAGGGGATGTACTGAGGCAGGCAGACAGACTTCTATGGGCCTGTAATCATTAGCAGCATGTTCTGGGCTTGCACTATCGTCCAGCTTTTTAGATGCTGTTTAGGAAAACCCAACAGTTCTGCATTGCCATGTGACAGTTTCAACTGAATGTTTTTCATTTATCCTTTAAAATGGGGTTTTCTCCATTTAGTACTGATATCTTAGAAATACAAATAATGACTTTCCCTAGATCTCAACATTTATTTTCACACTCATATTAAAGGGACAGGCCAAATTTATTGTTCTCTCTCCCACCATGCAGTCGGTGAGCCTCCCTCTTTTCCCTCTAGTTGGTTGTCAGCTAAAGGACAGCCCACCATTTGCAATGTATTTCAGATGGACCATAGACAACCTCCACCTAAATGCCATCCACACACGTGACTGTGCGAAGGCAGCAGATGCCTGGGGAAAGAAGGCTGTGTGAGAGTCCCTGAGCTCACCCTCCTGTCTTCGTCACACATCTTTTCCATCCCACTGCGCTCTCAGGAGTTCTTTCTAGAAGAACCCGGGGAGAATACAGAACTCAGGATTCTGTTAAGAACCGGTTCTATTTGGCTTTCAGCGGAAACTTGGATTCTTAATTTGAATATGATTTAATAGTTGTTTCAGTTTGATCTTTATTGGATTTTTTTGTTTGTTTCTTTGTTTATAAAAACAGAACATGCAAAATTCTGAGCGTTACTATGAATTGCTGGTCTGTGGCTCAGTGAAGTTTGTCTTCCTTATGCTTCTTTACCCCTTGGAGGACTAAACTTCTTCCTAGGATTTCATCCCCTGAACATGTTCCACAGCATTAAACTGCAGTAACGTGGTGCATACTCTTAACAAGAGGAACAATTGACACTATGGTGTATCACAGACTGTTCGGCTCCTGCTCTGTAGTAGAGCCTATGGAGTAGAATGGGAGTGGGAGGAAAATAGTTTACAACTTCCTGGGGGCTCTGCATGGACAATTCAAAAATCAAATATTAAACGATAGAGAAAAAAATAATAACACAACCACAATAACAGTGTCATTTGTTTTCCAATTTTCTTGACCCGTGTGCCGAGAGGCTGGTGAGGAATCTGAGAAAGGAGGTGATATTCTGCAGAACTGGTGTGGTAAACATTGCATCCTTCCCAGTCATGGCACCTTCCTGGTGAGAATGATCACACTGGTCTTCTGAAACAGAGCCCGGGCAAAGTCAAATCGTCTTGTTATATACAGGTTCTTGCTGTGCAGCCAGAGAGAACACAATTATAACGTGTGTTAATGATACCTTCGCTACATAACAAGAAGTGTTGGTGAAGTATTACTTGAGCATATATTACACTTGCTGATCTCGGTATAGCTGGTTTTCCTTCAGAAGAGAATGCTTTACCTGAGATCTTCTTCTAAGGTCAAGCAGGAGTTTGTAGCCAAATCCTGAATTACGATTATGTGCTGCCTTCATAATTTTGAGATTGTCTTTCTGGTGAGGTTATGCAGCAGGGAGCAGGAACACCATGTTGTCTGGTCCCCTTCTCCCAGTTCAGTGCCACAGTTCTGATTCTGACCCACCTCCTGCCTTTGAGTGTTTCCAGATTCACAACACAACCACTGCGGTTTGCTTTGGGAGAAGGGCCGAGGTGTGCAGTGATAGCTAGGAAGCACTACCTAGTATTTGCTTCATGTTTTTCAGGTTTATTCAGAGGTCAGATTTTTCCCCTATTTGCAGCCGGGCTAAGAAAGTGCACATCTGAACCAGCGCCGACTTCACACAAAGCAGCGTGTCTGCAACAACAAGCTGGGAGTTGTGTTTGAAAAGAAAACCTTGACGCACCTGGAATTTGAAGCTGACGGCCCCCTTAATTATTCCACTCTTGTCAGATGTAAGAACACAATGGAAGCCTTTCTTTTCATGACTGTTCCTAATAATTAATTTTCCAGAAATGCGCTCATCTCCGACTGGCTTGCCAGGCAGAGCTGAAGCCCTACTACAGGAGCAGGCTGTGGTGGTGCGGGATTACCCTGCTGGCCCTTGCAGAGCTGGGCAATTTCACAGCCTATGGATTCGCCCCCGTTGCCCTCGTTGCTACGCTGGGCTGTGTCTCTGTCGTAGGTGAGATGGTTTGCCATTTCTCACTGGGGTACACACTTTAATGGAGTGCTTGCTTGGGGCTAGAGGAGCAATGCTGCAGGAACACGGAGGGGAAATGTGAATGCTGGGATTTGAAAATAAATTATTCGTGCAGTTACATGATCTGACAGTTTAGCATAAACCCTCTACTGAACTCAGAGACTTCTAGTATCTTTCTTTTTCCATAGTTTTGTCTTTTGTGTCACTCTGAGCTCTGCTATCTCCCACCAGTTTGTCACCCTGTGCCACACCAGTGTTGCCAGCTCTGCAGGCCCCCGAAGCGGGGAGCTGGCACCCTGCTGGCCACACAGACCCGTGGTCTACTCTGAGTCCCTGTAAGATGTTTTCTCTGTTCCCGTCCCACCGAGCGGTTTCTGCTGCCTGTTCCCCGCCCATCACTGATTCATGTTGTCATGGGCAAATTTGCTGACTTCCTGCCGTGTGTGACACAAAGGGCCTAGAAATTTCCTGAAATGTTTAGTTTACTTACGGGCATTATCAAAGTTATTAATTTGTTCCTTCATGTGTCTATTAACCGGACTTTAGTAGAAACCCTGCCCTTAGGACTCATCCAATATGATCTTACTCTTTACTTCATGTGTTTTTGTTGTAATTAAGGTATTGACAGGTATGGGATGTCTGTTTCTTTAATAAAGAAATGTACATTTAAAAATATGTTATAACATTGTCCTAATGCAAAGCAGAGTGGTCAGGGGCAATATTGCAGAGAGGCTGCACAGGGTCGGCCGTGTCCCTTCATCGAGTCACTTCACACTCACAGCCGAAACGGTATCTCGGCCCTGCACATGCTGCTGGAGCTCGTTTGCTATTGACAAGTGATAACATTTTGTGGTCTGTCTCTAGCTACCACTTTTGTGCTTGGAAATGACACTGTAGTGAGTGATTCTGCGTGGGAGGCTGGAAAAGATGAATGACCATCCCAGTGGACTGCCTGGCTGTAGTGGAAGGCAGCAGCCAACCCGATGTCAGTTCAGTGTAGCAAAGAGATAGTGGAGGAAGGAAGCTGCAACCTGTAATGCTAAACTACTGCAGAATTTTGGAGAATGAGATGTAAAGCTGTGGTAGTTCAGCAGTGTAGGAAAGATTTCTCAAAGAAAGGAGTGAGATATTACCTGAGTTGATAATGTAAATTAATACGACATATCCTAGTGTGCTTTTGGTGGCAGTAGTTATGTCCTTAACAACTGTAGACGTATCCAGATATCTCTGAACATAAAAGCACATTGACCAATCTAATTTGTTGCCCAAACTGAATAAAATGCAAATATAGAAAGCTAGGAAGAAGTGAAGAGCAGTGGGAAAGGAAGAAATTCCATCGGTTATTAAACCGTTACAAAGAGGAGATCACATTTAGGGTTGATTTTTATCTGGGCATATTCCTTCTTCTTTACCTTTGCAATATATGAAGAAACATTGCATCTGTTTCCTCCATTCTCCATTTCCCCTTACTTATAATAAATACCCAGAAATCATTTTCCTAACTGTTATATCTTATCAAAATTCTCAAGCATTTTTTTTTTTTAACTGACCCCAAATGCTTATTCTGGAAGACCCCATAAAGCACTTTAATATCTTATATTCCATTCCCATATATCAGCTGACAGTATCCATTTCATAGCCCAAACAATAGAGATATCTGAAATTTTATTTAGTCTAGCAAACATTCCCTTAAGGAAGGGAAAGTAAAAATGATGTAGACAGCCAATTACAACAATAACTTCCCAGTAATACTTCCTACCACTAGATACTTTCCTGTCCTCTGAAATTAAAGCCAGAGAGCATGTATCCTAGAAGAGTTCATAGTCTGGGGCAGTGACAAACTGACCACGGCTAACCCCTATGGGGTACTGAGGGGGAACGTGCTTTGCAGTGTGCCCAGTCATCTCGGGGGGTTCTCCAAAGATCCCGGTCTTCTTGGAAAGTTTTGTTGGCTTCGAAACCAGGGGCTTGGAGAAGGATAAGGCAGACTGGCGTCTCTACCGAGAATGGATTTGGGCTGTACCCATCACATATCTCCAGACCTCAGAGACAGGAAGCATCCTGGGTCTTAAAATAGATGGGGCCAACATCGATTATGTTCTGCTGCCACATTTAACTGCATCCAACTGAATTTTGCACTTAACCCGGTATCAATTAAGTAGTGAAGAGTTTGTGCCTCATTCTATTGAACCAGGTGCTTCTGATGCCTGATTTTAGCAAGAATCCAGCACCACAGACCATGAATTGGCATGGCACCAGTAGATGTTACTTTTTTTTTCCTTAGAATTAAGCTACAAAAAGTATATTTTTCTTCTTACACAGTGGAAGTATTTCTGTGTGTGATTGCAATGATGCAAGCTCTACATCTGTTCAGGGTTTTAAATAGTTTGAGAAGACAGCAGTTGTTTTCTTCAAGGGGAGAAATTGGTAAATTTTTAAATGAAAAGTGGAGGAGTAATGCATGTTTGATGTGATCATTAAAAAGCTCTTTATACTTTCAAATTAAAAATAATGTTTTACATGTAGCTCGGGTAATTTTGGGCTGCTGTGGTTTTTAGCTTATTGTCTTGCTTTTGCCTGCAAAAATAACTTGAGGGTGGGGTTTGGGGCATGAGGAGAGGCCAATGGTACCAGAGATCATTTCTGCTGCAGCTTTCATCATTCTGTAGAGAGCTGTTTTACACTTAACTCACCAAAACTGACATGTTGAGAACCCTTTGCATTTTCATATGCTCTTTCGAAATAGCTGTGGGGCAAGAAGTTGCTTTAGGCTTTGAAAAAGTATATCCCTGACGGTGCTTTAGGAAAAAGATTCTCAGATATTCTTGTAGAAATGGATTTCTCTCACTTGCTGTAAGTAACGTATTTGTGGTCCAAGAACCTGGGGTTTTGAGAACTCTGTTATACTAATGAGAACCCCACAAACTGAGTATCATAAAAGACTATTTAAAAGTCAAGTTTAGGAAGCTTAAAACCCAGAAAAATAACAAAATAAAAATGAAATTAAGGTATCGTGTTTGTCAGTGTGTAATACATAACAAGATACTCTCTTGGCTGTGCCGCCATAACTTTAAATTCATTCCTGAAGGAAACAGCCAGAGTTTGCAAGGCTTCTTATCAGTCGTGTATGTCCTCTGGCATCTCTTCAGGTCTGTGTAGCTGTTCCCTGCTTCTCCACCTAGATGTACTCCATTTGCTTTTCTTCTCTTGAATGCTGATGGCTTATCCACAGGGACAGTTGTCTTCAGTGTTTAGAGTCTCTCCTGGGTCTCACTCTCCTCACCTTGGTATTGCACCTCTGCTCCTACTTTGGTTTTTCCTCCCTGGCCTAATATATGTTATTGAAACATCTCCTATTTTTAGATTCGTCTACATATTACACATCATAAAGAACATTAATTATACATACGTTCTGTTAAGCTCGTGATCTCTCGCGCATTACCAGCTCTCTCTGGAGAAGGAGCTTGCCACGTTTGAATGCATTATTAAAGCGGGTGACAGGCTGAGTGACAAGTTTCCTTATCTGGCTGCATTCCAGTGCCTCCCTGTGCCCACTGCCAGCCCCAGAGACTGTGATTCCCCCCAAGCTGCCATTTGTCGTCTCCAGAGAAGTAGGTGGTGGAATTTGGAGCATAACTCATCTCCCCCCGAGACTGGATGCCAACACAGGAATTGAACCCTAGATGGCATTTACTAGATCTCCGCTGAAAGCAGAGAGCCCAGACAATGACAACTCAGCCAAACAAACAAACAAAGTCACTGGGGCATCAGTTCCTTAAGCAATGGCTCTTTGCTGTGACAGTGACTGACAAGGTGGGAGGGCTGAACTGGGGTTTGGGAGAGCTGTGGCAGCAGGGAAATAGAGCAGTAATTGCTTCCTGCACTATCTTGGGTTGATGCTGCTGCTTTCCTGGTTTTTGTCCTCTCTCTTTTCTAAGCCTAGGTAGCTTTGCCGTTCCAGTGTTGCCTGGATACCGGTGTCTTTTCTCCAGCAAAGCTATCACTGAAACATTGGATAGAGAAAACTGTGTCAGGCAGCTTACTTTCAGTATGGCTTTTTCAGCTGAAGATTCTTTTATTGCACTTATTCGTTTGCACACATCTCCATCACAGTTTAAATTTATGCCTAGTGCTATATCTGATTTTCTACTGACTGGATAACACAGACACGATGCTGAATACCAGTTCTCTGATTCCCTCTTGCCACGAACCTCTCTAGATTCATCTAGAGTAGTACATCTACTAGCTAACCACAAATTAAATTTTCAGTCAGGACAACAGAGAAAATAAGGCAAAGATGGTTGCAAAAAAGTCGAACAGTTATTTCAAGAATAAACCAAGAATTTCACACTGTAGGCAGGAACTGAGCTCTTGGAACAGCAGCCCATAATTTAGGTTCAGTGTGTCCTCTTCACTGTCCCCCCTGAACAGAGTCTTTCTTTGAGCTCTCTAAATCATAGAATCATAGAATGTTAGGGGTTGAAAGGGACCTAGAAAGGTCATGACTCTAACGTTACTGATGCACCTCTCCCCAAGGCCTTTCCTCGCCTGTCTTACACGGGAGTTATTCAGCCTCCTTTGCTGCTTCTTAGAGGTAGGCACTCTCATGTTGTGTGCTGGAAAAGATCCATCTCTCCCAGGTGGCCAACAGTCTCATCCATCTTAAGTCCAAACCCCTTCTTCCCTCTCTAGCTCATGTCTCCACTGCAGTGCTTACCAGGAGTAATCACTCCTGATCACTCCTGCTGCTCACCCCCCACTGCTGCCCATCCCGAAGGGACAGGGAGAGGGAGATGCAAGCGCTGAACAGGGGAAAGAGCTTCCTGAGGAACAGGAGGTCATTTCCAGGGCTCAGTTCCATTTTTCTCCTCCTTCACTACAAGTCACTCTAGAAGACAGAGGGCAGGGCTACTCTATGGTACATACATTGGTTCTTCACCTGCTTTTTTGCAGACATTGTGACTGCTCTCTTAGTTCATACTAAATACTGTGCCTTTGCAGTGTTTCTCTTCCTTCCGGTTGTACTGCTGCTACTTTGCTCGTAAACCTCTGATGCACTGAAGTCTAGAGAAGCAGAATTACATCCCTTTGGGAGGCAGTTTGCCTTGAGCAAGTCCATACAGCGAGGTGGTAGCAAAATGAGTGAAATGGTAACACTGGTCAGTGCCCGGTGTTCCTGCCACTTCCACGGGTGACTGAATCAGAGCAGTGTAAGCAGTGTCTGTGTGAGAGGTGGGAAGGATATTGCATCTCTTCAGCCACATAAGAGCCTGCTGGATGTGTTTAAAATCTTAGAACAGCCTGCGGGTTGGTTGATTGCTGGCATGGCCTCCTGGCTGGCTGTATCACGGTGTGGTGCAGCAATGGCCATCAGATATATTTAAACTTGGCCCGGGGCAACTTTTTGCTATAGCGCTTGATATTATAGCAAACAAAAACGATGCCTTTACATTTTTGTTCTAGGTAGTGCATTTATTTCTGTCCTGTTCCTAAAGAAGACCGTGAGGGCTGCTGATATATTGGGTAAGTAAGGGTAAGTAAGTGTTTGCTGATCTGGACGTGTGTGTCACCATATGCTTAGCAAGCTGTAGCTCTCACGCAGCCCCCCACCTTCACACTCTCACTTTCCCCAGCAAGTGTTTCGAGGCAGGTACTTTCAAAATTGGGTGGAAGTTACAAAAAGAGAGAGAATCTTCAGTGTGTGTAGAAAAGACTGCATTCCCAAATTCCCTGCTCTTTTAACCAGAACTCATTCCTTATGCGTCCTTTTTGCTCAAATTTATTTTCATAGTCTGATTTTGCCTCTGAGGTTGTATTCAGTGGTATCTTTATAAGTGCAACACAATTTTAACAAAAACAATGACATTTTTGAGTTATTCATTCATATTTATTTTTATTTTCTTACTGCACAGATACTGCACAAAATTTCAAGCTCAGTTAAAAGCTGCAGCTTCCCTTTTGATATTAATTTCATCACCTCAAAGAGCAAGTGATCATGGTGTCACGTGTTTTGTCAGGAAACAGTCTTCACTGCAAAAGCACGTCAGCTTCTTGTCCGTGTCCAAGAGCTTTTGCATATCAAAACCGCGCAGTTTGAACACAGGAGCAGTGAGAGACGAGTGTATTGCAGGGTTTGGGGCTCACACCAAACCGTCCTGGCTGGGATGGTGCACCTGGTATTTCTGTGGCATTCCTAAAATCCAGGCTTGTTTGTCCAGACTATAACGAGGACATCCCAGATGTTCTCACGAACGTTTTGGAGAGATCTGTTCAGTATTGTTTCAGGAATACTGTATAATATTTATTTAGGTTTGGGAGCCAAGTTTGCCAGCTCAGCTGCTACATTCAGAATCCCCCCTCCCTTGACTGATCATTTTTCCCTTATGGCCTCATACATTGTGTGTTGCTTTAACTAGCATTCAGCACTGATTTATTTTATTTCTGTGAGTCTGACTTTGCAAGAAGGATTTAACAATGTTGCTACATTCCATAGGAGTGAGCTGTATGATGGGAAATATGGTGATGTTTTTGCAAGCACATAAATATAGAACAGTTCTGCTTTTCCAAAGGAACTGTGTGCAATAGCAGTGCCAGCAAAGCCCTCCGGATGTGCTTTGTTTTGTATCCCTGAGCCTTGTATTCCACACTGATTTATTGTTTCACCAAGAATTGTAAAGATTACTTGAAAAAAAAAAAAAATTTGATTAGCTAATATCTTCCTTAATCCAATACAGTTCATGAGCTCGGGATCGGCTCACGTCTATCCTGATACCTTGGTGAACATCTGTGTTTGTCAGATGGCTGTCCACGAGGCAGAACTTCCTGATTTTTATTAAAAGCACAATAATGCGAGTTCGACCTTGAAAAGGGGCCCTGGCAACCTAATGGCTGAACAGTCTTTTGCAAATCAACCTTTCATAAAACAGTTTGTGGGCCCGCAAATACAACAGGGAACAGCCAAAACGTTGGCTTCGTGACAGCTTCGTGTAAACACGGACTGGAACCTATGTGCGTGCCTAATATTTGTGGGGCAGGTCCATAGCTGGTGCAGAGCTCTGTGGCCACACTGACTTTGGGAGAGTTATGTTTATTTACACTGATTAATGACCTAGATCTTTGACTCAGTAAGCAACTTGTCCTTTCAGTTTAGGACCAGGTTACGTGACCTGCTTTGTGTCTGTGAGAAATGCAAAGGATCAATTCTCCTTTGTCATGCACTTGGTGTTAGAACTGAGAATATTTGTCAGTGCTTTGTTGAATTGGATTCCTAGCTCATGAGGCTTTACTGACAGGATTTTTTGTATGTCCAAAATCCTTTGAGTCTTTAATAAAAATTACACTAGATAAGACCACAGATGCAAAGCAACCCAATTACTTAAGCCTAGGTCGGATTAAATGGACTTAAATTTTCTTCTAGAAACTATTTCCAAGTCAGCTGGAGAGCAAGGATGACCATGATTGCCAAATATTGTATTGCCAAATATTTTGTTACCAAAATAACGTGTCCTTTTCTTTACAGGAGGAGCACTGACAGTAACAGGGACATACTTGTTGGTGTCATTCGCTCCAAATGTACCTCAAGAGCTCACGGCAAGACAAGTGCAGAATTACTTAGTGAGCTGGCCTTTTTTGTTATATTCAGTGAGTATCTGGTTCATACTATTCCCTAAATGAGAAAAAATTGTATTATTGGGTTTTTTGGAGTATTATGAATTACTGTCAGAAAAAAAAAAAAGATCCTCAAGATAAATTATGTGATTTTTTTCATAAGGGAGAGCAAGTCTCTAGGTCATTACCCCAGTCCCCAAGCTGAAAATATGCTAAACCAAAAGATGTCTTTTGAGCTGCGTGCCAGGGGAAAGCCACAGTTGTGCAGGATTAACAAGGGTGGAGGGAGCTGGGGGTTTGGTGGGCTTGAGGGAAAACCTAAATATTGGCATTGCTTGTATTTCCTGTATATGTGTTCTTGCCATGCCGTTTGCATGCACATCGAAGTTACGGTGCTTTTCTGAAATGTAATGGACTTGTGTTTTTAAAAGCAAGGATACGTGTGAGCTTAGTCCTGCTTCTTTCTTTCACATCACTGTTTTTATCCCCATGTTGCTAAACCTGGCCGAAAGGAGCTTTGTATGGAGTTAAGATGTGGAGAGGCAGCCTGCTTCACTGCCACTCAGGTTAATCCCGACCTGAGTCTGAATTCAAATACAAAAATACCATTTTGATTAAAGTATCTGTATGCAAACTTCAAATACCACACGTCGTCTTTGATGTATTTAATTAGCATCAGAAAGAGGACCAGAGCGAGTAGGAGGAAATTCTCTCTCTCTTTTCCTCTGGAATGCTGAAAATTTGTTCCTCCAGCTGAATGTAAAAGATGCAATATAGGAGCTCCAGAAACAGTTGCTTTTTTTTCTCCCCAGTAAAGTGACTCACTTAGTTTATGTTATTAGTGTCCAGTATTTTCTCAGTAGGAAGCTCAGTTAGAAAGCCACTGAGTAGTCAAGTTAACAACCATAATCTTTTAGCCAACCTGCAGACTTTATATACATCTAAGTACGCATGAGCCTAGTAATTAAGCAGAAAGTATATTCTACCACAAAAAATGTTGATCCTCTTGCTCTTTTTTTTGGTGTATTTTAAAAGCTCCTTAAAGATGGTGATACAGCTCGATGGAAGAAACTGATGATCATGCCGCATAAAACACAATATACGCTTTCAGCCAGGCAGCAGAGAGGCTTTTGACAACAATGCCCATGAGTTTTGGGGTGCTCAGTAAGGGTAGCTTCAGCAAATCCTTGGAATCAGCAGAGAGAGAGGGACTTCTTTAGGAGGGGGTTCAGAACAGAGATCTTGGTGCTCACTGGAGGACCCTCTCTGCCATGCAGTTCCACCTATAGACACTAAATCAGACCAGCATTTTTGGCACTTATTTTAAATTGCTAACACCTATTTGTGCAGAGGTGCTGGATAGAGAGAACTCCCCAGCCACACCCAGCAACACCAGAAATTTCTGTGCTGTTTGCTGTCTACATTTTCTTAAAGCCGAGAGGTAGCTGGAAAAGGGCTTTTCCCCATCTTAGGACTTTTATGAGTTTGTTTCAGGAAAAGTTGAGAAGAAATTGGATGTGTAGGAAGACTGTGCTGTATTCTCCTTAAGAAACACTATGAGAAGGGGGTAGGTAACACCTGGACTCTGTTTCCTCTCTTGGCTGCCTCTGCCAGCATCCAGTTTTACATGTACAGAATGGGCTGCAGGGAAGGCTGGAGCAAGTATACAGCAAATACTGTTGACTCAACAAGATACTGAGATTTATTCATTCCTTCTGCTCCCTGGATTTATCTGTTTTGAGCGCTCTTTGCCCAAAGAAGAGGAAGAAGTTAGAGGTTCTACAGGAGACTCTTGAGATACCAGCCTGATTATCCTGGTGTGCTGCTGGAAGTTCAAGCAAACTCTGCTGTAAGGATTCTGTTTGGGTAGGGAACTAGCTCTTCATAATTGTTTGTAAACTACCTGGTACGGGTTGGCTGCTGAGATATAAAAAAGCACCGCAGAAGTTGCAGAGTTTCCAGCATAAATTTATAGCGGGGAGACTGTGCAGCAGTAGAATGCAGTCCAACTGTCTTTCTAAAAGTAGTCCCCAATGTGGTCTGCTGAGAAATACAAAGCCCCAGTGGTACAAACTGTTCTGTGTAGGTGATAAATCATTCCCATGTGTCACTCCACTGGCACAGAGGAGTTTTGCAGAAATAGCCTCTGGTTCTCACATGAGACAACTTTGAGTCACCTTCTGAGACTTCATAGTAGCATAATCATGTCTGAGAAAGAATGGCTATCCTAGCTTGGGTTTTTTTCTCTTTTGCTTATGTGCATTTTGGGTCACTACAGAAGACATGGGCTATAGATGAAGCTCTTAGGTTTTCCTAAACAGAAGTGTAGTGAGTATTGGGTTGTTAATGTTTAACCTCTGTAAAATCAGATTCCAAGCATTTCTGCTTTTCCTTCAAAGTGTCTAGATGGCTGTCCTGGTTCACTGGTCCCTATGTTGCTGTATATTCCAGAAAGAGCTGAGGTGGACAATATAGTATTTTGTTCTGGTGCCTTCTGGTAATAATTAGAAACATGGAAAACATCATTATTTTAAAATACTGTTGATGAGATGTGGGCTTGAGGATACTTCAGTAGAGGTTATTTATAGTAGCACAAATGATTGTAAGCAAGTCAAATTCCTTCCATTCCTCTAAACAGACTATGCGAAGCTGATATAATCTATGCACTTCCCACTCTTGGACTTTTTGTTTAGCTAGTGCAGATATCAGACATGACAGTGAGCACCAGTCTGTGTCATTCTCAGGAGATCACCACAGGCAACATCTGGGGGACCCCAGAAGGGTCCTTGTCTGGCTCAGGACCTGTTAGGAGCCATGTGTTCTTCTTGCAGCCTGACTTGATGTGATGACCTGTTGATGGGTCACTGAGTGGCAGAGGATCATGGAAGAATAGCTTGGCTGCTGGGTAGTGTGAGGTGAGGAACAATTGTTTGAATTTTTTGCTTAGTATGTGAGACTTGGCAGAGCTGGGTAAACTTAAATAGAAGCTCTGAAAAGCAAACATCAGCTTTCTCTCCAAGTTCAGCTGCAGAACAGCCATCTGTGTGCCAGTCCTGAACTGTTGTGTCATGGAAGAGGATACATAGGACTTATCTGGAACTTTTTTAGCCTGGGTACCTTTCCACGTGGGGAATATTTATTTAGCACAGCTTTCTTCTATTCTGCGAATTATTCACTGTCACAACAGAAACTGAAGCTATTTGGAGGCTGTGGTAGCTGCAGCCTGGTAAGGCAATATTCCCCTCTGGCCCTGGGTTGTTTGTCAGCGACATGAAGAGCAAAGCTCCTACAGTTACTTCTCCCAGGTTCACTCGAAACCCTGTCCCTGTTCCAGAGGCAGGCCAAGGTGAGCTCACATGTCTGCAGATCTTAACATGACTTCTGCCTTGGTTCTTGCTTTAGACATACCCAGCATGACAATGTTGACTAAAGAGGAGGCTGGACAAGTCACTTACTGTGACACTGGCAAAAGGCTTTCCCACCAGCTGCTGGCCCTTCTTTCAGCTCTGAGTGGGGAGAGATGTTCCTGGAGGGAGATGAAACCAGCACTTCACGAGAGACTACAAAGATAATTAAACAAGGATTAGTCCAGGAGTGCTTTCTTAAAACCAAAAGCAACATGCTTTATTGTATTCAATACATTTTACAAAAAAACCCCAAAGCTCCAGCAATTTCCCTTTTTTGGGTTTTTTTTTTTTTTTGGTTTTTTTTTTTGAGAGGGTGGGGTATGTGCTTTTTTGTTTTCTTTCATTTATAATCTTGTGGTAAATGTTTGATGTTGTTAAAGATAGGTGGTATAAAATCCAAATTAGTGGTTTTAATGTTCTGAAATGCAGTTGTCTCTGGTTACCTTTGGGAGCAAGGGATCAGCATGAAAGCAAAGAAAAAATGAATTAAAGAATAATTATGTTCTGATCATATTTGTGAACACTATTAAGCTGGGGGAGGTGTGAGTGTGGTAGAGAATTTTAGTAACTGAATGTAGCTGACAACTGCTTTCCTGCTGCAGTCACCCTCCAAATTGAGAACTTGGCTATGTGGCATTATATAACTGCTGCTACTAACTGTTCGGTCTCTTCTTCAGCATTTCATCAGCACAACACCAAGGTATTTTTGAGTCTAGTGCTGCCTTGTAGCGACTGGTGGTTTAAAAGTGGAGTGGCATTATAAATCATAAAATAGCATGTTGGTGACAAAACCAAGGAGATAGACATGAGGCTTTGCTATGACTTGTTTTGTTGGCAAAAAACCTGACAATAACCAGATTCAGTAATCATGACAATCTAATTTTCTGTCTTATTTCTGCCATTTGGTTACTTTCCAACATGCACAAATGCAGTTTTCTTTCTTCTTTTGTGCTGTCTCAAAGGCTAGGAGGCTTCTGAGCACCTCTCGGTGCAGAGGTCCATCATCCCTGTTTTCATCAGTCTTCTGGGCTTCACAGAAGCTTTTTGGCTCTTGCACTTGCTGCTTTCTTTTAGGCACAGAGAGGTCCTTGGGCAACATGGGTAGAAGGGGGAACACCCATACTTTGAGATGACAAAAGCAAGAGTTACTAAGGGAATCTGCAAAGAGACACATTAAGTCAGTGAATGTAACTGTCTGTCATGGAGATGTCAGATGTGAATGAAGGAGCAAGGTTGGACTGTACACAGTGTAGGTAAAGCTGCTTCAGCAGCTGCAGGTGTCCTGCAGCGTGGTCTGCTAGCGTGTCACTGCACTTTCCAAGGTAAGCTCCTGACAGGCATCTGTGATTTGAGAACAACCACATGAAATAAATGCTTTCGTCCTTATGACGTATGGCAGAAAGCTTGAACAAAATGACAGTATGGGGGGGGATTTATTTTTTTTTAGGACTGGGAAGAAGGGCAAAGAGGGTAGCAGAAATAAGCTTTCATGTCACAAAGAGTCGCACTAGGAATACCACAGCTAGAAGGAGAGAACTGCTTTACTCCGTAGGACTTATAAACAGAATTTCTGTAAGAAATATTACCAGTAGACACAGGTATCTTTGCTGTCACATTAAAAATGTCTTCTCAATTCTAACAATGACAAAATACAGTTAGAAGTGCAAAAAGAAATATGAAATACTCAAAGTTTAACTTTTGCTATCATAGGAAAGAAATTACTATTGTTTCATAGCCAGGTGGCAATAAGGTTAGTGTTTAGCAGAAGACTTTTAAGAAAGTAATTCTCCTTTGAACTGTTAGAGCAGAGAGAATGCATGTGACATCTCAATGACTTCAAATGAAGCATTTATTACACAGCTTCCCAGCTCTAACTTTCTTCCCTTTTATTTTCAGATCTTAGAAATTATAATATTCTGCATTCTCCTCTATTTTTACAAAAGAAAGGCTGTGAAACACATCGTGATTGTGTTAATGATGGTAGCACTACTGGGTAAGAGCATATTATTCACTGTAATGTTCCTGTCTGTTCCTTGAGAGTCCCTTGTCACTCAGTCTCCCCAGCTCGTTTAGATTAGGGCAGTTTCAAAGCAGTGTGCTCCAGGAGAATCAACAGAACATTTCTCATGATTCTTCCTGTGGTCTCTTTTTGAAAACAAAAGCTGTTATGAAACAGTTTCTCTGCTTGTTGCCGGGGCTGTTTCTTTTCACAGATTTCCTGAAATTAGTAAGCTGTGTGTAATGCTATTCTGAAGCCTTTTAAAATAACACCTTAGCTTTAGATCCTGGGGAAGCAAACTGTTGGAAGCTTTGTTTTGGAGAGCAGGCTAGCTGTGAAAATCAGTTCTTGAAAAGAGAGCAGCTTAATACCTTGTAAGCCCTCTGTAAACAAATGCAGTGATATGCCGTGACCGTATGGAAATTTTCTGTTGGACTACCTATGCCTGTTTGCACACGCATCATTTCATGCTTTACCACCTTTCCCGAAGCACAGCAAGAACCCGGTGAGCAGCTGAAGTTTGCCTTCGCAGTGGCGTTGCCACTATCAATACCCAGGGAAACAAAGGAGGACGTTTTATCAGGCAGCTGTCAATAAAGTTGAACTTGAACTAGTTCTGAAAAATGTTGGGAAGTTCCCTCTAAAGCTCCACCACTTGCAGACACATATTAAGAATCTGTCACCATGCCATGTCTTCTGCTGTCCTTGTCCTGTCACTTCTCCAGGGAACACTGATGGGAGTTTTCTTGTTATTATTATTTTGTTGAAGTGAAAGGTGCTTGAACTCTGCCAGTCAAGTCGGTGGTTGTAATTTCAGTGAGTTCAGTGGGTGCATGCATCAGTCTGCAAAGACCTATAAAACACATTTCTAATGGAATCGGTCATAAGTGTTTTGACAAAACAGAATTTCACTGAAGTTAGACAATTTGGGATTAACGGAATGTGAAAAACCCTCACAGATTTATAACTGCCTGCCTTTAGATCCCTAAGTAGTTTCTTACACAGCTGAAAAGCTCAGGCTTTCAGATCAGCTTTTTGGGACAGCCTTCCCATTTAAGTTTCCCAGTGCTAGGAACATTAAGGTCTGTAGCTCTGCAGAAGCTTTGAAGGATTTCTATGCTCTCTGTGTGAGGCAGAGGTGGAAGAGCCCCAAAAGCCCTAGGTCTAACTGACGGGTCTTGGTTTGGAGGACTGAAGTGCAAGTCCAGCCATCCCCCATCTCCTAGCATGGGGCCTAGGAGCTTTGGCAGAGCTCACCTGAGCTGCTCTGCAGCTTCCAGCCCTGCCATAAGTAGTGTGTAGCACTGTGCACTCCTGAGCGATGAGCAGGTCCAGTCTCCTTGTCACGTAGCTGGAAGCCTGAAGATCCCCAGATACACTTTTACACTTAACTGCTGCAGTTCTGGGCAGACCCACAGAAAGTGGCTGCCCCAGACAAGGTCAACACATGGCTCCAGGAGACCTGGGCCATTGGACTGTGTAGCCCCGTGTCTTATTTTGCTGTGGAGCCTGCCATCCCTGATGCCACCAGTGCCAAAGGGAAGCACGGAGCTGCTAAACAGCAGTAGGGCTGCAAACCCGTGCCCTGGTAGGCACTATCTGTGGTTTGATGGTCAGGCTGTGATCAACCCAAAATACATTTTGAGCTGGTGGCTGCTGAGGTTTTGGTGAGCATATGCAGCTTGGGGAAAAATGTGTCATTATGTCTGCTCTGTTAAAAAAGACACAAACAAACAAAGCCTGGTTCATGGGAAGTTTTGAAATACAGACATTTCCCTCGAGCAGGAAACCCAGAGCTGTGGTTGGCTTCAGTTCCTTCAGCTATCCCGCTGCCTGGCAGTCCCCACAAAGCTACACGCAGAGCCTTCTGCTCGGTCCCTGACCTTCCTGCTGAGCAGTGACTGGGGGGACTGCGAGAGAGCCCAGCAGCTTCGCTCCCTGCCCTCTGACATGTGCCCTGTCCTCGGGGGACCCTCCTGCAGGAGGGTAGAGGAGGGCTGGGGTCTCAGGGGCAGCTTCTGGAGGGGTATTTCTGCCTCTTTTCATACCTGCGCAGATACATCGCTGGCGGAGGGGTCACACAGATGCAAGTTAAACGTAGAAAGGTTTCTTCAAAGAGAGGACAGCCTTTGTGTTTCACTGGCTACCAGAGCTGCTTTCATTATGAAGAAAATACAGAGGCGATTGTAAAATCTGCAAACGTTTTTCTTAGTACAATTCTGAAAGTTCATTTGGTGAGAGTTATCTTACCTCATGTATACACTGGGAGTTATCATAAGTTGGGGGGGAAATATTTCATATTAAAGTGGGATTTCTGAGTTTCCTGCCACAACAGCTGGAAAGTGACATCATTTGTCACGCCAGCCTTGTGGGGAGTCATTCTATCAGAGATAGGAAAACCATTTCCTAGGTTTTGAAACTTATTGCAGAACTACTTTAACTAAAACCATTATTCTGCTTTTCAAAAAGCACCCAACGCCACCAACCAGCCAGCCTCTGATGCTTTCTGTTCCGGTTTGGTGAAATTCTAAGGGAGGGTAAGTGCCCCTTCATAAGGAATGATTGTTCAGCAATCTTCACCCTTAGCTGGACCATTCAAACTACTAATTTTTACCCGTAAGTGTTCTTTCAAAATAACAGCTCTCCCATATTAGAGTGCAAATGTCAGTTTTTATGTAGGCTGCTTACGCTGGGGCTCCAGAGTATGTTCAGCTTTTAATCCTACCATTGGCATCACTGCAGGCCAGCTCTTGACCTCCTCTGCTCAGAGTTACCGCTGTGTTTGTTAAACCACTCGCCTGTTTCCAGTACAGAGCAGAAGTGCAGGACTTGGTGGCAAGGTTGTCACGAAACACTGAATTTCATGCTGCTGAGCGGGAGCAGCACAAGATGTCTGCAGCTCCTAAACTCCCCCTGAACTTTGGGATTTGCTATGAGGAAAATGCTTGCAATTACAACCACAGACCTGAATTCGTTCTCCCCCTCCCTTTTCTCTCAACCCTTGGCCTGAGCAGTGCAGCTTCTCCTTGCCAATCTGAACTTTGCAGTTACGGGAGGATGAATCAGGCCGCTGAAATCCATCGCTCCTCAGCTCTGGAAGGGGGTGGAGCAGCATCCCAGGCGGGAGTCACTGATCCCCATCATCTGCACCCTGACTCTCTCAGCATTTTTCGTTTCTTTTGAATGGGTTACTTTTTATTTGCAGCAAAAGCAGCCTACTTGGGTTAGCTTGAACAAATCAAGAGCGAGCTCCAAAGGGAAATCTAAAGTAACCCTTGGCTGCCCTGCCAGCCCCTTTCCTACAAGACGTGTACCACGAGGCGTGTTAAAGCCGTTGCCCGCGGTCTGTCTGTGGTGATGCAATGACAGTGACCGAGTGCATTGAGAAGACACTGCTGAGCCATTCTGTTCTGTGGGCAAAATCCAGGCAATGCTCTCAAGAGCCTGGCCTCTGAAACGAAACACAGACCCCTGCCTGGGTGTCTGCTCTCTGTGCATGAGAGTTAGGTGCTTCAGGACGTGATCCCAGAAGTCAGCGCTGGCCAGCCCTGGCTGGCTCCCATCTCAACAGAAATCCTGAGGGTGAGGAGTTATTTTAGGCTGCCAGGTATCAAATGCAGGCTGCTATTAGGAGGTGTCCCAGCTGCTTTGAACAGATGAGGAGACCTCTCAGCTCTCTCCTGAGTAATGCAACACAGGCTCCAAAGTAGCAGCTGGAGCTAAATGAAGTCTGGAAGATGGGGAGGCTTTTGTACCACCTCTGACTGGTAGTCCAGTGTTTAGAGCACGTGCCCAGTAGTGGGAAATGGTCTCTCTGTCTTTCTCACACACACACACACACAAACACACACAAATTTTATCTGACTCTAACCTCAGCTAGTCTGTTGAAAGTGGGGAAAGTCTGGGTAGATGCAGGGTTACAGAACTCAGTGCTACAAGAGCTTAAAAGCAAACCACAAACCACATCTGGAGCTAAGGCCACTGTGAGTTTAGGCAGCAGCTTAGTGAGCATGTATAAAACCACACACTTGATTTTAGGTGCCCAAATCCTACCCCAGTGTATTTTCAGATGATCAGACCCATGGCTCTGACTTGGCACCTTGTCCTCCCACACTGATGCTTCGAGGTCACTGCTGTGAATCCTGCCCCTTGCTAACCTCTCACTTTCCCTTTCAGCATCACCGACTGTCATTTGTGTAAAGGCTGTGGCCAGCATGATGACACTCTCTGCAAAGGGGAAAATGCAGCTAACTTATCCTGTTTTCTATATCATGATTGCTTTAATGGTGTCTTCTTGTGCTTTCCAAGTCAAGTAAGTGAGATTCTCCTTATCTCCTAACCTCTGTACACATTTTGTCAATCTTTTTTTTTCAGTACTGATATTGACTCCAGATAAAAGTTGCCCTCAAAGGCTACAAATTCCTGGAAGAGCATTGACATGAATGGATTGCCTGCAGTTGATGGCAGTGTTTTCTTGTGCTTTATTTCTCAGTATAAAATTATTATAGATGCTACCTCCTGTTAGGATCACCTTACAGATCCTCCCAAATTTACTTTTACTTTTGGCACAGATCTTGAACTCATTAAATGAAATCTATATTTAGGTAACCTTTTTTTTTGGGGAGAGGGGGGGTGTCTTACTTTTAGAAACCTTCATTGTTGACTAATCAAATGGCCACATTTCCCCTCGTTATGCCTCTCTTTTCCCCAGCTTACATCACTAGTCAGACCGAAGAAGTGAGTTTATTGCAACTTTCTCCCCGCCTCTGTTAATCTGCATGTTTTGCTTTGCCACCTTGTATGTCTGTACCTTTAGAGGAGCTAGTTAACGTCTGGTGCACAGGTGACAGGCAAGCTTTCCCCAGCGGCCTCTGGGCTGTTAAGTGATTGTTTTATGCTGCCTTTGCAGATTGCTGGGAGTGGCAGCATGGTAAAATATGGCTTGCAGCTGAACTGGGAGTCTATTCCCTTTATGCCGGTCACTCTGCTTCAGGTGCTGATAGCATCATTCAGTAATCTCATCTAGACTGCTCCAGTGTGAGTCTGAGCGCTTACTTGCATGATTATTTTCCAGTCGGAGA
This sequence comes from Todiramphus chloris collaris, assembly GCA_025345505.1. Taxonomy (NCBI): domain Eukaryota; kingdom Metazoa; phylum Chordata; class Aves; order Coraciiformes; family Alcedinidae; genus Todiramphus; species Todiramphus chloris. The sequence goes on along the minus strand of JANVCC010000070.1, from coordinate 1,002,366 downwards.
GCCAACCCAGCTTCCTTGTGGCAGAACATACCATTCCCATGTGGAATCGAGAAGCCCCTGCGTTATTATGCAGTGACTCTCCGTGGCTGACTCAGGAGCTCCCCTGTAACAGATTATAGAGTCATTTACATCCAGCCTGTCTTCCCTGGGAAAATGGCTCAGGGCCTTTAAAATAGGAAATAAAAACTCGGTAAATAGGAAGCTGCTGATTTAATGTCTCCTTCTTGCCAGTTGCTTTTGCTGGGTCAAAATTAAATAAGCAGTGAAATGTGCCCGTTTCATTCCCTGGGCTCAGTGTCTCTTTCTCTATTCCCTCTTGGACACATTTTCTAAAGGAGACAGTGCTGTCAGTCTAAATTTTTCATTCTGTTTGTTTCCTCTCATTTTACTTGACTGTCTTGTGTTAGCTGAGCACAGCCAGTGCTGGAATATCCTCCTGGATTCAATGCTGGGCCTTGATATCACTGTTTTAGTCCCCATGACCAAGTTTGTTGCAAATGGGAGAAAATAATGAGGTGTTTTCAATTACTTCAAAATCCTGACTATCCTGTGGATATGTAGGATTTCTTTATTTTTAAAGCACCATGGAGACTGTTCAACAGTTGCTAAAATAACCATGCAATTACTTTAATGGCTAAAACAGATCCAAGCTTGGGTTTTTACTGAGCACATATATTGTAGCAGTGAAACATTTAAGTGTGGTTCTTTTTATAGGTTTTGAATACACTCTGCAGCCTCCTGATTTTTCTCTTTCTGTCTAAAATGCATCGTTTACGTAACAGAGTATCTGCTGGTGTATCCCAGAGGTCACACTCATGATTCATCACCCTATGGGTAATTGTTGATAGCTGTGGCCTCTGTACAAGTGAGTTAATGGCTTTGCCTTGTTCATCTGCCGGTCAAGGCTGTGTGGGCTGCTGCACAGCCAGTGTCCCAGTCCTGCAGGTTTCTCTGCTGCTGTGGTCCCACACGCTCTCGTTCCCGGTCCTGGTGAGGGTTTCTGTTGCCTATCTGAGGAGCACAGCAGAGAGTTCCCAACATGAGGAGCACAGGCTTGGAGCTGCCTTCCTGGACTCTCCCATCAGGACAGAGTGTGCATGGATAAACATACAAATACATGCTTTAGCCAAGTTGGATTGAGTAGCGGCAGCAATGTGGACTTCAGCAAAGTGAAACAGTTCCTGTGAGAACTTGCATGTTCCCATCCAGGCTGGACATACAACCTTACATAACCTGTTAAAATTAGAGCAACTTGTCCCTGGCTGCTCGCAGGCAGCACTGCTTCTAAGGACCACTGCGGGCCGTAAGCAGTGCTGCCCTAGCATTCCTCCCTTAGCTGTGGCAGACAAAAGTTTCCTGAGAGTGGCTCAAAGAACTGTCCAGCGACAGCCTGCAGACAGAGGAACCCATGGCAACCTTCTCGCTTTCGCCTGTTTGTACTTTGCATAGTCAAAACCAGAAGGTGAATTCAACACACGTATGCATCTGTCTGAGGCTACTTGCTGTTGTGGTAACAAAGGGTTGGTCATGCTTATTGTTAAACTGATCTAAAGTGGCTTAACTTCACATGCGGTGAACCTCCTGTAGGCAGAAGGTGCAATAATGCTTCTCTTCCAGGTTCTTGAATCAAGCAATGCATCTGTACAAAGCGACCGCCGTCGTGCCCATTAATTTTGTGTTCTCCACCACCAGCGCCATCATTTCAGGTTTGTTTCTGCCCTTCTGCCTCTGCAGAACCATTTTCTAGGCACCAGCTTTTTGAGAATTACTGCCTGTGACCAGAAACTCAAACCACTCATCTTTGTCTTCACAAAAAGATTTTGCTGAGTTGACGGGTGTTTAAGTGCTCAAAAATGAGCTAGTTCACATCTTTTGAAGCAAAATAAAACCCATCAAATTCTAGCGTTTCCAGCATTGATACGTATGGTTTACTGTGCCTTGCTGGCTTACTAGAAGTACCTGCACTTATCCTGTCCTCATCTTGACATCCAGTAAATGCATTTACCATGTGCACTCCAGCCTCTCCATGTCTGAACTGGTAGAGTAATTTTAACAGCCTGGCAAACTACTCAAATGACAACCAGCTGTGTTTCATAGCGGTTAGTGTATATTTTATTTCGGAAGGTGGAACTCTAGGTTAAGTGAAGGAAATAAAATGACTCCAAAGACTTTTTAAGCATTTAACATTTTATTCTGGGTGAGAACTTTGAACTCGGTGCTGTTAAAGAGGGACTGCGAACCTTGGAAACGGTGCGCAGCTGAAGAACATGAGCGGGAAGGGCGACCGAGGCGCTGTATCAGCAACGAGCCAAAATGATCCCGTTGTTAGAACATTTATGACTCATTTTAACGCACACTGGGGGCTTTCCTGTCATTGCTATGCAGGAGTTTCTCATGCGGAGCTGCCATTAATGAGCGAGGGAGTTCGCTTTGCGCGCAGATTGCCTCGGCACCTGTGCTGGGACAGCCCTGCGCTCCGTGGCTAGGACGAGACCTGTGCCAAAAGCAGGGGGCGTTCTTGGGACCATATGGGGAGCTTGGCCTCGTGCCTCCTTAAAAGATCAAGTACCTATTCAGGAATGGCTTAATAGCTTTGAGACTGGATACATGTGCATTTGCACCAGGTTAGTTAGAGCGGTGTAGGGCTTGGAAGAACAACCTCTGCTGAATCTCGCCAGGGTGCTCGTAGCAGGTACCTCACCTTGTGCCTCCCCCAGCCACAGCTACAGCCTTTGAAGCTATGGTCACACTTCTGCCGAGCTGGTTCACACCCTGGCATTTCTAAGCAAAACTGTTCTCATCAGTGGTTTAAAGCTAATATACCTGGCTGTGAATTGGGGCAGCTGAGATCCAGATACACATCTGGTTCTGTCACCTCCACTGCAGAGGTGCTAATTCCTGGAAGAAGGGTGATCAGAAACAGCTAGCGATCCCTTTAGACAGAAAGATTTGGCAAACTTTCCTACTGGAGCCCTTAACCCGGTGTAAACATCAGGGACACAGCTAGTTATTGAAAAGGTGTTCCCAGTTGGAGTTAAGGTGTCCACATGGCCCGTCCGAGTGGCTTATCTAATCCATGCAGGTCCTGTTGGCTGGATTGCTGTGACTCTGCCTGTGAGTGAGACCTTGGAATTTGACCTGAATAAAAATGGTTGCTGACAATGCAAAAAATATCTGCGACTGTGAAGTTGCTAACACAGCACATGCTCCAAGCTGGCAGATTAAATCTTCTCCAGTCCCGTGCGGTACCTTGAGAAGGCCTGAATAACGGAAGACGGGCACATAAAGCGAACTCCTCACAATGTGCATTAATTTGGGTTGGGTTTTTTTGCTCCGTTTGAGTGTGACACTGCTCCTGACCCTCCCAGCTGTAATTCATATCACTTGGAAGCTGGTCAAGATCTGCAATTCTTGTTTCTGTCACATTCCAGGGGTCATATTTTATCGGGAATTCCACAGTGCAGCTTTGCTGAGCGTGTTCATGTTTCTGTTCGGGTAAGTGGATCAGCCTAAACTCTGCACTCGTGTTTGTACTGCAGCAGTATTGCCTTGCGGGATCCCTTCTTTTCTCAGTAAGAAGAAACCCATCTTGTTATTAAAGTATTATGGAATAGCCATTATAGTAAGATTAAAAAAAAAAAAAAAAAACAAAAAAACCCCAACCCAAAACATTAAAGGAAAGATTGATGTCTGTGCTTTGGGAATTCAGAGGCCTGGTTTTGAATCCAAGTATGTAAAAATGTGAGACACTTATGAACTACTAATCTCCTGATGGAATGAAAAAACAGCAGCATGTGTTCCCCCAGCAGGAAGGAGAAATCACTCCTTTTCACCACAGATCATGTTATCGGGGGTACTTTTACAACTGTGAGAAATCTTCTCCCACATTACCTTCCACTTGCCTGTCCAGCTGGTCTTTGGTGCCACTAGGCGTGGGCAATTAGATGTGTTAATTGCCTACAAGGCAGTTCCGTTATACCTCTTCCCATCTTCCTGTGCCAAGAAAGACGCAGCACGCCTGCGGAAAAGTCCAGAGCACACTAAGAAGCTGTTAACAATAACTGTCTGAAGACACACCGAGGTGTCGTGAGAGCAGAAACCTTCTGCTGGCTACCAGCAGCAGAACAGCCCTGGGGACAGGTGACAGCTACTCGATAATGGGCTTGGGATGGTTAAAAGCACCTCCCAGAGGAGTCTTTCCACAGTGCTGCCAAGAAACGGGGCTGAGGGCTCCAGACCTCTCCATCCTCTGCAGCTGGACCCGAGTAGGTGCACGGAGCTGCTGTCTTGTCTGACTGCAGGAAAAGTGACAACAAATGGAGATGAGCAAACTGAACCATGTATTTGGCAGGCAGGAATTAGCGATCGCGTCCAACGCGGAGCGGATAGGAGATTGATCCAAGCATAGCAGTTTTTCATTGCCCTGGCTTGCAGCTTGCCCCTGAGACACTCGCTCAAATGAGAAAAACAACAAAGATGTTGATTGTCTGCAGATAGACTGTTAGTGAAGTTGTGAATGCTGGAATGCCAGCTTAGGTGCTCTGTGAAGGTTTGCTCAGGGATTCAGATGGTGTGGTCTCACACAGGCATTTGATTAGGGGTATATTGCTGAAAGTACAGTTTTGGAACTGACAATGAGTCTTCAGGAAGCAAAAACTAGACTGCAAGGAAGCCCAAGGTGAATTTATAGAGCTGTGAGGAAGAAAAGGTTCTTTATAAACTGGGCAGCTTGGGTTTGAAAGTCCTTGAAAAAGATACGGGGAAATAAAATCTTGTTTCAGCTGCAGCGAGCTGTTTCTAACGCTCCTATGCCACTGCTGGTTTGCAGGTGTCTCCTGTCTTTCCTGGGTGTATTTGTAATCACAAGAAATCAAAAAGAGGAGCATTTACAAACTCCTTTTATTGACTGTGGGCATATTCCTGGTAAGTAGGGCTTTTTTCTGTCTCTGTTTAAAAATGAGATGTCAGATAATGGGGTGACCTAGGAGAGTTCAGTCACAAATGCGCTCTAGTCATACTTAATAAATAGACTGTTCCCTTAATTTCTACCCCTGTTCCCAGCAGATTTTTCAAGGAATTTTTCAGACGTTTTCCAAGCTATTGTTACAACCAGTCAAACAAAAACAATGATTACTGGGGCAAAGAATGTTTAAATGATGGATTGGTGGGGGATTTGTTTTATTAAAATTCTTCACAGAGTTGTTGTTTTTTCCTGCTCTCACCCCATTTCCTTAGGACAAAAAATGACAGGCAAAATACAACCAGATTCCCACAGTACATGCTATGGCACTTTGAATAATGAAGACAACTCAGTGAAAAGTCAGAGCTGAAAGAAGAAAGCACCTTACGTGCCAATTAGCAGGAGGAACACCACTGGAACAAGGACCAGCAGCACCTTCCTGGGGGACATATTCAAGTATATGTTGAACTCCTATATGTTGATGAGTCATAGTATTATTTATTCCTGCTTAACGTATCCCATGGTTGTCCCAAATGTGTTCTGAAGATAAAGGAAACCTTCAGAAAAACTAAATAACCATTAATAAAATGGAACATTCTCCTAAGTTTCATATAACATTTTCATAAGTAAAATCAAAGTATTCTGCTATACGTATAATACCTTTAAAAATCTGAGCCTTCCTGTTCATTGAAAATCGTGGGCATAAATACAGTATGCACAATATGCACACATGCAGTATTTTATATTGTGTGTAATGTAATCAGGAAAATCCTGATTATCTTATCCCATCAGATTCTCTTCCCTTCCAAGGAAATAAACGCTTGTGTGAGGGGAGAGGAAGAGGACGTTTGCCATAAGCATAGGCATGTGCTCACAGGCACGCATTTGAGGTGCACAGCCAAGGTAGAGCTAGGGAACCACTCCACAGCTTACATTCTCCCAGCAGAGTCCTGTGCATTGGGCTGGGCTACACTGTTAGTGTAGTCTAGCCTTGGGTTTAGCCTCTGTTTTCAGGAAAACAAGGTTTTAGTGCAGAAAGTGTCAAGTTCTCCAGAGGCAATGGTGGCCTTCATGGTCATTAGCACACCAGCCATGCTCCCTCTCTTGATGTGTCTTGGGAAAACAGACCTAAAAAAGAAAAGCAGGGCAACTCCTGCCTTCTTCCTAAACCAGTGATGACCCAGCATCAGGAAAGGCTGTAAAAAACAGGATCACAAAGAGTGACATCAACAGTACAAATTTTCCTTCATTAAATGGTAGTGTCTCCACACTGATTTGAAGAGCCAGCAGTGATGGGAACCGTGGCAATAGAGGCTTTGTGTTCAGGTCTGGGAGGTCTCAGTGTTCCTCAGCTCCAGCCTCCTGGCAAGAAAGCTTGGTCTGGGCATTCACTGTGGGTCCAGTTCCCCCTGCCTGATAGCACCAGTTCACTTCAGCCAGCACAGTGCAGGTCGGACACCTCCTCTGCAGAAACAAGGGAAAGTGCTCTTGAAAAACTGCTCGTGCTTTGGACAAGATGCCTGATTTAGGTTTGAATTCATCTGCAGTAATGGATAGGGGCCATAGGCTGTGTGTATGTTTTTTCAGTCTGGGTTTTTTTTTTTTTCCACAAATAATTGGGGTTTTAAATTTTAAAATAGGTACAGCCGAAGATCCATAAGAGTTTCATTTCACACCCTGCAAAGTGCCCAGAGTTGCAGTTTGTCCTAAGCAGCGATGTCCTGGGAGCCAGGGTGGTGGTAGGACTTTTGGGGCTGTTTTCCAGCATGGATCTTTTCCAGCTGGCACTGGACCAGACTGTGTCTGCACCTTACTTGTACCAGCTGCCTGGCTGTGGCCTTCCTTTCCCCTCTTACAGCTGGAGTTCATCTTTCTAAAGCTTAAAATACAATAAATAAATAAAGAAAGCACATTCTTTTCATATGCTTTCTCCGGGGAGACAGAACATGCCTTTATCTTTCTTCTGCGAGTCAAATTTAAGCCACTTTGTAAGTCTCCAGCGGGTGTGTGTGCTGGAAACAAGAAGCCTACAGGTTTTCATTCTGTGACCTGCGAAACAAATGGGTGAAAGGATTTGGGTTTGTTTCTTTTTTGGAGAGATGGCCTTGGGCATCTTTCCAAATTCTGCTTCCATGACTCAGGAGGGCTGGAGGAGGCAGTAAGGGTTACTAGGTACATGATTTTCTCTGTGGAAAAAATTGTGATTTACTTTAAACTACTGTATTTCTTCCTGAACAACTCTGTTTCTTCTTCCTGTGGATTTATACAAAGATAATAAGGTTTAAAATGTTTTCTTTAAACTCAGTGCAATTGAAATTAATTTGTGGAGCACAACACTTGTAGGAATTATATGCAATTAAAAGTTTGACATGATTCTTGAGATGTGAGCATGTTCCAACTGATTAATGTATTACAAGATCGGAAACATTCAGTGATGAGATTTCAGTACTGCTCTGCCGAGAAAAGGAGATGATTTGTTTCAAGAACCAGTTTCTAATCAATGTCATTTTCAGGTTCTGCTTGCAATAGTTAGGTTGCAACCACCCCAGACGAATGCCTGCTAAAAGAAAAGCCTTTTCACTGGAATACAGAAAAGTCTCTGGAGCCCTTCTCTTTCATAATGAGTTATTTCCTTGCACTGTTTTTCCTGACATCAAAAATGTGGGCCAGATATAAGCTGCAAAACTTGCACCTGCAGACTGAACTTTCTTGAAGAGAGCGTCTGCAGGATCTGAGAACATCAGAGCATGGGAAGGCGTGGTGGGCAGGCAGCGGCTCACACAGTCCCCCAGGCTCCAGCTTGGGATTTTTGACAGCCCAGAACCAGCAGGACTCGTTTAGCGCTTGTTCCACTGCTGGTCACGCTGTGGTGAGAGATGAAGTATTAACTGGCCATGGGCCTGGAAATGGGAGCTCTGGAGGGAGGCTGCTTCATTTTTGCCATAAAATATCAGGATGAATTTACCAAATGATTTCGGCTGGCAAAAAAAAAAAAAAGAAGTTTTGGACTGGATTTGTATTTCTGTCCATGGTAGGGGCCTGGCATTCTCCTGGCAGGCTTCCTGCCTGCTCCTCACTACTTTTGTTGGACTTGTGCTTTGCATGGAAGGGAGGGCACTGGTCACCTAAAACTGAAGGAGAGAGGTTGGCCATTCTAGGAGCTTGAGCTTCTGCTCTTGGAAGCTGCGGGTTCAGGTACTTGACAAGCTGCTGGAACAGTTGAGTGCTGCCAAGTCTGAGCTTCTTTTTCCCAGCTGTGAGGACCTGCATGGCCCGTGGCTCTCTGTAAGCCAGTTCAGCTCACTCACCCTGCAGAACCCATCTGCTTTCTTCTCCTTGCTGAGTTGGCTCTCTGATCCAAGGGACTCTGTCAATCAATCTCCTAAACAGGTCAGAGTCTGCCCTGCAGATGCCCAAGGTAGCAGTTCTGATGCGCCCCCCCCTAACTTCCCCAAGAACCGAAAACTCTGCCATTTCATGATCGCTGTGCCTGAGGCAGCCTCCAACCTTCACATCACCCACAAGTCCTTCTCTGGTCGTGAAGAAGAGGTCTAGCAGGGAGCCTTCCCTAGATGACTCCCTCACCAGCTGGGTCAGGAAGTTCTCTTCCACATGCTCCGAGAACTTCCAGGCACAACAGAACAGATCCTAAATAAAGTTAGGTGGCTTCTGAAGTGTGTTTCTATTTAATCTAAATCCCAGTTTTGCAGTTAGGCCCATAAAGTTTGTCCAAGCCTTTGAGGGAGAGAGTGCATGTAATAGTATAAATCTGCAGTAGCATTTTGACTGCAAATGGACCCGGGTATCAGTGCCGGGGGGATTTGTGTCAGTTCACAAGGTAACGATGAGGAATTCAGTTACCTTAAACAGACTGTGATGAAGATTCAGTTTAATTTGTGTTCAGCAGCAGAATCAGAAATGCATCGTGGTGGCAGGAGAGTTTTGTGTGAAAACAGAGGGACGACTCCAGGGGACCGCTAATAGACAGAGATCTCCTGGACTCCTTGTTGACAGCGTCAAGAAGGCATTTCTTGACAGTTTTCAAAGTAGAGCTACTGGGAAGAAATTATTGACCACGTGGTTCTAGCACTGACCTATCTTACCTGAAGTCAGTGCATGACTGTAGCCCATGGCACTAACACCTTAACCATGAAGAGTGGCTTGTGGCCATTGATAAAGGAGCCAATTTCTGTACTTTGCTAGATCACGTTGGGAAAAATAGAAATGATTGATTTAAGCCTCCAGTACACACACACGCTTGCCAGCTCTCCAGTTGGAGCTTTCCACTCTTGGAATAGGCATTGCCTTGCCTAGAGGAATTCTTTGGAGTCTGCTGCCAGGTCTTTTGCCAGAATCATTAAACGGGTTGCAAGAACAGCGCTGTCATTTGTCTTCTATTTGATAGCTGGTGGGCATAAATCCAGAACAGCATGAACAAAAGATCAGGACTTTGCTCTCCATTTGAAACAAAATGGAAGTGGGTTTTTTTGCGTTTGAATATCTTGGGTACCAGGCCCAGAGCTTCCTGCTGGCTGATGCCCTCTAATGCCAAGAGCAAGAGAGAAAGGTTGCGTGGTGTGGGGGCTGCTAATTAGGCAGCTCTTATCTGTCACTGGAGGTTACTGCTGATAACGCATCTTATGGCGATAGAATACAACAGCCAAGCACTGGAGCCACTCTTCAGGTGTCCAAGGACAGCTGCTCTGTGTTTTGCACAGACAGGGAGGGGAGCTGAGGAACATGATTTACTATCACTAAGCGTCGCAGCTACCCGGGTGTTTATTTTTTCCAGACAATATTTAACAGTTAACAAACAGGCATGTCCTGGCAAATGGCTGGATGCTGGGTGCGTGGATGCACTGCAGGATTCCGTGCATCAGGGTGAGTAAAGCAAACAGCAAACAGCCCTTGGTAAAGCAAACAGCAGGCTGCTGGTATGAGAAGGAAGCTCAGCTCTGGCCTGGCCTCCTGCACCGCTCCAGTCAGCTCCAGACAATCTTCTCCAAGCACTTCTGTGTGAACCCCTTGGCCCATCTACAGAAGAAGGCACCCCATCCTCTGCTACGAGTCAAAGTAGAGGATCCACCAGTGCCATTAGTAATTTGTACTAGCAATGAGTCATTGCTTGCTTTTTGAACTGTGCCTTATGTCTATTTTAACGTGTCTGGATTTAGCTTGCAGCTATTTGTCTTTTGCCAGTGATTTAAAGCACTTAGTAAGTCCCTCTAGTAAAATACAGTATGATGACTTGGACTTTTCACTAAGCCAAACAGACGGACCTTTTAAGTCTCTCACCATCAGACATTTCTGCCAGCCCTCAGATTGTTTTCTCTGCTTGTTTTCTGCTCTTTGTCCATTTTTCCAGTGTCTGTAGTTGGCCAAATTAAAAATCAGATCCTAGCAGCACTGAAAAAGTAGCACAGAGCTGGACCAGACCCATGTTGGGGTGCCCAGCTTTGCCTGTGCCCCCAGCTGCAGCCCCCCCACCTCTCCCCGAGGTGCTTATGCTTTCTGGTTTGACACGGAAAGGTAACAGCAGATGGTCTGCGTGCCCAGAGATGCAGCAGCAGCAGCAGCAGCAAGTATTTTCAGCAGTTTTACTTCTGACACATTGCTGAGTTCGGTGATGGGCCAAAGAGTAGGTACAGAGGTCCCTGGAAGGCCCAGCACAGCAGAAGACCCAAAGCCCTCTGGTGCAGGCACAGTGGCAGCTGGCAGCGGTGCCAAGCAGCCTGACAGAGCCGCCCCGTCCCCAGCACCTGGGGGGTCTGGCAGAGCTGAACCCGGATCGAGGGGCGGGCGGCTCGCTCAGGGGCTGGTTAAAGTGCTGTGGGCAAATAGTCCCTGGGAGGGCTGCCTGGGTGCCGGGACACCCAGCCCAGCTCAGCTGCGCTCGCCTCAAGGATGGCGATGGCGCACCAGAGAAAAGTTGCTAGTATTTATCATACTCAACAGAAGAAAGGCTTCTGCTCCATCTGCCCCAGGCATGGTGGGGATGCCTCTGGAAAGCAGCATCTCCCTGTGAGAGGACACAGGCCCTGCCAGCACCGGACAGGGCAGCAGCGGGGTGCGGGTGGGTGGCTGCCCTGGCCTCTCTGGCTCCTGCAGCCGCTCAGCCTCCCCCTCAGCTTCCCAAGGCTCCCCGCTCGGTCCTGCTCCAGGGTGCACCCTGAGCTTCTTTCTGCCCGCACAAGGGACGAGTCTCCCTTTCGGGGTGCGGGTTTTGAAAGGCACTTTTGCTGGAGAGACCGGGGTGCGTTTCCAGCCCGAGGCCCCGTGCTACGCCACAGAGCAGGCACAGCTGGATTGCTGGTGCTCTTGCGCCGTGAATGCTTTGAATTCAGAGCTTTGAGGCGTTTGGGGTGGTTTTTCTTAGTAATATCAAATGAAAAAAAAATAAATCAGTAATGTCAGTTCAATTAGCCTGAGGTAACTTGTGGTGGAATTTTTAATTTTTTAAAAATTAAAATGCTGCTTTAAATCTTTGCAAATAAAAGGCCATGCTGGAGCACTTTGAATGTGATTACAGTGACTCACATCTTTAACGGCTTCTTTTTTTTTTTTAAATCTCAAAAATGGCTTTTTTTCAAACAAAGTCCTACAAGACCTCATATAACAAACAAGGGTTACTGCTCTTTTCCACACATAACATGAAAAATATCCCTGAGTGGAGCGAACTGCAGCCCATCTGCTGTAGCTTGGCCCGGCGCACGGCTCAGCTCCCTGACCATTACGCACTGCCCTTGGTAAAGCAAACCACCTGCTTCCTGCACGCGGTCCCTCCCCGAGCCTCCCCAGCACTTCTCCGCGGAGGAAACCCATCCAAACTGCTGATGGGGATGACAACTTTGGCATTCCCTTTTGCTATATTTGTTCTTGTGCCATTTGTTGTTCGCTCAAGTGCTCTGTGGACTTTTCGTCTTCTTTTCCACCCAGCCCAGAACAACGCCGGCTGCGCCAGAGATAAACAGACTCTCACTTTCCTGTTTGTTGCTCTCCCTCGCTCTCCAGCTGCAGTCAGCAAAGTTTTCGCTTGGGAACCCATAAGGGCACCCTTGAAAGGGAAGGAAAAAGACGGAGAGGCAATTTTGCCAAGGAGTGATCTGGAGGTCAGTCCCCTCTTCCCTGATTCAGGGTCTGATGCTGGAGATGCTTAACTGAGCTGAGCCTTTCCTGAAGCCCACTTGTACTCACATGAATTCCAGAGGTACTTCCCAGGCACTCTACCTAGACACTCGCAGCAGAGACAAACCCTAATTTTGCAAAGGCTGTGCTGAGTACAACGTGGCTTTCCCCCCGCTGCTCGCTCTCAGGCTCCACAGCTCTGCCAGATGAACAGAGCGAAGCCAACGCCATGGCACCGTGCCCGCCGAGCAGCCGTGCCTTGCCGGCACTGGCCACGAAGGGAACCCTCCACTAATCTCACCATGACTGCTCGAAGCAGATCAGGGATCACTCGCATAACCCCATCCACCAGCTACCCTGGCCGGGTGCTCCGCAGCCCTGGGCCAAGGAGGTGGGCATGGCTCCAAAGGGCTCACTGCTTTACCAGACAAATGGCTTTCCGTGGTATGCACTGCTCCGCAGCACCAATTACTGGTCAAAACGTTAATGTGAAGTTTCAAAGTCCAAGTTGAAATCCTTTCCCAGTCTGCACTGGAGACCGTTAGCTACACCTTCAGGAACTGGAAGAACTGGGCTACTGGGAGGTGAGGACTTCTTCTCGGCCATGACCCGGCTGCTGCAGTGTGGAGGGTGCTGTGGTGGCACTTCATATGGCCATCAGGAAAAGATGCATCTTTCCTTCTACATTAGAAAGGAAATAAATTAATTTGCTAAGAAATAAACAGTTTTCGCTACCTTCTTCTCTGTAGTTAAACCATATTGTCAAATCAAGCGGTTATAAATAACCATCAGCAGCACTCTGAGGCAAACATCTCATATGAAAAAACTTCATCTTAGATGGTGGAAATTTGGCAGAGTTTTGTGATCAGCTCAAAACGGGCTCTTGCGGCAGAGAATGGTGCAGTGCTGCCAGCTGTGCCCGAGAGCAGGACATTTGCCTTCTCTAAACAGTGTTCTTTGGAGGAAAAAGTGTTTCTGGATCTATCTATGTGGTTAACTGGGTACTTGGGTGGCATAGGTCATATCTCACTGGTACCAGCCCTACCGTGTGTCAGTTAGGGTGTGATGTGCTGTGCCCCTGGTGCTCAGAGTGAACCTCTTTTTAAGTTCTTGGAGCCTGAAGTTGTGCAACGTGTAGCAAATATCACTAGAACTGGAAAAAAATACTTATTTGCTATGCATAAATAAGTCGTCTAATGCAAAATAAAAACCACAGCTTTAAATGTGTCATCATTAACTGTTGGCCAAAAGAAAAATCATAGCTTAAAAATGCGTCACATCTGAGTGGCCAGAACTCAAGCCTATGTTGATTTGTTTTGTTCCGCTACATGGTGGCTGTAAACACACCAAGCCCATGTGGCAGAACCGGGCTGCACTTGGGGCCATATGAAACAGGGTAACATGTGCAACGTATGCTGCAGTAAAGCACTGGTTAAGATGAGCTCAACATCAACCTACAAGAATATACTTGTGCTAAAAAAAGCTAGGAACAGACCAAAGTCTATTTCAGTAAACGCCAGTGCTCTCAGATTGCAGAGAAGCCATGGTGGGTACCAGAGTTCCTGTGCTTCCCTTCAGCTGCTCAATAATCAACAACCAAACTACTGGCATTAGCTGGGGGGGGGGTAGTGGGAGGCATTCAGACCCTTCCCTGGAGCCTGTGCTTATGACAAGATGTTTGGCAGCAGAGGTCAGAGACAAACCTGAATTCCTGCGTGCTTGGAGGTGCACCAACATTTGCGTTCTTTTTTCAAAGAATCAAATTCAGGCAAAGTAGGTCGTAAGTAGCCATAATACCTGACCTTCTCACCTCTGGAGCAACCAATCCTGTTGGCTCTTCCCCATTCCTTCCATTTGCCTTTCACAGCAGGACTTTAGGGTGCCAGTGGTCAGGACACCAGTTTTGCTCCTCTGCACACATTTGTGTTTGACATCATCTGCTTAACATCTTGTCCTGAATCCTTTTGAGTTAGCTCCATATGCAGTTTGTTGGGTACTTGGTGGCATCTGGGTAGGACCCAGGGGTGTGACTGCAGTACAAATAATTCACTAAGATAACAGGTAGCATGAAAGCGAGAGCAAATAGGCTTAATGTGTTTGAATTACAAAGTTTTCAGCAAGCTCTGGTAGAAGCAAGCTCTAGAACAAGGCTCCAACAAACTTTACAGGAGAAACAGTGGCAGCAAGGAACCTAACTAGTCTTCAGCTGGAGATGGTGTAGCTGTTACAGTCACTCTTGGCTTGCTGCAGCTGAAAAGCTGCAATGGGAACTGGGCATAGCAGAAAGCACCTCCTTTCTGTAGAGCAGAGCTGTGAGGAAGGGAAAAGACCTGCATTTGAGCCAAGGCTATGCAGTAGCTGGGATAGAGCAACCTGCTCTAGGTGCAGATGTCCCTGCTCACTGCCCAAAGGTTGCACTAGATGACCTTTAAAGGTCCCTTCCCATCCAAACCACCCTGTGATTCTATTTTCCAGAAGCAATATTTATACTGGAAAAGCCAACCCAGCCTACTGCAACTGTGGTAGTTAGGGCCTCAGCAGCATCTGATGTGGTGTCCAGGAGACAAAAGGGTTGGAGTAAAGTAATAGAAACCCGCTGGGTTTTATTACTAGCACTGCTGCATCTGGTCTGTGTGATCCATGAGTATCAAGCACCTGGTGGAAGATGGCAGTCTGACGCAGCGAGCTGTCATAGACCCTACAGAGTACAGACAATGCATGAGGCAGGTATTTTGTCGCTTCCCAAATAAATAAAACAGTGGACACACTTCTCCAAAGCAGTGTTTCTCCATGCTTTTAATCCAAAGATCCACAGACTTTTGGAGAACTAAGCTGCAGGTTGCTTGAGCAGTCTTGATGCAGTGGTCTTATGAACAATAAACTAAAAATTGCCCTGCCCTTTGAAAGCTGTGACAACATGTGTGGGGAGGGTCGGGGCAGCTTTAGGATGGGGAGATCATGGGGAGAGTTGCTTTGTTTTAGTGATCTCACTACCTATTCTCTGCAGTCTTTCAGACCGCAGAGCACAGGTTGAGAAATACTCTCCCTCAGCTACAATAACATCTGAGAGCAGAACTGAAGTCCCTGAAGCTGACGAGTTCGTGAGGGATTGCTCGGGCCACAGGGGGTGGTTGGACCTCTCCATTGTTATTCACAGTGAAACAGAAAATAGCACCTTTCATTGTTGTCATAGCAAAGGAAATGTTCAAATGTTCAAAGTAACCCATGCTGTTCTTCAAGCATGTGTGGAAAGCCTGAGATGCAGCAGCTCCTGGGTACTCCGGGGAACCAGAGGATAAAACCAGAGCCAACACATTCAATGCCACCCTTGCTCTGACTGACATCAGTGATGATCAAACCATGAAAGAACAGAGAGAGAGTATAGGCTTTCAGGGAAGTTGCATCAGCAGTCACCACTGTTAAGAGCATCCCAAGGAAGAAAGGTGAGTGGGCTCCAGAAGATGCAGACAGTAAATGTACAGACCCCTGCAAAGAGCCAGGCTGTCTAGTGGGTTTCTTTTGGTTTTTTGGGGTTGAGGTGTAGCCCTGTAAGAGTCTGAAAACATTTTCTCAGTGAATTCGAGTTGCCACAGAAATGAGCCATAAAAGGACAGTCTGACTAGCATCTCCTGCCCATCAAATTTCCTTTTGAAAAGCAATAAAATGTGAATATTGAGGAGTCTCCTTTTGGTACTTAAAGTGGTCTTGCTTTTCCGTTCTTTTTCAGGAGCACTTAAGAAAGATACCTCTTTTCCTTTAGTCAGTAGAAGAGCAATGAAATTACAGTCATCTGAAAAATACTGGCATTAGCTCTGAAAAAGGATTATACAGAAATATGTCAAATTAAAAAAACCCAAACCAGTAAATTAGATTTTTGTTATAGTCTGTTTAAGATAACTGGATTCCTCTGAGTGCGTAGCATGTTCATCATTGTGAATGTCAACATTTCCAAAGGTAACTTTCATGAAGTCTCAAACAGTCAACCATCAACACCCACAGAGCCTGCACAGCAAAACCAGTAATAAACCCACTTGGTGTAACAACCACTGCTGTTCTCTCTCCCCATCCCTTTCGTTTTTTATGTAAAAGTATGTGCCTATGTATGTGTCTGTGTGTGTAAAACGGACATAACTTTAGCAAAGAGCAGGACTTTCTTGTCTCTACACTTATCATGCATTGATGGCTCAAAAATATATCATTCCGAAAGAAAGGGAACTCTTCCTTCTCCCGTGTCATCCCCCTACAGGAAGAACTTTCATTTTCCTGCTCAAATCATCACTTGAAAAAATTTTGGACTGGAACAGGACTAAACCTAAACATGTGCATTTCCAGCAGGTTTGGGTGGTTAGCTGTGGAGAGCATTTGGTTTCTATGAAGTCATTTGCAACGGAAAAAAAAGGGTTGTTATAAGTGATTTCATTTTTTTTCAAAGATTACGTTCTTGACAATGTTATACAATAAACCCCAAATTGCTGGTTTATAGGCCAAACACAAACAGACCAACACAAGAGCAACAGTGAACAAATTGGCCTGGACAAGGAAAGCTTTCCTGAGATAATTAAAAACACCTCGTGCCTGCACTGTGAGAAAGAAGACAGCTTTCAAAATGTTTATCTTCACGCTAAAACAGGGGTCCTAAGTCTGAGTTTGAAAAGTGGCTGAGAAGTAGCTGGCCCCATTGAGGAGCAGATGCTCAGCCAGGGCTTGGTGGGGACCAGACTCGGGACCAGAGCCAGCCAGCGGGTCAGCTGGGATGGTCCCAGGACAAGTGGGGCAGGGACCTCCTTCCTCTTATTTCTGCTCAGCTTCACATCTCAGAGAGGCACATTCCCCTGGTCTCAGAGGTGCATCCTTTGCCAGCTCTCTCACAGTCTCTCCTCACATGAGGCTTCCCATTAACCACCACCACCCCGCCCCCAGCAATTTTAGCCTCTCTGTTTCTCCCTTTTGGTCCCTCCATCCTTTGGCACCTGTGGATGACCACTGCACAGCCCCTCCAGCATCTCCTGCAGATCACCCCACTGTTGGGGTAGCTGAAATAACCCTTTTTTTGGCAACATGTCCTTCTCCTGCTGCTTCTCTTCACGTTAGCTTCACCTAAGTTATTTATGGTTTATATGAAAAGCTAGGGTGAGAACAAAGGTAGACACAGCAAAAAGGCTTTGGTTGTAACTTCACTCTCAGACCCTAACTTTAGGAAACTTCTCCCTCCTGGTGACAGGTTACCCAGCAGGGCCCTTAAGGTGTCACATCAGCTGTATCGGGAACAGCATGCCGCATCCAAGAGGAAAAGATTAAAGCACTGTACTTGTGAAAAAATTGTTAAGGGAAAGTTTCATAGTCAGTGGGAAGAGTTTGTGAGGCTGAGAACCACGTGCTGGTAACATCCATCCACTTGTGGTTTGGCCCTGTCTGGGAGCAGAGCACCCTGCAGCCCCTCACTCACACACAGAGCCCCCCCAGAAATGAGGGCTCAGATAAGGAGTATCTCACAGGCCAACACAAGGGGAGAAGAAACAACAGACAACAGCTAAAGCCAGTGACATGAAATGCAGCTGCAGGGACAGCCTGCGGAGACCCCCGCACCCTGCCCGGCTCATCCTGCCCCTGGATAGTGGGCATGACACCAGCATGACATCAAATACCCTACTGGCCCTTTAGTTGTCTATCCTGGCTGTGGGTCCTTCCAGCTTCTTGTGGAAATTAACCCTATCCCAGCCAAACCCAGGCCACCACTACCCTTCTGCAACAACGGGTACCGCCAGCCGTGCATCCAGCTGGGTATCCTGTCTCTGGCCACAGCCAGGTAGTGCTGGAGCAAAGGGCAGGAACTCCTGCATCTGGCAATTGCACATCTGGTGAAAGTGTTGGTGGCCTTCTAATCAAGAGTCAAGGCTTCTAGGAACACATTCTTCTAGGATGAACGGATGGCAACAGAAAAAAGAGGGGCTGATGTGCCACCAAAGTGTAAGGGTAAACACCAGGGCGATGTCTCCACGTGCTGCTGTGCTTACTGTTGACTAGCTAATACTCCATGAAAACCAGATTTAGAGCCAGGACACACTGGACACCTGAGTAACCTTGCATGCATCCGAAGTTAAGAGGCTGCCTTGCTGGTTGGACGATGAGCAGCTAGGGCTCAGGCAGGTTGATTCCAGCTACCGCAGTTCTGCAGCGCTTCCTCGCACAGACAGAGCAGAACACAGAAGTGAAGCTGGGAATGTCAGCAGTGCCTTAGAGGTCTGCAGCAATACTGGAAAGGGCCAAAATGGATAGTGGCAAATAGTGGGGAAAAGGTCATGAGAAAAAAAAAATCAGAGAAGTAAATTGTATTAGCAGCAAAACAGGGCATGACCCTACCATTTGGCAAAGTTACAGAAACGTTAACCTTTGGAAATGCTATTATTTCACTGCTGTTGGAAAGTTGGCTAGAAAGGCATCGCTCAGGTCTGACTCAGTTCTAGGGTTTCTGCTGCGCTAAGCACAGTAACACATGAACACACCTCCCCTCTCGCAGGCTCGCTCGTAAGGAGCAGTCACTAAATGCTCTGTTATTCCTAATATTTTGCTACCCTAGGCAACCAACCACTGACTCCGCTCGCAATGACACAGCCTGGAAGAACTAGATAGTCTAGAATCAATTTGCTACTCCAGTTGACTTTGATTTTATGATCTTAACACTTGTCATTTTGGGAAGGAACAGAAGACTCACTGTTCCCAGGGTATGTAATGCTACTGGGAAGCCATAAATTTTAATTCAGTGCTTTTTTTTTCCCTCGTGAAGAGATGTTGTTCATATGTGCTGTCACAGTTGGGGGTTCCTCTCTCTTTTCCTTTTGGTTGCTTGTCCCTTCGTTAAGTTGGAGCAGGCTCAGAAGCACGACAGCTTTTGTTTCTGTCGGTGATGGATGTTAAGTGAGAGTTTTGGGCTGGTTTCCTTAGACCAGGAATTGTTTCACACCAGTTTTTCTGCTGGATGAGCTGGCACTCCTTGCTCCTACTGGATCCCTCTCCAAGCTCTGTCAATCACTATTTTTCTTCCTTCAGCATCCGGCTTGAATTTGAAGCGGCAGGAAATAGAGATTGATGGGTTTATTCTTTAAAGGAAAGGAATCAATTCAGAATGCACGCCGGTGCCCAAAAAGAGACTTAGGGAAGAGAATTGCCCTGCAAGTTTATCCGAGGGTATTTCAAGGCTTGAAAGTGGAAACAGGAAACTTATTAAAAAAATGTGTATTTTTTAATTTAAATTAATATTCTAATTTATAGGCAAACCATACTCCTATAGAGCTTTCCCTAAGATATATTGCTTCATATTTGGGAAAAATAAACCTGGACGTTTAAAGGCTCAGAGAAAATATAAATGAAAAGTAAACCCGAATGTTTAAAGTCTCAGAGAAAATATCTTCTTTTCATTCTTCCCTCTTGTATTTTCCACTTGCAACAAGTTTTGCTATGAGAAAAACTGAAGGTGCATACAGAAAAATGTCCTGTTAATTGAAGGGTGCCTCCTGAAGGCTGCGAAAGCAGATTGCTGATGCACTACCCGAAGGACATGCAATGACAGCAATCAAAGTTCAAAGGGGAATCTTTGAAGGGGTTTCGATAGCTTCAGATTATGGGATAAAAGTACAGCCTGACCGTGAGGCCAGAAACCCTGTTTAGCTCCTGTTTGAGAAGAAGACTCAAACTCCAGTCAGGAGGCCAGCCGAAGCTTCTTGTATTTTTCAATACTCAGTGGTCTTAACTTTCCGAGGCCTGAAGAGGAGGAAGCAGATACCACAGCCTGTGTGCTTTTCTCCAAGTCTAGGTCCCGCTGGGCTAATTTGTATTCTTGAAAATATGCAAATTAATTTTGCAAACGGATCCAGATGAGGATTTTTAATGGTTGTCAATTTAAATGACCTTGGAGATAGAAGAGGTCGCCTCTCTTGCTTCTTTAATGAACTCTGAAATCTAGCTGACATGTGCAGGTCACAGTTTTCAGTGCTGAAAGGGAAGTTATTATTTTTGGTAGGGTTTTCTGTTCCCATTCCTGAAGACCACATGAAGCCTGGCTACTGTCCTGGGATTTCTAGTTCAAGTTATTGTCTTTACACTCCCTGGAGTTAACATAATAGCCTGGGATCTTGTCTGTAGAAATCATTTACAGAAAAATGAATTTATGTTGTATTTCCTGCATATTTTTGATAGCTGCTTGGCCAGACTAACAGCATCCTTCCCCATCGTGTGGGACAGTAATCTTTCAGCTTTTGATGGCCTTTTACAGAAGGAAATCTGAATAAAAAATACATAGTATTTCAAAATGAAGGCCAAGAGTTACTCAGAGTAGGACCAAAGTGGAATTTAAAACACAGATACAGCATAAATGTGGCCTTTCCCTCTTCTGTGGTTACTACTCCAGTTCACCCCGAAAGCTGTCAAAAGATAACCTGTTCCACACTAAACAGTAAGGGCACCGAGTACAAACTTATGGGGGGAACTCAGCAGAGGACCTTGTGGAAAGAGCTGATGAGAACCAGAGTAAGGTCTGCAAACCCAAATGCCCCATGGCTGGGATGCACTCTGGGGGGTTGCCCAGCCACTCTCTGATGGGTGGCAATACTTAACTCCCAAAACCCAAGCATTTTACCTGCTGAAAAAGTATTACACATGCTAATGCTGTGGACTTACCTAATCTCTTCATTTGATGTGCTTTAATGTACACGTTAACGTGTATATGCTATAGTGTGTATGCTACAGAAAATAATCCCAAGGCTACAGCATTACAATAAAAAAAATAAAATAAAAAAGTGCTTTGAAATCATATTAAGTAGAAAAAAAACCCCCCCAACAAATAAATGGATGACTGCTATTGTTTACACAGGCGACTCCAAGAATTGGGCTCAGTGCCTATTGAGAGAAACAGCCAAAAATCCATCCTGCTGGTGGCATGTGTCTCGGTTCCCTCTCCCTCCTCCACGAGCACAGGCCTTGGGAAAAACTCAAGTGGGAGCTGAATCCACCGTTCTAGCCCTGGAAGGGATGACGTGTGAGGCACTCACACACGACAGTACCTGCTGCATCCTCCTGCCTTGTTCAGGAGCGTGAATGACAGACCATCTCCCCAAAGGTTATCTTATGCTCTGTGTTACAGGGAGGCCTTCCCTGGGACTGCCACTTTTCCAATGTCATCTGTTTTACTGCATCTGCAACGCGATTGCAACAGGCTGCTAGGACACCTTCCACTAAGAAAAAAGAACTGGCCTCGAGTGAAAATATAGAATAGTATTCAAATTACCTTCCTAAATAAAGAGAAAACTCAAGTTTCAAACCATAGCACTTTTACAAGGAGAGATTAAAAATACCCCTGGGTTTGGAGGTTGTGATTTTGAAACTGTGTCAAGCCTCTTCTGCTCCTCAGGCAATCAAAGAAAACGATCTGCTGCAAGGGGAGAAGTGATTCACGTGTACGTTCAGTAGAAGCCTCTCACAACGTGCCTCGCGTGCAGGCAGCGGCACGGGCCCATCTTCTGCCAGCCTCTTGTACAGCAAAGGGGAGCCTTGCACCCAGCGCCAGAAACCAGCCTTGAGGAAGGGAACTGGTGTTTTCTGCAGCCTCCTGGTTTCAGTGGACAATTGAAAAAGCAGCAAAACTCACCTTCTGCATGGCTACTACCAGAAGACAAAACAAGTTTTTATCATTTCCTTTCTTCCTTTTCTGTCTTTATTTTGTTGGCAAACGGGCCCCGAGTGACACTTGAGGGGCTGCAGAAACCCGTGGGTTTGGTTTAGAATTCATGCCACTGTGTGCTACCTCTAGGCATAAAAGGGAGTTCTGAAAGACACTACTAGAAACTACAGCTAATTCTTGGAAAATTATTTAATGCTTACAAATCATTAACGCCTCATGCTACAGTAGCTCAGGGAAAGTCTTAAAAGGACTAAAGGAAACTACAATTAATTTTCTTTTAAGACTTTCCCCAGACTACTATTTTATTGATGCAATAACGTTTATTTTCATCTGCTTCTCTTTGAATAAAACAAAAATAAATCTGGTTACAGTTCTTGGCCAATTTCATACGCTTTTGTCATTTCATTTGGAAGGCCCTTGATATATTTGCCAACTAATTTACAATTATTGCATCGTAAAAATATTCGGAAAACCTGGATGCAATTGATCCCTGTAAGATATTTTGTGTTACAGGAAAATAAATTATCTACTGTTAACCCTTGAATCCCTGCTGGCCTCTATCAAAAACACTTCCACATGCATCTTAAAAAGAAAGAAGAAAAAAAAAAAAGGCAAAAGGACTGCGTTAAGTAGCTGCCAATCTGGAAAGTGTATTTTTCATTGCAGATTTACAATTTGTTCTTCTGTGCACGGACTCTGAGTGTTTTGGAGTACTAAGGAAAAGTAGCAGACTCAGATGCGTGCGGTCTGTCGCTCTCATCCAAGCCAACCCCCTCGGAGCAATTGGCTTCGCCCATGGGTGAAGTTGCCTTGGGTGACTGGCACCTGCCACAACCCAGGTAAGATTTTCAGAGGCACACCTGTGGTATTTATAATGAATTGCAACCGTAGATGCACAGGCTTCATCACTAGAGCCACAGCTACAACGACCGAGGTGCCCCAAGTGAGGAGAGCAGGTGGTGGCCTGTTTCTGAGGTGGCATTTAAAATCTTTTTTGAGGGATAAAGCTCTAAAGTCAGGTTTTGCCTGTCCAAGTTTGCCAAAAACAAACAAAAAAAAAGGTGCCTTTTTTTGTATTACCCAATGTGAAGAAAAGGAAAATTAAGAAGTGATGTGTGAGACTAAGCCCCGATGGGCACGCAGGTTAACAGAGGCAGGAGTTGTCCTCGGTGTCACAACTATTGCATTCTTTTTACAGGAAACCCATCTCTGGGCTCAGCAGCAGGATGCTGAGAGAAGGACTGAGCTGAAATGAACAGCCTCTCTCCTCCTGGCTCTTGGATCTTCTTGAGACGAAGTGAAACACTGAATTGCACCCGCCTTTCTAGAAATTACAGCAAATCCTCACGTACGTGGATTGTGAAACGGGAGCTGCTCTCTTCCTTCAGAACTGCTTTTACATTCTCTGCTTTACTCTGGCTGTGTCCTGGATGCCTGTTTGAGTTCTGTTAAGAAGGGGGCTCAGTTGTGCAAGGCTGTTGGATTAGCAGCACTGCTGTAAGCCCACGATGAAAAGACAGCTAAAATGTGAGAGGCAAGCTGATGTTGGGACATTACGCACATCTTGTGTCTAGAAAAAATAAATCATTCTGTGTAGGCATTTTTCCTACTATAGAAGAAACTGGAAGAGACCCATACAATAAATGAAAGCTGTGCTTGGGCTGTTCTGTTATTTTGTCACCCTACCTACTTTGCAAACTACCTTGAACTTACTGGATTTAATTTGTTCAGGGTCAAGCAGGCTCCCACAAAATGGTTTCAGCTCATCTCCTCTGTTCTTTCCCGGAGTTCTCATTAGTCAGCTCAAGTTTATTTGCTCTTGCAGGGATCTGATGAGCCCAGCATTCACCAAGAGTTTGAATTTGCTGTAGGTAAATTGTGGGTACTATTTAGGCTGCTGACCTCCAGGAAGAGCATTTAGAAGCGTGGGACTTGAGGGCTTTGTGGGCAGGGGTTCCTGCATGGTTTAGTTTTGGAAAATACAAGAATGCTATATTGCTTTCCTGCTTTTCTCAGTCTTCATGCTTCAGAAACCTGCCTGTGATAGTTTACTCCCCCGAGCACTGTTCCTACTAGCTACCTCACCAAGACATGTGAATGGGTCAGGGGTGACAGGTCTGGCTCTGAAGGAGAACTGTCACGCTGCGTTTGACTGCCCTCTGCCTGCATGTGCCACGATTCCCCCAAGGCTTCCACCTCTGGCAAGTGGGCTGCCACCTTGCCCATTATTTCCCCAGATTTGTTTCAATGACCCCAGTGTCTTTCTGCCAGGTAACTTCTTCCCTTACTTACATGCTGCTAAACAAACCAGGTGCCCTGAATGTCTTTATCAGGCTCACAACCCCAGCTTGGTAGGTCCATTAGTCCCTGTGCCTGTCTCAGCAGAGCGGGCACCTACCATGGAAGTTCAGGCTGCAAAAAGACTCTTCACCAGGTGAGTCTCAAGAACTTTATTCAGCTGCTCTGAGGGAGCTACAGGAGCAGTGCCTCAGCATCTGAGCTCTTCACAGTACTAAAGAGATGCCAGAATTGCCTTCTGTGCTTCATCAGCTTCTAAAAGCTCTTGCCAAGGAAGGAAAGAGAGCTAAGGGTTTGTGCTGGCATCCATTTTGAGCAAGTTATCTGGAGAACAGCACGGGTGCCACAAGCTTGTGAGAGCAGCTTTCAAGGGGCAAGAGCTTCCCGGGTTCCCCAAAACACTCCTGTCCGAGAGCCCACGGGAGCCTGGGCAGTTAAGCGAGGGGTTAGTTAAGCGAGGGGTTAGTTAAGCGAGGGGT
>JANVCC010000070.1:905193-977821 GCA_025345505.1 Todiramphus chloris collaris | reverse complement strand
AGTTAAGCGAGGGGTTAGTTAAGCGAGGGGTTAGTTAAGCGAGGGGTTAGTTACCCAACAGCCAGCAACTGCACGGCCCCAGAGCAGAGGCGTGCTGCAAACCGCACTCGATTCAACATGATGAGCACAGGTCTACCGCCCGGCTGGTGTGCAGAGAACACAGCTCTAATTACCCACAGGTCCATTATTTGGTGTTGACATGGTTTTTATGACTAAGTCACTCCTGAGGCACTCAGAATCTGGAAATCCCAACAACAGATAAAAGTTTCCTTGCAGCTCCATAAAGTCAGAGTATTTTTCTGACCAGCTTTGGCCGAGA
This sequence comes from Todiramphus chloris collaris, assembly GCA_025345505.1. Taxonomy (NCBI): domain Eukaryota; kingdom Metazoa; phylum Chordata; class Aves; order Coraciiformes; family Alcedinidae; genus Todiramphus; species Todiramphus chloris. Next base: position 977,502 of record JANVCC010000070.1, on the reverse strand, counting down.
GGTTTGAGCGTTTTAAACTTATCAGGTTTGCGGTGCATTTTACAAGGAGAGTGAAGTCTTAAAGCATAAATCATTGACTTAAAGGAAAATAACTGCGTAACAATATTACAAGATATACAGAACAGGATGCACTTGGATTCCAGTTTCTATTCATTCGCTCACCAGAGACAAGGATCATAAATCAGAAATAGAGAATGGGAATCAAAGAAAAGTAACAGGAAGTGTCAAAATGAAAACCTGGTAGAAATTACCAATAGGAGAAAAAGAAAAAAAGACTCCAGATGTTTTAAAAAAAAACAACAACCAAAAAAACCTGGGAAAGATTCAGTGAATAAAAGATCTACAAGCAGAAAAGAACAAATGATAGCTTGGGTGGGGGGCTTCTCCTGTTTCTTTCTCACATATAAGCCAGGTCTAGCGAGGCAAGAAAATATGTATCTGCTAAGAAGATGAGGGAGGCAAGGGGGGGAAAAAGCCATATAAACATCACCTCTCCTCCTTTCTTCCCATGAAGCACAGCTCTGGAAACTCTGATCCCAGAAATATTTCAATGGGGCTCACAATTCAAAAGGTTCATTAAACCCACGATTATTACCATGAGAGAACTCGATCAGAGCAGCCAGGCTGTCACATGTAAGGGGCTCCTCATCTGGACATACCTACAAGGCTGCAGCTCTCTCAGTCACATGGGCAGGAGCTGTGACCCCCCCCAGTCCTGCACAGCACCAAGCTTTCTCCTCTGGGGCTGGCTCCGGAGCAGAGGCTGCTCAGGAGCTTCCTGGGGTGAGGATTGCTTGCTCAGGGGCACCAGAGGGGAGCGATGCTGCAGCCGTCCCGCACGACTGCTTGCCAAGCTGGAGCCCAAGCTGTGCTGCATCTTCCACCCGCGTGCTGCTGTAACTCCAATGCACGATTCTTACATCGGTGTTCTGAAGACTTTAAAGAAAAATAATAGCAATCCAGCCCCAGTTCCAATACTTGCCTTGCAGTCAGAGATGTTCTCCCATATTTAATCCGACAATGGCCCAAAGTTTTAACAAAGCGTGGGGGTAAAGTACTTGAAATCCTTCCTCCCACAAACAACTCCAGCTAATATTAATCTGTTCACCCAAGACTTTTTCAAACAGAACTGTTATTGAGGGAAGTAATTTGTCGATTGACACTTAGAAAGACAAAGTCATTAACTGATCCGTATTTAATTTCTTAAAGAATCAAGCGTAGTCAGTAGACTGCTGAATCAAGAGCAGATGACATTTTTATTTGTACATGATCATTTCAGGGTAATTTTGCCAACTGCCAGTATCACGCTGCTACTGAAGTACAGTGTATTATTGTAAACTCGTTTTCAAGCTGCTTAACTCAAGAATGGCTAGAAGCTCAGGACTACCATTAAAAACCCCCAAACTAACCAACCTACCCACGCTGCTTCGGTCAAATCAAATCTTTCTCCCCACACCCCTCCAGCATACTTTTATGACTGTGAACAACATCCATGAACTGTAGTGCAATATGAAGAGACTTTCAGTCCTAGCACATTCCGTACAAAAATAATCTCATGTGTTAAGGAACCAAAATATCCCCTATTATTAACAGAAAATGTATGCTGACCCGCCAACAGTCATTTGCATCTGAAAGGCTTTCAAAAATAGAGTTTTCTCTCACAGACAAGAGAGAGAGACTGATATGCCTTCCAATTCAAGAGCTCCAGTTGCTGTAATTCAAGGATATATAGCCAGGGTGTATTTTATTTGCATTTCATTTAGGCATAGAGCTTTTCCACCACATTAAGTAGCCTTCTACTTCCTGTGCCAGATTTCTCTACTTTGCTCTGTCCCATTGCAGTCATCTGTACTCAGACATGAGGATTCAGGAACAGCCACCTGCTATAGACATCGCTCCAGCATGCATGCAGTTACATGTGAAAGAGCACTGGAAAGTTGTCATTCATCTGACCAGAAGATTTCTAAAAGGAAAACACTGATTTTCTGTGTATTGTTTTAGCATCCACTGCTCCGAGGTGAAAAATGAACAATAAGTTTTTTTCAGAGATAAAGAAGATCATGATAATGGATGTGTTACTGTTAGAAATCCTTAGCATTGCAGACACCACAAGTAATACTAGGTCTGTTTATGCATTAGTTATTTTCATTAATAATGCTTCTAAGCTTTTTAATTATTTCATAATCCTCAAAATGTTGTTGGGGCTCAGAATTACCTCACATTTGAGACACAGCAGACAGACATTCTTTGGTATTTCTGGCACTCTAATGCATTGCATTGGTACTTAAACCTCGATATTAAGTCTCGCAAATCTGTACTGTAAAGACGCTGGAGTTCTTAACAAAACGAGCCCTTTCTTATCTGCTGGCTGTTTGTGTAACATATGAAGCAAACCTGTCAAGCTAACGAACCCCAGAGCTTCTCCACAGCCCACAGCCAAGGAAAAATCCCCTCGAGTGACATATCCCAAGAGAGTTCTGGAGCAGTGGGAAGTAACATCTGGGAGAGCACCTGACCAAAGACCAAGAATCAGGTCTTCATGCTCCTTAGACGTTTCTTTATCTGGAACACTCAGAGGGTCACCTTCTAGAGCCTTCATGTTATCCTTTTTCTTCTTCTTCTTCTTCCTCTCCTCTCTTAGCTTCTGTACCTTGTGCTTGAATATGTCATGATGTTTGGGTTCTTGAGGACCGCAGAAGAGTTTGTCTTTGCCTAGACGCAGCAAGTCGTCTTCTGTTGGGATGCAAATCATGGCGTGTAATTCAGGGTTCCCCTTTCTCACGAGAGACAAGTTGACCCATACGAGAGCCCTCGGATAGCTCATCAAGATTGGCAAAAAGACATCTTCAGTCATTTCCTTCTGTCCCAGTCGAGAAATCAGGCGGACTCGACGATCTTTTCCAGCAGTGGGATAGCACCAGGCTGATAACTGCATTAGTAGTTTCTCACTCCTGTTAAAAATGTTTAGAAATAAAATTCGAGGATAGTTATTAAGAAGTAGTACAACATAAATCCAGCACCCACATAATTGCAAGAGCATGATTAAAAACAGTCCTGGGACTTTCTGTAACCTTCCAAGCTGATGTTTGTGTCACTCTTCGGACAAAAAGAACACACGTGAGTGGAATTCACGTGCAAGAATATTTCTTTAGGAGATGTTACTTGATAAACCCCCCAAAACTTGTTAAGTCACAAATGCTCTAAACCTTCAGTGACAATAATGCAGTTCAGAACTGTCAGCGTTTTCTTCCCTGGTAGCTACACAAAAATGAGAGCCCTGCATTCAGGCACTTTCCAAACGCTGCTGCTGCCCTCATGCGTTGCACTGGAATGCAGGGGGTTCTCTCTCTCTTCTTTACAGACCTTACTAAGCAAAGCAAGAACCACCTGTGATGATGTATTAACAAAGAGAATGCAAGCTCATTTACACAGCAACAGGCTTAAAATCACAAACGTGAGCCTCTAAAAGCTCCATCCACCTGGAAGCAGATTAATATGTGAAATATGAATAGATGGAAACTGAACTTAGAGTGATAAATTTAAGGTAATTTAAGAAATTTACTTCATCTAGTCAAGTTTGCTGGGGAAAAGCAGAAGAAAGACTTCAACTCAATAGCAAATTCTGATCCACGACAAAACTGTTTAATCTCCTCACTGTATTTGGATCAAATAATTCTCTCCTCTTAGTAATCAAGGCTGAGCTCTTTCTTTCCCAAATAAAGAAAGAACACATCACATACGTGTATCATGTTGACATACCTGAGAACAATAAAGTCACTTCTCAGAGTTTCATCTCTCTCACCAAAGTCCTGGGTGCCTGTAACATCCTCTGTCTTGAGGGCACCTTCAGAGCTTGTTATTTCCATGGTCTCCTCTAACTCACCAGTCCCAGGGGAAGCTTCTTCAACCGCTGCTGCTCTGGGGTCACAAAAGCTATGCCCTTCAGCTGCACAGCGCTCAGGTTGTGGGGAAGAAGGGCGTACAAATTCTCCTGAAGCTTTCATTCTTCCTTCCCAGTTCTTTGTCAGCTGCCCCCAAGGACAGACGAAAGGGGACAGAGTGCCCAGCTTGACATAATTTGCTCTTTTTGCAGGTGGATGCCTAAAGGATAAATCAAGCAGGTAAGAATACTTGTTTCCTGGGCCAGTTCCTGGCACTTCAAAAGGCATCTACTCTGTCCTGCTGGTCTAATAATGTTTTCTGTTTTCAAAGCCAAGTGTTTAGAACAGAAAATTAACTGTGTATTCCCCACTGTAATCTCATTGAACAAGAATTTTGAAGTTACACTTCTAGACAACACTGCTGTATTTCTGACCACCGTATCCTTTCAGCCATGCTGGACATTTCTATCTACCCTGACTGTCCACCACATTTTCCTCTCAACTTCTCACACGCCCCCCTCCCAGCTGGAAGAGGAACTCACACCAGCTAGTGCAGAGGACACTTCTAGCTGCTCCATACTCATGGTTTTATTGTAGCGAAAATGAAGGCAAACTTCAGAATACCTGTCATTTAAGAAGTGGACACAAATGTATCTTTTCATTCAACTTCATTCTTAAACACTTAGTATGCACTTTTATGTTCTGCCTTTGCCTCTTCCTTACTCCTCCCTCATTTACTGCTAAGGGAGCTTGAGATAGCTTTGTTTATTTTATTGTTATGCAGCTTTGCTATTGTCTTAAAACTGAGCATATCTCTGGGAATAGAAGGTTTTACCTAATCCATATGCCCTGCTTAGCAGAGCCTTCCTGTTAAATACAGCTAGGATTCTTTTCTTTCTTATACAAAATATAGAATTTAAAACACTAGTGAAAGATCTCAGTAAAGTCCAAGTCTAAATGAACAAAACAACAACAGATAACGAAGGGAATAGTTGAAGCAGTGTTCATTTTGTTCATTCTTGCAATTAATTTTTAAGTTAATGTTACCGTTTGAATTTTTCAAGCAGACTGGCTTCCAGTTCTTTGGCAAACTGCATTCCTGCCTGGCAGTCTGGGAAATCATTTGGAATGTGAGGTGTTCTTTGATATTCAGAATGCTTTAAAGCCTCTTGCAAGCCACCAACTCGTACACCTCGATATACCTGTTAAAAAACCAAAACCCAAAAAAGCAATGTTTGTACTGATTCTGGGTTCCTAACTGAAACAAAACATTAATGCTTCAGAAGGTACTGCCTTAGAAAGCGGGAAGTCTGACACTTTGGCTTTCACAGAAACAAACTTACAGGTTCTAGATGCTCATTTCAACAGGAATGTCAGCCGTGCGCTTTCAATTTAATTCTGAAAATCTATCACGAAAACCAAAGAGCATTTCACAGGTTCTGCCCTCATGCGTTGCCAGGAATGTCACATTACTTTGACAAAGTCACCCCCCAAATGATTTTAACTGTACAACAGGTGTCACTGCATTAACCCCCCTACACATCCGAAAGCATAAATTTAGCTGCAGAGAGACATTAAAACTGTCATCTACACATTCAAAGCAGGATGCTCCCAACAGCACCAGAGGAGAATTCAAGCTTAACTCAAACTTTGTGTTTGAAGCTCTCTCCCAGACTGCAAGCAACATATTTGCTGACAGAATGGTGGAGATAGCCAAGCTGGAAAGGGATCAGCAACAGGCACCAAATGATTTCTCTTTAGACAATACATATGCTGATAGAAACACAAAACCAAAGAGCTACAGCACCAGCTTCCTCTCCTTACCTCAAACTCTGCTTTCCTGCCTTAGACTGTTATACCCAACAGAAGATACAGAAAACTACTGTTTATTTTTAAGACCAAACCTCTGTCACCAACCAGCTGATACACCCTCTTTTAAAGTAGGTTTTTGATCCTGTAACTGTAAATTGGTTACACAATGTGAAGTATACTCTCTAAAGCTGATTATTTTAAACCAAATGATATAATTTGTCATATTTACTTGCAATTCAAAATGAAAGTCACTTACAAAAGGAATCCAAAAAGCCATGCCCCAGCCCTTTGGGAGATATATATCCCAGCCACTTCCCCATCCTGGTCGATCTTCTCCAGCCATTTTCCCTGGCTGCTGCACCAACAGGATAGGAATCTTAGATTCACAAGGACCCAAATCAAGGTGTGATCCAGGTACCAGTAACTGAGCTCTCATATGGTTTAATTCCTGAGGAGGAGAAATTTCCCATAGGTTAGTAACCATTTTCCCCCTCTTCCAGATACCCTTCCAAGATACAGAGATGAGCTTCTAACTAGGAAAAACATACTAGGAATATGCTACATATTTGAACTGACCTTCATCGAGGCGTGAAAAATGCTTTTAGAAAAAAAGTATTAAGAACCCTTTTCTCCGTTTCTTACTTCCACAGAGCTCGATGGAGAGCAGGTACTGAAACTCAGAGCAAAAATGTACAACATAGATGAAGGAGGAAAAACAAGTATTGCAACTTGGTATTCACAGAGTTTATGGGTTGCTCCTCCATTTCCAACGGAAATGTCAAGACAGGAGATTTCAAACCTCTAACAGCACATTTAAAGCTCTCTACCAATCACAGGTTATTACCCAGAACATCCACAGCAGGGTGTGCTGCAGTTTAGAACCAGAGGGATTTATTTTCTTCCAGTTCCACAATTCTTTTGCCAGGAGAACCATCCCTGCTGTGACTGAGGTGTGAATGGCCAGAGCCTCTCTGGGCCACTTCATCCCTTTTATGTGCTGCACATGAGTCAAGGTGATGTAGGAAAATCCCATCCCAAACCCTTCTGATAAAAAGCCCTACAACTATTTAGTCCTCCAAACAATCCACTACAGCTTCCTTTTAACTGAATCGTGAACAATGGTTGTACAAGAACACAATTACACAAAGGCTGTAAGACAAAACCTTCAACTCAGCAGCTCGATACTATGAAACTGCTGCTCTTGGATTGACAGACAGACGCTCTAGGGACTATTAGCCAGTTTCTCCACCACCATCCATCCTTGTAATTACCTGCTCTGAGATTTTATTTTCAGTGACGTTCCTACAGATGTCCTGGTCCCAGATAAAGCTGTGAGCACAGTCTACAGGTACACCGTCCAGGTATAGCTGTCTAACTTTATCATTATCTACAAAAGAAGAGAACTTTCAAGCAAAACGCAAACGATTTTTGCAGCTTAAGTATCAAAATTACCAAACCTGCTCCACTATCATAAGTACAATGAGCAGATAACTAAGGATACAGACTATTAAAAGCTTAACAAGCACCACTGCTTCTGGAACATCTTACTATCACAAGGTTTTCCAAAACAAAATGTGAAATAATCTGTTAGTTTTGGAAGCATTAACCTGGAATTCTCTTACAGGCATTTCTTATGACAGATGACACGACCTCTGGCAGTGTAAGTTACATCTTTAGCATGCCACCTTTAATAATCTGGAATTTGACCTTTCAGGCAAGAGTGTGAAGCTCAACAGGCTTGGTGAAAATCGGGAAGAGCAACATTAAAAAGCCCGAAATAAGTCTGCCTAAGTAAACCTGTGAGAGAAGAGAGGACGGCCTTTAAGAGATGTACACACAGGATATATTTTTACAGGTATGACCAGCATGCAACTACTTATTTAGCACCAGCTTCCCACTCCAGATCCTAGCTTTAAAATTGAAGTATTAAACAACCTATCTCTTCTCCAGCTTCACAATCTAACCAAAGCAGAGAAAATGTATACCTACCTTCAGTGCTCTATGGATTAAAGGCCTTCAGTGTACAGTATGCAATGCCTGCTGATCCATACATTAAGTAAAATAATTCTTACCAATACAAAAATACAATTAAGCTATTAGTAGTAGTTCAGCAATTAAAACTTACACAGCTGCTGCTCATTTTGTCTTCTACAAGGTCTTACATATTTAAGGAACATAGTGTGCTGGGGTTTTTTTTGCTTTCTAAATCACTTAAATTCTTCAATCAGTTTCTCTCTTCTGAGGAATTTAATCTAAGTATACTGTCATTCAGATCACAATTCCAAATCCTCACACCAGTTCTCTTATTTCTTACCTCTCTCCTGTTTTCTTCAGTCCACATTTTAAGACTGCTGGGGAAATAACTCTACTGATGAGTGAGTGGCTGATGATAGTGGAAGTAAGATGTTAGAGCTAGTATAGGAAATAGGGAGTTGTATTACTAAGAACACAAAGCTCAGCAACAAACAGCACATTATCTGCTTCTGCTGGGGCCAGTGGTCAGTGCTTAGACAACAGAGGCAGGTGGAGAAAAGGTTTTTGGTCCATTTCAGGCTGTTGCTCTGATCTGCATAGCTGATTACCTGAACACTCTTAGATGACAGAGCTAAGGGTGCTTCTATTTGAAATTTTTCCTTCTCTCTGTGATGAAGTGGTAGAAAAAGAAAAAATATAAGCACTGCTGGAGCAGTTTCAGAGCCACATGAGTGTGTGGTAGCAGGACAAGTGATGCCAGACACCTAAACCTCTGCAAGAGGTGCGTTTTCAGGCAAGGACTCAGGCTCTGTGTCTGCAGAAGAAACTTCAGCTCTCTTGTCTTTCATAATGCATTGTCCTTCTATGCATCTCATTCACTGATTGTTTAAAAGCTCCACCATACTCCATGTTGAGCAATTTGTAAGGCAGTGGAATTTGCATTCTCCCACAGAAGGCAGTACAAGCATATCAAAATGTCTGAAGTGTACTTGGAAGTGGAGAAAAGAACAGCACTAGTGTGCAGTCATGTAATCACCGACTGCGTACGGGCAGTCTCGACTTCCAGAAGGCATAAGCCTGCTGAGAAGGCAGCAAAAAGTGATTTATTCACAAACTTTCTACCCCATAGCCTGAAGAAGGGAGGACAGTTCTCTGATTAAATCCCCATCTGCATGTGTCTATTACACACAGCTTGCACACGTGCATACATGTTCAGGAGTGAGAGTAACTGAAGTTACCTTTGATTTTTAGTACATCACTCGCAGGGGAAAAACTACGTAGGCTGATCTTAGAACAGCATTTTAGAAAAACAAAGTGTAACTGCAACTTTCATCAGTGTAGGACTATAAACCAGAAACAGCAGATACCTTCTTCGAGAGATAAACAGCATCAGGTAGGCTACACACCGAACAGGAACTCACTAAGTAGCTTTTAGCACCTGGTTGGCCTTGCCAGGATTCGAACCTGGATCATCTGTATGGTCAGACAGAGGCTTCCACAGAGCACAAGACCAGCTTTGGTGCATGTCCCTCCCTCACAACTGCTGTTCTGAAACCTATGCAACTTTCAAGCTCTTCCTGTTCTGCCAGGGGCTCTGGAAAGTGGAAGGAAACATTCTGAAATTAAATGCTAGAAGAAAACAGCATGAGATAATCAGGAGAAGATGACAGTAAATGAAAACAAAAATATAGAAAGAAACTGAATCTCTTGCCTTTGGGAGTCCCAGGAAAAGCACAGTATAAGGAAGGCACTTTACCTTGGTATTTTTCAAAGTCTGGCATGGCTTTTGTCTTCTTTTTTGGCAAATTGATTCGAGGATCTCCAACAGTGAGGCCCAGTATTGTACCTGGTGGCATTTCTGATGGTGAACTTATCCCTTTAAAAATACACAGATGAACATTGCCATGAAACCACCGATCAAGCTGCTATCTTTTTCTGCACTGTGCATTTGTGCCTGCAGGGTTGTGACACCACTCTAAGACAGAAGTGATCCAGAGTACTCCATTTACTATGTTTTCAAAAGTCATCAAAGCTTGTTAAATATCCAAAACCAAAAGACGATAATAGCAGAGTAAGACTTAGTTTGCAATCACATTTATGCTTAGCATAGCAGCAAGGTTGCTCTCACAAGTTACAGACTCAATTCATCCTTTGCATTTGGCATGTCTCTTAAAGAAGATACAAGTTTTGGTTTGCAGCTGTCTTCCAGAGAAAAGAACTTAAAAAAAGATGTTTTTTAAAAGCTTTACCTCATCTCTGCTTAACTGCCTCACATTGGATAGCTGGAGTATAGTGTGATATCTACCAAAGCCAGTTCCTTACCTGCTTCAGTGCTAGAAAGTGAAATGTTAACTTTACAATACTTTACAACTCAGCCAAATATAAAACTATTCATTAGAACCAAAAATACATACAACAAATACATACAAGGTATTGCCTTCATCTGGTGTGTATGGGGGGAGAAAGACTATATGTCAGACTGTATATCCCATCAGCAATCTCAGATTTAAGTTCATGAGGATAAGAAACAGGATTGAGTTTAGCTATTAAGAGTTTGGACTACACATAGGATTCAGATTTTCTTAAAAAAAACCTTGATGTAACATTTCTCAAGTCTTTTCCATGCCACAGTAGTACTTAAGGCTCAATGAGTGATGCTCAATGGCATCACTCTCCATCAAACAAAAAATAAGCATTTCTAAATTAGAGTCAACTTATTAGCATTCCAGTTTTGACCACTAGAGTTTAAGAGTTTCCTTTTCCTTCCATAGCACCCACATGCCCAAATACCTTCTAATAGCTCAAAGATAGCACTTTGACGTTGATGAAGAGATACTTTTTCAGAGTCCTGGCAGTTTTCTACCCACCAGTTATTCAGTTCTGTCTCTGAATCTGCCATCTCCTGGAAAACAACACATCTAATTAAGCTCAAGCGGTTATTCAGTATTTTCTATCAGTATAAATTCATTCTCAGTTTCTCTTAACCACTCTGGTGGCTTTCTTCCTCTTCAAGTTTCAAATCAAAACCATGTTTTCCTGATGCAGTTGTCCTGGTCTGAGTGAGAACAGAACTGTTCTGCCCCTAAACCGTGACAGCAGTCTATTCCTATACCCCACAGTAATCCTCAATAAGCTGTTCAGTTCAGCCTGAGTTCCAAAAATTAACAAAGGAATCCACAATGCTTCCTAATCTTGTCGTTAATTATTTCTTAAAGAAAGCTAGAGATTTTATGCCCTCATCATGTTTGTTGCAAGAGACAAAAAACCTCCATTAAAACCACAGTGATGCTATGTGCCAAGAGGTGAACCAAATACTAAATCCTGGAGAAACTGTATCTGATTGAAAACACAATTTCTATACCTTACATGTCTTGCCCTTTAGCTCTAGGTGTCCAAGCTCATTGCTCAAGAAATGTGATCTACGGTTTGTCAAGGAGAATATGAATTATTCTGGATCTCTCAGCAGAATACTACACAGTCTGCTCAACAGCACCATTGCTTCTGTTTTCTTCCTACTCCTACTTAAAACTCATATAGGAATTCTTCCTGAGATCAGCATTAATCAAGAGGCTCATACAGAGGAGCTAGCAGAGCAGAAATACATAGGTTAGCCTTTATAGTAAGCAAGGATAGGTAGTTTATGATTCTTCCTAGCAAAACCAAGCTTGCACATCCTATGAAACCTACCAAAGTTACAGTAATATGCAAGCTACCAGCTTCCTTACCGTTTGGAGAGAAGCAGCTTTCAAGGTCTCTGTAAGGACAGAGTGTGATAAGGGGCCAATCAGCCTGTATCTGAGAATCTCCATGCTTCTATCACTGAAACACAGGAAAATGTCAGGGGAATGTACAATCGTACAACACACAATTTTACACCAAGAACTGTTAAACCAGAATTCAGATATATTAAGTAGTTAAGGGCCACAGTTTGCCTCTACTATGAACAAACCTGATCACAATGCCAGTAGTCTGTGAGATCCAAGAGTAGGACTGGAAAGGATCTCGTGTGCCATCACCAACGATTTTTTTCACTGGCACAGCTTTTTCTCCATCTTTATCCTCCTTCTTCCGTTTCTTGCCAAGGCTCACAGCAACATCCATTTGTTTTTCCTCTTGAATTGATGTTGCAACAGGCTCAGGAACACAGATTGCTTCAGGCTCTGAACACTGAAAAATTGCTTTTAACTCTCTCAGTATGTCCTTAAGAAAAATAAAAAGTTTGGATTAAGATGACAAGCAGTGCATTGCAAAGCTTGTTATTTTATTTTCCTGTACGGATTTAAAGGAATAAAATTCATGCTGCTGAAGTCCAGAGCTTGCTAGCAAGAGCTGAAAGTAATACTGAATGTGGCTAAGAATTCATTCTTATTAATCATTCAGATTCATGCAAGAAAAAATGCTGGTGCACAAAACTGTACTTCTTTCAAGTTTTTTTATTTTCAAAGTTCATCGCGAAGTATCAGATTGTGATTATCTACGGTAAGACTGAACTTAGCCAGTGGGACAGATGTGAACCAAGCAATGTCACACTGCAGTGACACTAGAAAACTTGTCACAACCTCAAATACCTAAAAGAAAACAAACCTCAGGGGCATGCACCTTCTGCACAAGCTTTATAAAATCAAGATGCAGAACGTAAATATTGTTAGAGCAGAAACAGTCTTTCGAATTTTAATTCCTAATGCCATGTATTATCTTTTACACTTTTCAGAAGGTATTTTCAGCATTAAAAATGTACATTGCATGAAGAAATCAGAGTTCAACTCAACAGAGAAAAATACCTGTTTGAGAGCTGGATGCACCCAGATCCACAACTGCCTGTTTTCAGATCCATCCCTGGGCTTCCAAATAAATGTAACAGTACCGAGCATACCCTCAGGGTAACGATCTGCTCGGTAAAGATTCACGGAACCCTCAAACCTTCCAGACAGACAACAAGCCTCTTCAAATGTTAATCCTAAAGAAGATGATATTTATGAGGGGGAAAAAAACCCAACAACTCTTATTAAAAAATCTGTCCTGGCTGCTGAGCTGCTAACGCTGTACCACAAATAGTTTCTTAAAAGGGAGCTGAAAATAAGAACGTCTAGTCCAAGCATGGGACATTTTAATTACGTTTCTCAACCAAAATCACAGCTCAGTGGCAACTCTGTTATTACTATTGAGATCAGCAGGATATTAAAAAAGGAAAAGGATGGGTCATCCTTTAGCCAATTTGGAATCTTAACTTTATTTTGAACTACATAAATTTTACCTGTGTCGATGCTACATATTCGAGCAAGTTGCTTCAGAAGCTCGTTCTCTTTACCAGCCAACTCCAGGCAGCAATAATATGATAAATCCTGAAACAACAGGGTAGTGGTAAAGTGAGAATAACTCTTGAAAACTGTTACTTATAGGAGACCTGTCAGGCATTTCTCATTTGAGGGCAAATCTGCCTCAAACCAATAGACCAAAAAGGGCACGGAATAAAGCACCTGTCTTCAATAGCACCCTGCTCAGGAAGATGATGCAGGAATTCACTGAATCTCTTAGGTCTTGCGAAGACCAGTGACACACTATGTCAGTTATAGTTACCATGACACTGTTCTGAAGGCTCATCTCCTTCCTTCTGATACTCAACACCCTTCATTACAATTATGAAATCACTCATTTTATACTTAGCAGTTAGCAACAGCCGATACAAAAGTACTTCAATGAGACAGAAATATTCATTATAACTGAACAGTTCATTACTTCATCTTGTCAAAATAACAAAGAAAACAGATGTAGACATGGTACCTGCAGAAGGCAGTGTTTCGTCATGGCTCGGTAACAAGCCCTGTAGCACTTCTCTGTAGGGCTATTTCCTAAACAGTATCCCCATTTCTTTACCATATGGAATCTCTTTGCATGCCAAATATGCGTTTCCAGCCAAATATTCTTTCTTTGTCTGCGATTAAACTCTGCTACCAGGTTTATGTGGCGCCTTCTAGCTTTGCGGCATTTAGTCTTCGACTGTTCCTTCTTCTGATGTACAGCTTTCTCTGCCTGTTTTTCAAAGAGAGGATAGCGAAGTAAATTGTCTCAAAAGGACAAACTTCTGTAGAAGAAAAAGGAGACAGATATATGATAGAAGAAAAAGGAGGTAGACAGATATACAAATACATGAAGCCTTGGCATTAAGTTATTCTGATTTTGGTACTCCGCAATTCTCGAGGCTGACACTTTGAAACTTCATACACAGTCCCATCCACACACGTGCATCAAGGTTTGACTGGAACCTACAGATAAACCAAAATCCCCCATGCAGTCAGCACCTCACCAGTGAACAGTAAGACCTTCTGCTTCTCACGTGAAGCTTTTGCCCAACATCGATATACCCGGATGAACAAGTGAATGTGACATTAGGAACACCTGCAGACTGGAGCTCATCCAGAAGCAGTATGAATTCTCAGACTGCCAGCTAGGAACCCTAAGGATTCCGCAGTACGTGAAAGCAAACAAGAAAGGACTGTGATGATGTCTTCACCAAATCCTTGATAAATACCCAGTCAAGGTCTGAGTTATTATGGGGGAATGCACGGCTGGAGAGGAAGGCTTGACTCCCTCAATCAGTGTTTGTCTTTTTGAGAAGTGGTAGAAAGAAATAGGGACTAATACAGACAAAAAAAATTCTTAGAATGTCCTTTGTACACTCACCAAGCAATAGGTGACAACATACCTCTGGTTATAAGAAGAGCAAAAGAATGAGAATGCTACAAGATCACTACTGCAAGCTCGTAATGCAGTGAAGCAAACCATGAAATCAAAATAGGAACTCAAAAGTACGTATGTTCCCATCATACACATCATTTTACCACAGAGTAGGCAGTACAAGCCACTGGATCAATGGCATGTGACTGACTTTTTTCTCAAATTGCCTTTCTGAACCAGGGGTGTGGTATTGTAGGATGACAGTTCTATGCCTTTAAGCTTATGAAGAGTCTGAGAGATGGTCCAAGTAAATGTGTGGACAAAAATGGTCATGATAAAGGATCTAAGAAGGAAGAAAATGCAGCAGAATCAGAACAGTTAACTTCAAACACTGAAAAATACCAGGCAGGACCTTAACAAAAGGAAACAATGCAGGAAATATGACAAACTACAAGAAAACATGAAAGAAAACAGCCTGTGCAAACACAGAAACTACATCGGGAGGGAAAACAGAGCAGAAGAAATACAGCTGCACCAGGACAAATTAAATCCTCTCAAAACTGCAAGAATCATACAAAGAGTAGAAATAAGGATGGGAGAGTAAGCGTGAGTATGAACAGAGAAGGCAGAAAGGCTATCACGTGAAAGGAATTGAAGAAGTAGGACACGAAAGAACCAAGCATAAACATTAAAGAAATCTACACTATTTAACAAGGACAGAGCACGTAACTAACTGTGTAAAACCCATGCCTTCTCCCTTCAGTTCTTAGAAAACAGGCCAAACTGCATCTCTTGTCATGACTAACAAAGCAAAAAGAATGCCAGCCAGAGCAGTGAAAGCAGAGATATGGGTCACCAAGACCCAAAAAAACACTCTAAGGAACACACGTGAAAGTACCTGAAGCAATTTCTGAATCATGAACAATTATCTTCAGAAACTCAGGGTGGGAGGGGCAAGGTCTCAAAGAACTTTAAAAAGACAAGGCAAAGGAAAATACAATGCACGGAATAGGTTAATGAGTCAGCCTCAATGCACAGAAAACTAAGCAAACTCACTTGATCACTTTAAGAAGTGTCTGGAGATGATGATGTGATCAATACCAAACACCAGACAGATCTTTTCACGCTAAAATCCTGCTGAAACTTTTCTTCCCTCTGTATTTTCTTTTTAAAAAACACACAGGAAGGTTATGGTGGGTAAGGAGACAGTAACTCCACAGGAGCACTCCGACTAAATATTGAGATACTGCCACAAACCGAGAGAACTTCACGAGCAACCAAATGTCAGTCAAAGCTGGAGAGCCCGCGTACGCAGGGCAGTTTCACAGGGAAGCTGAGAACAGCACACTAGCAAATGCAAATGCAGAGCTGAGCACTGTGCATTGCCTACACCCACTCCCCAGTTGATCAGATAATATAAAACGCACTCGTACCTCTTTCCTGGCCATCTCTTGGAGCCGCCGGGGGAGGCGTTTAACATTGTGACTCATGGCTCGCCTGCGCATCTGCCTGGGGAGAGTCTGGAAAACCAGGGAGTTGGAAGACTTCTGCGCAACTGCTTTCAACATAGCGTTGATCTCGGCAGCACGAGCTTGGGCAAAGGTGGACACTGGAATGAAAGGAACTGAATCAGAGCAGGAAGAATGGCAAACATCAGAGAACTGAAGCAGAGCAGGAAAAATGGCAAGCATCAGAGATGGGGACACTGTACGTGAATTACTGAGTTCCAGCAGAGTGTTCCTAGCACAGCAGCCTAACGACTCCTTGAGTTAAAACAAATACTGCACACTGCTACTGAAGAAATTGCTATTCTTTAGATATTCGGAAGGTTGCAAGGTTATACAAGAATGAATCTGAAAGCTGTGCTGCAACCACCAAGGCCTATTTGCATTAAGTAATTCTTCTTTTCAATTTGAGCAGCAATCTTTTCAGATGGTATTCAGAGATGAAAACAATCTTCAGCAGAGAAGAAAAGGAAGCAGTAGTCATATTACAGACTGGTTTAACATGATCAAATAAAAGTCCAGAGGTTGATCTTGGTTTATATGCTTGTGGAAGTGTATCTACTACCAGAGCCCCACCAAATTTTGAAAAGCTCATCTGCTCTCCTAAATAAACGTTCTGTTAGATGAAAAATTGTCCTTAACTCCTATCATGGGCAAAACCAGTTTCACTGGCTACATTAAAAGCAGATGCCCGCCAGTACTGATTTTGCTGGCAAACAGAAACCAAAATGCATGTCCCTCATCACAAGTAAATGCAACTTTTCGACTCAGAAGTCTGAAAGGGCTCATTGAATAACATCTGGTCTTTCATTCCAGTACACAACTACTTCTGTATTTTGGATAAAATTGGGGAAAACGAATGAACACAGTAGCAGTTCTAATTTCTCCTCTTGCACAAAACCAGACAACAAACATAACCACCAGCAAGTTGCCCTAGACTTATAAATGATAACCTTTTTCTTATGTACAAACCTGTTATGTATTTTGGCATTTCCTCAGAAACACTCTGGCGTCCTCCTTGCCATCCTCCTCTTCCTCTCTCTCCTCTATTTTGCCCTCTTGGAAAATACTGGTCATTTCTGTAAGCAGGCCCAGATGACTGACTGGAAAACTTCTGCTGCTGATACTGCTGCTCGAAATGAACACCTCCTGAGGGTTGAGAGATGAAGAGAAGTAACAGAAATGCAAAGCAGTCTGAGTAGCAGATAGCTATATGCAGCCTTTCTTCGTAAGACTGCACTGCACATTCCTATTATATTTCATATATGTACCTGAAAAAGACATCAGAAATCATAAGTTCTTTTTTATAGGAATAAATGAGAATTTTGCACTGTTCTGCAGCAAGTCAGCAGATTAAGTAGGCTTTGCACATTCTGAAAACAGTATCCAATCCAGACTCTGCCTCCAATACTCTGTCAGGAAAGACCTGACTAAAATTGGTCTAAGCAACATCAGCAGTGGCTTTCATTACTGTGTATTCAGGGTTTTAGTACCGAACCAGAAAAGTTGGTATTTTTCTCTCCTGCCCCTTGATTCCCCCCCCCCCCCAACACAAATGTGCTCGTGTCTCACTTAGAGGTGTTTCTGTTGGATGCACGGCAGAGCCGGCGCTAAAGGAGCAGGGCAGGAAGCCTTGGGGTGCTCTCGCAGCGGGCAGGCCCCGCCGGGGCTGGGGAGACGGGCACGCTCAGCTCCGAGCGGGGCACCCCCCCCTCCGCGGCACCCGGGCCCGGGCAGGGGTCCCCCGGCCCTACCTGCAGGCGGGCAGGCTCTGCTCCCGCCGCCGGGAAAAGGCCCCGGCTCCGCGGGGAGGGTGACGCTGGCCGGCTGGTTCCGCATCTTCTTGGCCCGCTTCTTCTCCCTCGCCCCAGACATCTCCGCAGGGCCTGGGGGTGCGGGGGGCTGGCGGGAAGAGCAGCCTCAGGCGGTGCGGGTGCGGGAGCGGGAACGCGCCCGGCGCGCTGCTGACCCGCGCCGCGGCCTCCACGCGGCCGCCCGCGCTACGCGTGCGCGCAGCGTTTCTGGGAAATGTAGTCAGCCGGAGGCCGCCCCCGACAGGGACTACATCCCCCAGAAACCCCTGCGGCGCGGGGCGGAAGTGGGCGGTGGAGCAGCGGGGCCGGGTGGGGCGGGGGCAGCGGGGCGGGGCGGGGCGGGGGCAGCGGGGCGGGGCGGGGCGGGGCAGCCGGCGGCGGCAATAGCAGCAGCGGCAATAGCAGCAGCACCCGCGATCGCGATAGCAGCAGCAGCAGCAGCAATGGCCTCGCTGGTAAAGAAAATCATCAGCAGCGCTAAGGCGCCCGCGGCGCTGGGCCCCTACAGGTAGGCGCTGGCGCGGGGAGGGTCTCGTGGAAGAGGCGGGAGAGCGGCAGCGGGGTGACCCGGCCGCGGGTTGACCCGGCCGCGTTGCCGGCAGGTGCCCGCAGCGGGGTCAGGCGGCCCCGGGGTGTGCGGTGAGGGTGGGTCCTGCCCCCCAGTAGCCCTGAACCGACTGCACCAGAAGTACGGGAGGTGTTGCTCAGCGTCATCACGAGTTTAGTCGCAACAGTTGCGAACGTAACTTAAAAACCACAAGAAAACGCTTTGTTTTCCCAGTGTAAACAGATTCCTTTGGTTTCAGCTTTTCCCCTTGTAGCACCTTTTAGGGGCGGGTTTGTCTCCATTGCTTGAGCTTTCTGTGCTTCAAAGGCCGTGCTCTTTATGGGGATTATAAAGGCGGAGAGCTGTGGGGATTATAAAGGCAGCGCACTACAAAGCACCGCCGCGGGAGGACCCCGGGGTTAATCTCGGTGAGCAGTGAACTGACGGTGGATCGCAGCCAGAAGCTTGGCATGGCTTGTGCTCTGGAGTGCCCAAGGCAACGGCCCGTTGGCTGCTCACAGGCAGCACTGGCCTGGCCTTCAGCACCGCTCTCGGCTCCTGCTCTGGGTTAACCGTGCTCCAGCAGGCTTTGCACTTACTGGTAGTTCTTGATGGAACACCGCTGATTACGCACTCTGTTAATTGTACGATGGGTCTGCCGTTGGTACGTTTATCGCTAACCGGCTCTTGCGGGTTTCGATGAGCGTGTCAAAGTCCTGGTGGGCAAAGGTTGCACCAGAAGTAACTGCTGCACCTCTGTGGTGGGGGCTGAGTGCGGTCACAGAGGGTTGAGGGCTTTGTTCGGAATGAAGGGTGGGATGTGCAGGCTGTGCTCCTGGCTCTGATACAGCCAGGAACTGAACTAATAGTTGCTGAACGATTTTTTACCGTGTTTTTGTATTTCCTTTACTGCATCCAATCTCCAGTATCTTGAGATAGGTAGGTAGCTAGCTACATAAAAAGACACGTGTGTATCTGTGTATATATCTCATTAATGGTACTAAACTTTGTAAAAAGCACAGTATAGATGGTTTCATTAATCAACAACCATTTGTATAAAGAAGATCTGATCACCTTTGCAGTCCTTGTCTTTACAGAGCATGCTTCTTAACACCACCTCTCCGATGGATGATGTTCTTCTAATGTCATAATGTCCATCCCGTTATGCACTTAGGCATACTGAAACCAGAATGACTTTAGGCACAGGCTCAGATCTCTGCTCAACCAGAGATTAATGAGTAGCTACAACTGACCTTAGTTAAAGGCTACATCTGCAGTTAAAGTGCCGTTGGGGTTGGCGTAGCTGAAGTTTCTCCCAGCTTCGCTCATATCTTCTTGTTGCATGGTTCTCTATGCTTCAAATAGAAACAGAAGTTTGTGGCTTGGGGGCCTGTGCCTTCAACAAAGCAGGTCACAATAGGAAAGATACTAAAATTGAAGAAGCGTGTGTGTTGCGTTGCTTGTGCCTTTGCGAGAAACAGGGTTTGTTTCCTCAAAACAGAGCGATCTGCTTCCATACATAGCCTAATCACAGGTCTCCCAAAAGCATCAGCAGACTTAATGTATGGATGCTTGTACAGACTTGTGCAATGCGTAACCTCAGTCCTCTTATTTTTCTGAGATATCATAAATGACTGAAGAAAATGTGAAACGTGCTTTCAGATGGTTAAATGTTTTGATGGGGAAACAGTAAACCTAAACTGTCCCTTGTGTTTTCAGCCAGGCAGTGCTGGTGGACCGGACGATGTATATTGCTGGACAGATAGGTATAGAACCTTCCACCGGGCAGCTTGTCTCTGGAGGGGCAAAGGAAGAAGCTAAGCAGGTAAAATGTCTTCTAGCAATAAACTTGCAATAGAGTTGGCATGCGCTGTGCCGGGGTCAACCCACCACACGCTTAGTTAAAGAGGGACTTGAAGAGAAGTTGAAGAGACCTAGAGAGCCCATTTACATCCCCCAAGATGAGGGAAAAGCAGGAGGAAGTAATTCCATCTTTACCCTGTCATATTCCATCCAAACAGCTTGGAGGTCAGGGAGCAACCTGTGTTTCCTGCAGGGAAGCAGGAAAGAATCAATGTTTGTAACAAAGGTGCAGACCCCAGTAAAATCCCTGGCTTGAGTCAGGGGAAGATCTGATCCCCCAGCAGAAAGCAGTGCTGTGACAGGATGAGATGGAGCTGCATTGTGCACTTTCATCTAATGAATGTGTAGTCTAATATCTGTGGTTTATTAGAAGCTTCCTTGTATTAATTCCTGACTTTGCTTACCCACTGAGGACTGTTGAAGATTTGCTGGGTGAACTTATACGTCAGGATGGATGCGGCCAAGTTACAATTCACTTATGTACTTACCTAAATACAACCCAGCTGACAATTAAAGGACTTTTTTCATCTTTTCCATTAGGCTTTAAAAAACATGGGAGAAATCCTGAAAGCTGCAGGCTGTGACTATAGCAATGGTAAGTGCTGCTGTGATGGTGGCAAGCAAGTGGTTGTTTTGACCTGGTTTAAAAAAAACAACATAAAGTGACCTCTTTTTTTTTTCAAAAAAAAAAAAGAAGCTGTTTGCTAAACATTCAGTTGTTGTCAATAGCTGGAAGTAAAAGGAATCATGAGTCTGGGTTAAAAAAATGAAAGAAACCACCATGCAAGTCTGTGCAATGGGTATCAATGGAAAACTGCCTTTCACCAAAAGTTTCTGCCCATGGTACTGATATCTTCACCCTGCAGCTCAGCTATAGACAGAGCTGCAGCTGACTGCAAGCAGGGTAAGCAGTTGAGGCTTTGCTCCAGGTAAAAGCAGGTTTTTATCTATGGTGTTAATCTCCTAGGCGCTTTCAATCCTTTTTTTGGGGGGAGGACTCTGATAGGGGAGCCAGAAAAGGATTAATGCTGGTTTGGACAGTCATGGGTTAAAAAAAAAAAAAAAAAATCTATCATGAACTAAATATTTTTCAGACTTTTTGGCAGCAGATTATTACATATGATGTAATTCATTGCCAACAGTTGGCTTACAACAGCTTGTTTAATTGACCTGCTTATCAGTTCTGTGCCCTGTGGAAGAATTTGGCTTAGCGTGGAATATAAAACAGGTATTTTCAGAGCTGGTCAGGAATGTCTAATACCTTAAAGTGTTATTACGTACCAGGTACTCAGGTTTTTTAGGTGGTAGCTTTAAAGCTCAGTATCTGTTTGCAAAACTTTTCAAATGTTTAGAATACTTGAGAGAAATTTACGGAGGAAAAAAAAAGCAAGAAAAGCACTAAGGATTTTCAACTTTTGTTGAAGTCAGAGGCCTAAAATAACTGCATTTATGTAATTTCTAGTTGTCAAGACTACGGTTTTGATGGCAGACATGAAGGACTTCAATGATATTGACGATATTTACAAACAATGTAAGTAGATGTTCTGGTTTTGTTTTACCTGTATGACTTGTGGAACAAATTATGTTCACAGTAAGCCAAGAATTTTAATAACTCAGGTGATGTAGCTCCAGATTCTTTGAGATTCCAGTGGAAACATTACCTTTTTTTAAAAAAAACAAACTTCATTTGCAAGCACTAGATCAAGCACAGCCTAATTTCTTGTGGATTTGTGTCCTACCATCCCAGTAACTCACCTGAGGATCAACTCCTGCTCTCCCCACACACTGATCTTCCATGTCTCTTGACCTTGAGAGATGCTGATGAGATCCCAAATGTAACTGCACTGTAGGCAGCCTTCAAATGCTTCATTTCAGATTGTATTTCTCCATTTCTTTAAAGCCAATTTGTATCTTTGGATGACTTGTGCATTATTGTTATCGCACAGGGCTCATTGTTTATGTAAGGATGAGCCACACTTCCACTTGAAAAGAAAACAACATTTGGTTAAAAAACCCAATGTAGGCAGAAATAGGTGATTCCAGTGAGCCATACTGTGCAGGAAAAAAAATGGGAGAGCATGCTTGTAAGTTCCTTATTTTTGGAGTCTAATTAGATAGTAACATCTGGTCTTGAATGAAATCTTTTCTTGATGAGCTATCAGCAGTCTTCTGTATGTTAAAATGGAATTGTGTGTGTCTTTAAGCACAGTAAAACCAGACTAGCTGGAGAGTTCCTTGTTGCTTCCACCCTGTAGTTCAAGAAAGCAGTTGCTGTTCTCTGGTCATATCATCATAAGCTTGAAAAAGACCTTTAGGATAATTGGGTCCAACCATTAACCTAACACTGTCAGGTCCCCCACTAAACTGTGTCCCTAAGCACCATGTCTACATGTCCTCTAAATACCTGCAGGGATGGCAACTCCACCACTTCCCTGGGCAGCCTGTTCCAGGGCTTCACAACCCTTTTGGTGAAGAAATTTATCTTAATGTCCAATCTAAACCTCTCCTGGCACAACTTGAGGCTTTTTCCTCTTGTCCTATCACTTGTTGCTTGGGAGAAGAGACCAACACCCACCTCACTACAACCTCCTTTTAGGTAGTTGTAGAGAGCAGTAAGATCTCCTCTGAGACCTTATAATCCTGCCTTGTCAGTGCAGGACCCTGAAATTACCATTTTTGAACTTGATGTCAGCTTTCCCCCTCCCTGGTGTTTGTAACGGGATGATCACCATTCTGATTTAATCTTTCTTTTTAAGCCAAGTTGGTGGTAAGGCCACACAGTGTCAGCAGAATGCAGCTTATCACTGGCCACATCATCACGACCATAGCTGGCTTCTTGATGGTGAAGGGTAGCTTGCTGAGATGTTAGAGCAGTCAGGGACCAAAAGCCAAGGGGGAATGATACCTGGCACAACAGACTATTTGTCTTGTAGCCTTGAACCTAAAACTGCTCCAGTGACTGCATCATATACAGATTACTTTGAACTGCGTTCTATCAAGCAGAGTTAAGTGATTTGTGGATGTTTCTGTTTAAATTACAGTTTTCAAGACAAACTTCCCAGCCAGAGCAGCCTATCAGGTTGCTGCTTTGCCCAAAGTAAGTGTCACTTTTCTGCCTACAATAAAAAGTGAATTTTCTGCAATTCCTTACATCTGAAGTATTCTGGCAGCTTTTCTTACTCTGCAACAGCTTCAACTGCAAGTATTTTAAAATGAAGACTCTTAAGTACTTAGTTTTTTCCTAAGTATACCAGCCTTATTCCCACACATGGTAAGAGAATGTAAGAGATATTTCTTTATGGTGGAAGATGGCTACAACATAAGAAATAAGGGGTTACAGTACTTAAGTAAGAGTAAGGTGAATTTTCAATATTACTTACCATTGCTGAAGTAGTAATACAACTGCCAGAAGTATAATCTCCCTCAGCTTTAGCTCGCTTCTTACAAGGCTGTGTTACACATCAAATTGCTTCATAAAATAGATATATTAGATTCCTAATACATTTCTTCATTGTTTTCTCACAGGGTGCCCGAGTTGAGATTGAAGCTATTGCCATTCAGGGACCCCTCCAAGATGCTTCAGCCTGACTATAAATAGAGACTGACTATCCCACGAAAGCAGTTCTAGATTTAATACTTTTCTCTTACATCCTCTTCCTACGGTTAGCTGTTAACAGTTACACACAGTTGAAATCAGGAAACTTAACAAGGAAAGTTGCTTTCTTCTGGGTTGTGGCCTTGGATTATCTGAAATATGAGCTTAAAGTGAGTCATCTGCCAGCAAATTCTGAAACCTCTGGGAGTCCTGCTTAAATCAACTAAGCTTCATTGCAGGACAGGGTCTTACTTTGTGGTGGTGACTGGATATTCAGGTATTAAAAGTACACATTTGGGTGCCTGTGTGACAGTTACACTGTGGGTGATCTGGATGGAAAAATGTAATGATTTGTACTAGCAGGTTTATAGTAATAATTTTAAATAGGAAATGACAGAAATGGGAAAACAGAACACTTGAATTGTTTAGCCTACAGCTCTGTTTCGGGGAATTTGTTTCTGAACTGTTTTAAACTCTTTGTAGAGCAGATTACTGCTGGGACTCACCTTTTTTCATATGGAAACAATTGCTTAAGAAAAATTAATATGACTTTTTAGGAAACACAGAGCAAACGTAGCGTCACTTTGTCAGTTAAGATTAACATAACTGAATGGAGTTAAATGTAAACAGCTTCCTAACTTGTATTTGTGTTCCTCTGTTACATCTTTGCTTACTCATGATTACTTTTTGGAAATATTTTCACTAATTTGTAGCAGGTTTAGTTAAAGTTCACCTTCAGCAGATTTCAGTAGTGTTGAACACGAGGTAAAGTCAGCCTTGTGTAATCGCTATGGTTAACCCCTTCTTACCTCTCACGTTATTCTCCACTGCCTTACTTGTGCTGTGCTTTGCCAGCCTTCAACCTAACACTAGGTGGCAGCTGTGATTAATTTTTTTTCCTTTGTGCTGACTTGTCAGTTTGCTGATGTTAAGTCCCTTCCAGAACTCCTTTGGGTGTCTTCACTGGTACAACGGGAGGGGTGTGAATACACCATTGCTTTCTGCAGTAAGGTACAGTCTGAGACTGAAATGTAAGTGAAACACCTGGAAAAAATAAATGCATGCTGGCTGCAGTTACCACAACACAATGCATTACTTCCATTAAAAATGTTTGTATCACTAAGTAAGTGGCAATCCACAAAAAGTCTGGAACAAAAATACACTTTTAGCTCTATGGTTCTGTAGTTTTTAGCTGGAGACCAGTTGCAGTTTCTTGAATGGCTCAGATCTAAAGATGTATTCTAGAATAAATGAAATGAACTCTCTTATTTACAGCTATAACATAGCAGTTCTCAACATAATCAATCAGCCTTCCATAGACATGTTTAAAGCTTTTATTTTTTTTAAGCAGACTTATTGCATTCTGTTCTTTAAAACAAAAAGTATAAGCCCTGTAATTCTGCAATATGAAAAGCAAATATCAATATCTCTTAGGTCTTATTTCAGCAAAGTACACAAGCATTTACTAAACCCTGTTTTAACTAGAGGTAAGTTAAACTTAGCTTTTTTTGTTTGCTAACCTGAGCAGCTAGCAGCTAGCAAAACATGAAGCCGTGATTCAGCTGGTGGCATACTCATTTCACCATTTAAGATTTGTTTCAATCACATGTAACTTAAAAAAAAAAAACCACCACCAACAAAACAGACTCTCTATTTCTGCAACAGTAAAGCAATACTTAAATTTTCAGTACCTAGTTTCATTAAAACTTTGCTTTCTCTTGAAGTACATAATCAACCGTAATCCACTCTAATCTTCTGCTGCAAGCAGCTTGCTCTTGCTGCAGTTTTACCTGATAGAAGTTCCACACAGTGAAAGAAGCCAATCGTAGCCAGCCAGGTTGCCATGCTGTCTTCTGAGATCCTAAGGGCACGTGCATGTGTGTCTGCATAGAGCTGACAGGCTGCAAATTTAACCTCTTCTACAGCTCTGTTTATTGGTAATTGAAACAAAATTCCTACCAGAACTTTTTTTTATCTTGGAAATTAAATTTGTTTAGCTTGGAAATGAAGTTTGTTCCTGCAACTGTCCTGCCCAGCACACCCTGGGGCATGGAATGATTTCCTCTGCCTTGGATGAAGTTAAAGGCTGAGGATTGTCTAGCTTTTGATAAACAGTTCTGAAGATGGGTTTGTATTTTGATGATGGATTAAAAAAAAAAAAAAACAAAAAAAAACCCCAAAACAAACCCTGCAAGTGCATGTCCTCTTCTGAGCCTTCAGCATGAGAAAGCTCTTACCTCCACGATGTCCACAAGTTTGCAAAGGCAAATAATCACATGTATTTTAGCCCTTTATGCATAGTATGTGCTTTGGTAGCTCACAGACCAGGAATGCTAAACCCCAGTGTATTTCTCAAGGTAGCATCCTGTTCAGCATCCAATAGCAGCCAAATTCTGATCTTGTGGTCAATTTAAATGATTGAACATTTCATGTTTAGCACAGCATCAAGCATACTTTAGAAAGGAAAAAGCAAAATAGCTCTGATTTCTTATAATCACAAAATCTGTAAGGACCAAAGACGACTGATTCTTTACTGAGTCATTGCCCAGCTTATATTCCAATTAGCATTGCTTAACGACTTGGAAAAGTTGAAAGGTGAGGTAAGAATGTATATTGTCATCTGTCTTCCTTACAACAGCAGTGGGGGAAAGAGTGGCTCTGAGGTGAGCAGGTTATCTTGACTCCCTTGTATCTTCGTATTTTATTTCCAAGTGCAGTCTCCTCTGTTGCTGCTAGTGCTACTGATCCAAAAAGTTGGACCTATGTCTGTTTGAATTTAAATCCCCACTTTAGTGTCTAGAGATTTTTAATAGAGCTAGCTGTTTACCTTCTTCATTAGAGAAGGCTAGTAAAAATACCCCAAAACCGCAACACCTGTCTATCCAAAAAATACCAAAAAAAAAAAAAGTGTATGCATTTGGGTTCTAAAAGTTTATGGTGTTGCCTCCAGGAAGGTGACATCAAATGAAGCTGACAAGTTCGTAAGAGTGCTGATAAGCAGAAATCCTTAGATTTAGTGATACAGCCAAGGAGTATCAGCTTACTCAAAAGGCTGACAGCCAAGGATATCAATTAAATTACTAAATACAAACCAAAGTCAACTGGGGTCAGATCTGCAGATGCAGCACAAAGTTGAGCTCTTAGAAGGGATTTGTATGATTTTCTGGTGACCGTAAATTTTTTTCCGAAGGCCTTTTTTTTAAACAATAAAGCTAACACACCAGCAACATGTGCTTGCCCTTTTTAGATAACCAACCTTTCCTGTGTTCTACTGCCTTATGCCAGAGAATCCTGTAACCACAAGCCCAGTCATGGATCATATACAGTCCCTTTGCAACATTCACCATCAGAACAAATTTTTGCTCTCTAGCTGATCCAGAACACCAACTCTATTCAGGGCCTGTTTTCACAGGAAATTTGTTTGAAAGCTTTGTTATTCAGCTTCAGCTCCAAAATGATTATTTAGCCTTTTGGAAAATAACCAGGAGAGTGCATGGTAGCAAACTTCTCCTGGAGGACAGCACTCCAGGGAAGTAAGAGATGATCTCTCCTTTGCAAACAGGCTTATGTATGTCTCTGGTTAGACATCAATTTTAGAAGCCACAAATATACACGAGGAGCTACAAAGCTAGCCAGGTTATTAATCACCATGAATGTTAATAGCTGTGAAGTTATATTTTTAGTGTGCTAGGATTCATAAGACCAAACCAACCAACCTGCTCTTGGGAGGGGAAAGTTCAGGCACTTCAAACACTTGAAGTCTCAGCAGGTTGACTTCAAAAAAATATACATTATATAAAACTTTTTTCTGATGCCTTGTGTTCATGTCTGTGGCTTGTGGCTCGATCCATAAAAGCTTTTCTGTTTTCCCAACCCAGTAAAATTGATAAATGTTCATGCAGACAGAAGAACAGGCCCAAGAAGAGGATGTTCATAGAGACATTACTTCTATTCCTTGTTATTAGCTGTCTCTGAAACACATGGAAAAAATTCATTTAACAGTTAATTGAGGGTACAATCTGATATTTACTAAATCTTACAGAAAAGTGAAAGTTCCCTGGAAGCATCACAGGGTGAAGGGGGTATCTGCTCTTCACCCAGTTCTATAAGGGTGTTCCCTGTGGACCTGAAGCAGCCAGAAGCAGCCACTGGCTCTGCCTTCTCTTCCCCCATCCCATTCATGCCCTGTCTTCCTGTTACAGACATTAACACCACCCAGGTGAAATCCAGTGATGCTGCAACAGTCTCAGGCTCCTTCCCACCCTGCTGCGTATTCTTTCCTTTTGTAATCACTAGGCAATTTCATTTGTATTTGACAGAGTTCTCAGGGACATTAAATCTTATATAAGGACAAGAAGCAAAGGGCATAAATTCAAGTACGAGAGTGTTACATTTAAGTGGAAGAAAACATTTTTCTTTTTTTTTAACTGTAAGGGCAGTTGACCAACTAGAAGAGGCTGCTCACAGAGTTTGTGAAGCCTCCATCCTCAGGGATATTCAAAACTCAACAGGACAACCTGCTCCAGCTGCCCCTGCTCTGAGCAGAGGTGTGATCTAGACAACCTGCAGGGTACCTTCCTGCCTCAACTATTCCAGAATAAAGAATGTTTGAGCAACTGCACCCAGCCCCTGAAAGCATCTGTGTTGGTGTCCCTGGAGGTATTTAGATGTGTAGACATGGTCCTTAGGGACATGGTTTACTGGTGACCTGGTCCTGCTGGGCTAATGGTTGGACTGATGATCTTGAAGGTCTCTTCCAACAAGAACAGTTCTATGAATCTTTGAGAGAATCAGCAGCACATTAAGTGCTTTGCTGAACTCACAGTACAGACAAGTCTCTGCAAAAGCATAGGAGCAACATCCCCACTCTGGAAACACCACGGGGGAACCCCTGTCTTCTGGGACATGCAAACACCTTACGTGATAGACTCAAAATAAATGAGCATGGCATTCTTAGTGAAAGTGGAGGAAGAAGAAATAACTTCTTCAGAAAGACCGTGATGGCAGAATTGTGAACATAATTTCCAGGTCTGCTAAAGGGACAATCCTACCTCTTCAAATTTCTTTTCTTCACTGACATGATGTTTCCAAACACACTTTATTTGGCCTGTCACTCTTCCTTCCCACCACGTGACTGCATTTGCTGTGCAATGTGCTTTCATCCCAGTGCTACACTGCTGATTTCAGCTGATAAGGAGAACAAGGGGATCTAAAAATGACTGTCTGGCATAGCCCAGAAATCACAAAGCAGCATTAAGGCATCAGCTCATAAAAACAAGCATGCAAATAATACTGAGCAGAGTCATGAATTTAACATAGGGTTTTACTTTCCAAGACTGCATGCTACAGTCTATCATTGTCCCCAAGGAGGGATAATTTGTCACTGATAAGATTCATGTATTCTATAAGGACAACCTGTGTAAAAAGCATGACTTCCAATGGATTCCTTCCAAAAAACAAATAGCTCTTCATGTAAACAAAAATATTACAGACTCTCTCTCATATTAAAATGCAGAAAGCAGCTGTATGCTGGCAGTGGGATGACAAGACATGCTTGTTAAGGACAGCACAGTCTTTTCTGTCTCCTAAACAATAACACAGGCAGCCCTTCCCTCCTCTGTCAACGTACCTATCTCTGTCACTGCTATACTATCCACAGCTTCTCCTGTTTCTTCTTCTTTTGTTTCAAGCCCTCTACTTACTAGCTCTCTGAGCAGCTCAGTTTCCACCTGTTCTCCCATCTCACCTGGGAATGGGATCCACTGACAAAAGCACCAAATGCCCCAGCTCTTCTGTAAACCTGAATTTGCTTTGCCAGGTCTCCTTTGTCTGCCCCTTACTGAGGTA
Source organism: Todiramphus chloris collaris (assembly GCA_025345505.1). Classification (NCBI taxonomy): domain Eukaryota; kingdom Metazoa; phylum Chordata; class Aves; order Coraciiformes; family Alcedinidae; genus Todiramphus; species Todiramphus chloris. Next base: position 947,989 of record JANVCC010000070.1, on the reverse strand, counting down.
CCCCCTGAATGAATCCACAGGGAACAAAGAGGATGTTCCCAATTACTTTCCAACACCCAGCCACATTCTTGCCTCATGCCCATAAAGATCTCCTGATGTTTTCACAAAATCCCCTTGGCACTCTATTCAATACACATCATGAGTACTATTTCCATTCAAATTACTTCCCCTGTATTTTATTTTACATATGTGCAGATTTATTTGCAATTGGAAGGAAATGGAACACACGGTAATATGTCAGCCTGGATGAAACTCTGCTTTCCCTAGGAAGCAGCTACCAAATTAATTTACTCACACAGCTACTGAAAAATGAAGGAAAACCAAAGAGTTGTTAACTCTCCAAGCACCACAGCATAAAAAAGGAAGGTCCCTTCTTCCTCATGGACAGAGAACACCCACAGGTTAAAATATTCCTTCTAGACTGGAACAAATAGGAGCAAAACTGCTTTTACCACAAAAGCCTTGTTCCCTCACCATGCAAGCAACACGAATCCCTAACCCTAATCTAATGGCCACAGCTCCCAACCCGACCTGGAGGCAAACAGGCAGCTGTAAGTGTGTTTCCATGGACGTGAGGTCACACCACACTGTCCAGGGCATGCTGCTCTGCCTCCAGCGCTACCTGAAGCTTAGAGATGGGATTAACGGCATTGGAGTTTCCAGCCAGGCAAGCCTATGTGCTTTACCAGTTACCAGCCAGTCACTTACTGCTTACACAAGATGAGGTTTCATTACAAATAATGGATGCCCATTTTACGGAGAGGAAACCTCAAAATTTGTTTGTGAAGAGACACAGGCAAGGCCAAGCCAACCACCTCAGCTACTGGGGTGCAGAGCCAGGTTTGGCTAGGCAGTTCAGGGAGGTGCACAGCAAAGCCACAGGGTTAGTGGCAGTGCGTGGAACTAGCTCTGGACTTTGCACAGATCAGTCCTTCTGCACCTTGCACCTCTTTGAGGCAGCTGTGGAGTGAAGAAGGCTGCTGACACCATGTTTCCCTGCAGAGAAATACTTCTCATGTGCTTCACCTGCTTATTCCCTGAAGAAATGCTCCCCTGGGAAGCATCTGATTTCTCACCAAGCTGCTTCATACCATTCAGAAGAAATCTGATTCCTCCCGTGTTCACCTTCTGCACGTGCAGCCCGTGGGAGACAAGTTTCCCCTGGGCACTGACCCAAAGATAAGCACAGCCTGCAATCTCTGGGAGCAAGCACACCTCCTGCTAAAGGTCCTTCTCACAGCACATGTAAATCCCTGCCACCTCAGGCACCACTGCTTCCTCATGCAGCCTTACTCCCCAGCTAGGCATCTCCAAACACTTTTGGAAAGCCAAGCAGCCAAGCTTCTAGGACAGGCAGGATATGCCAAAGGGGCATCAGAGATGCTTTTTCTTCTACATCCAGGCACACATACTCTAACCTCATGTGTGCAGGGACAGTCTCTATTTAGTTCACACATGTGACTAAGTAACAGCCTTTGGTCTCTACAAATACTAAGGAACATATCTGAGCTACACAGAAACACAAAGTTTTAAGTGAGGGGCATGGTGGGCCATTTTATCTGCTAAGAACAAAAAGGACATGAAATGAAATAGCAGGGATAATGACTGGAAATGTTGATTAAATTCATTACAACTTGGACTTGTGAGTCTGAGGCTTCCCCAGCCGCATCCTTCTACACCCCACATTGTACAGACTCCCTGGACCAAATGCTGCCTCCAGAAGCTCATGTGAGGCTCTCAGTAAAGTCAAAAGGACCCATGCACAAGTTCCTGGAGACAGAATTTGGTCTCCTGAATTTATGAAAGCACAAGCATTACCCCCAGTGAGGTGGTCCTCTTCAGCAATATGTACTTTCTCGATGATTTCCACTACAGAGCTGTCGCTGCCTTCCACCAGCCCACTGTCCTCTGCTGGTCCTGGTGATGGCGGCCCAGTGTCTTCTGCTGCTGAAGGTGAAGACCCATTGCTCTCCTCTTGCCATGTGGACGGCAGCTCAGAGCTCTCCTCTTCTCCTGCAGGCAGGGGCTCGGTGCCCTCCGGCTCCTCCCTTTTACTGATCACATGGATCTTCTCCTCTAGGGCCAGAGTGACGGCTGCAGCCTGCTCTCCTGGTGGATGCTCACCCATCTTTGGCTCCTCAGAGGCACGACTCACATCCTTTACTGGGTCCAACTGTGTTTGGTCAGCTATCGTTGCGTGATTGTCTGCAGTTGGGGTGTTTTCATCCAATGATGCTTTTAGTTGGGGCAGGGCAGGGCAAGAAAAAAAAACCAAAAGAGAATTACAGGTGTCTGGTGAGTGGGCACATAAACTGGATGAGAACTAGACCCACAGGGGACCGCACAAGAACACTACCTGTCAAAGAGCTCCTACTTGGCTACAGACAATCCTCCTTCACAGGTCTGCTGCTCTTACACATATCCAGTAAGAGAACAGCGCTGCTCTTACATAAAAAACCCCAAAAAGATGGAAAGGCACAGGAATTTGGAACACTGAGCAGGCAAACACCACAGCAGGTGCTGTATAGAGATTTCTGCTGCTATTTTCAGCAGGGCTGCTCGGTTTGCAGATGTACACTGGCTTTGTAGTGGCACAGACAACGCTCACCCCATACAACCTGCTGATCAGTTACAAACCACAACAGCGACAGACATCAAACGGAAAATAAACCCATACAGAAAACATAGATGCTATAGCCAGAGTAACAGCAACAAGTGATATTTGTAACTCAAGAACACAGGAAAGAAAGGCAGTAAAATGAAATGCAAACAACTTTTATGTACCTATCTTCAGGATGTATCTTTCTGGAGAGACTTTTTGTCTGTGACTGCACCACTCACATTCTTACACAAGTGTTTCCAAACCTCCCTTGCAGCAAAGAGTTAAATATGATGAATATGGAAACAAAGTTTTGTTCTACTGCCACTTGAACAGCAAGGATACTCTTATGGAGCATCCTATAAATACGCCTTGCATCCATACTTAGTCCTCTGTGACTTCAGACAAAGCAAAGTCGCCAGACTATTGCCGGTGCTGTAAACTGTGTTAAAGTGCAGGTTTTGTCAGAAAAAGGAGGGATGGCAGGCTCAGGTATTGCTAGTTCTCTATGACTGTGAAGGGCGGGGCGGGAAGAAAGCAGTGGATTTACAAGGTATTCTGAACAAGGACCAACGCCCGCCGGTCGGCAGCTTACTCGTCTACAACCAGCAGCAGTTAGCAGGCACGGCTCGGACGCGCAGCTCCCTCGGCAACCCCGACGGAGCCGAGTCGGGTCCGCCCGCGGGCAGGCAGCACTCGCGGCAGCGCAGCCGCCCCCTCCCCGCAAGCCCCCCCCGGGGAAGCGGAGCCCACCGCGCCCCCGCGGGCAGCCTCCGCCCGCCGCCCCCGGCCCTGCCCGGCCCTGCCCCGCCCGGCCCCGCCCGGCCCTGCCCGGCTCACCCGGCTGCGGGGGCTGGCGGGGGCGGCTGCGAGCGCTGCTGGAACAGCCCATGGCGGGGGCGGGCTGCCCGGGCTGAGGAGGGGCAGGGGCTGGGGCTGGGGCTGCCGTCCTGCAGCACCGAGCACCGCAGCCGGGGGGGTCCGCGGGGAGAGTCCCGGCGAGCTGCCTTCCTCGCCCCGGGCCACCTCCTCTTCATCCCTGCCCGTGAGGCGCGTGCCCGCGCTTCCTGCGGGTGCCCCGGGGACCGCAGGGCCGGGTGGCAGCGCCCGGGGAGCCGAGAGTTCGATCCTGGGTGCGAGCAGCTGCGACCGAGGTCGGTGAGCGCGGAGCGCAGAGCCCCGCGCACGGGGGGCACAACGCAGGGAGAGCCACGCTCCCTCCTTCCTCTTGCCCTGGAGCTCTGCGCCTGCTCCCCTCCCAGTGCCAGCCAGGGAGCGAGCCGAGCAGAGTGCACCTACCACCCATCTTACAGAAACAGTGCGGAAAGGACCTCAGCATTTACGAGGCCAGAGAGAGGGAAGATGCCTGGCCACCTGTGGGAAAGCGAGAGGTGCAGAAGGATGGCCATCATTTTGCAGTTCTTTTCATGATTCTTGGCACGGGCTCCATGACCACAGTTCCTGTTGTCTCTAGGTCTGGAATACCCTTGCAGTTGTTCAGAGGTACCCCAGCACGTGACAGACCATCACAGTTGCAGCTTCATTGATGGCCCTTTTTAAAATGTGTAAAATGCAGTCAATTCCTACAAAGAACAAACAGAAAAGGACATAAAAGGCTGTTTCCTATAAAAAGGGCATGACTCACTATCAGCAATTTTGGATGTGGCCTCCCAGTAGAGTTCTGATTCTCCTTTGGCCCAGTTTATAGACTCTAATCAATAGGCACTTCCTTTGAATAATGGAAAAGATTGCTACGAATATTATCATAACTGTTAGTAATGCTGTATAAAAAGAGACAGTGCCCTTTTCAAGGACCTGGTTTGTTTTAGGTGCATAGCCATTTAGCAAACCATTTCAACATCTGCATGAAATATGGTAGAAAGTTTATCAAAGATGTCTCAGTCGTTCCTTTATAGCAGACCAGCACTAGTCAGGAAACGTAACTGAACTCAGTGACTGTCCAGTACGGATTAAAAAAATAGCTAAATTATTTCTCAGCTTTATTTGTTTAATGAGCAGTTAGTCACTGGCATGGATTACATAAACAACAATTTGAGTTTTGTGTGGTTTATTTGTGTTTCTGTACCATGTCAAATTTCCCACTCTTTAACTTCTGGATTGTCGATCCAAGTTCTTTTCCTCACACAGTCTGCAGCAGTTACTGCTCTTTCAGTCTCAAATCGCTGCTTTTATTTTGGAATATATGTTGCGTGTCACTGAAGTCAGATCCTCAGCACCCGTGTCCCACTACTAGAGCCACGCCGGGGTCAGTGACCCAGCTGCTGCTGCTGACCACCCTTGTTCCCAGCCCTCGGTACATGCACACCATTCATCGAGATGAAGAAGTAGGCAGTGTATTAGGGAACCTTTATGGTCACTGTCCTAATTGCACTCAGTGGTGTTTTTCCACAATTCTTTTGCTTTGTTTTTTTTGTTTGTTGGTTGTTTTTTTTTCCACAGCAACCTATCTGTGCCATTTCTTCATATGCTCAAAACCAAACACCTCTCTAAACAGCTAATATCAAAACCAAGTCTGGTTGGAATTCAATCTCACTCTTACACTCAAGGAAACTTCAATACTTTCTGCTCAGTTACATTTTGTTACGTGACTGTGTAAGATACCTGCAATCATGGAAAACAAACAGCACCATTTACTCCAAATAATTCCCCATCCACAGATGAAAAGGCTCCAGTGTATTTCTTACGTGGAAAGAATGAGCACATATGAAGGTCTGATAGATACACTGAAAACTAGCTCAGGTTCAGTAACCTCATTGGAGCAGAGATTTTAGACCTTTGAAAAACAAGAAAAATACATTTAGGAGAGAAGTCTGTGTTCTCTGCTGGTATCTCATCCTGCTTATTCTGTCCATTTAGTCTTCTATAGGCGTGTGTTGTCACAGTCATAGCAGTAGCTGTACGTTGTGTTCCGTCTCACGCTATTTTTGTGTGTCTTCCCGTGAACCGATGATCATAATATAACTAAGGCTGCCTAAATATTTGCTGTGTAGCCATCAGTGTTTCACTGTTTATTTTATTGCTCGACTTTATGGCATGAAATTTTTCTTTGCTTTGTTTCTGTCTTGGGTTATCATGATTTATAGTGAAGGGAGAACGATTTTCAGCAAAATATGTAGCTATTGTGACAGCAACAGTGGAGACACTGTTGCATGTGTGATAAGGAAGTTGTCTGCCCTATAAAGAAAACTCTGATCACTTGAAAACTCAGTTGACCCTTTAGGCTCAGACTAAAAATTGTTTGGATTTCACTTTGAGAAACCACAGACACTGCTGTTTGCAAGGGGTAGGTAAGTTAGGGGCCTGTAGAAGAGTTATTTGCACGTTACTTTTTATTTTGAGGTGAATGCAGTTGTTCTTTTTTCCCTGCTCTGTTGAAATCGATGACTGAAGTGGGAATGTAGCACAATCCTGCAGAATCACAGAGCTCATAAAAAAGATAGCTGTGGACCATCTGTTCCCTCTCTCTTCCAGTACAGGCAACCTCTCTTCCCATAGCTCCCTAACCAGTGGAGCACAAGACAGGGACCAGAGGGGCAACGAGATGACTCCTCTAATTCTTCCCAGTAATGTTTAGACACCTACCAGATGGGTTCACTAAAAATAATGTTCAAAACTCTTCCTTACATTTTTTCCTTAGAATATATGTAAAGGTGTCTTTAGGACAAGTATGATAACCTTCTAAGCTAAGAAAAAAAGAGAGAGAATGTCTCAGTAATTGCCTATGCAATTAGGCCTCTGGCCTGATGTGGAATTCTGGATCCCAGAAAAAAAACTCTCGCAGCAAATGTGGGAATACTGGATAAGATGTTCCTTTTGCCAGAATTCTTCCCGTTTGCCTCGTTTCACCACGTCATGTCTCTGTAAAGGCAGGCTCAATTATTGTTTAACCTCAAAGACATACTGTAACAAGAGCATTTGTGGAGAGTCCATCTTTTTTTCACGGACTAAGTTAGTGCAGAAGCACTGCCTTGAAGTTTCTTTGCTCATTTCTTTAACTTTTATTCTTTCAATTATAGAAGCCAATCAGTAGTCTTTATGCCCAATAGGTGGCAGCGAAACACTGAAAATCCACCAGTTTTGTTTATGGTTGGTTTTTTTTTTTAATGTCTTCTGCAGTGAAAATAACCAGCTACTGCCCAATGCTCCGGCTGAACAGCGGGAAAAATCACACTTCCCTCTAGATTCTGAGCTGCTGTTTCATAGGTATCTGGCATTGTCACATATCCTAGTCTTTGCTCCCTGATATTTTTGCATGACTGTTTTCTCTGCTTCTGTTCTCCTGTTCTTAACTCACCATTCGCAAAAGTCTGTGCCTCTTTTTTTGGTTAGATGCTGATCACTGCTGACAAGGCGATGAGAAATTCTGTCTGGTGCTTATCTCTTCATCACCACAGCATCATCATCTCTTCAGCACCTTCAGGAGCGTGGCTGACTGACCTGCCAAGTCGGTACAGAAGACCTTTCTGTGCTCACTTTTCTGAGAAACAGAGAAGCTTGTACTGCATTATTTGAATTTTTTGTATCAACTGCATAAAGAGCGTAGGTTTCGCAGCCATCAAGGAAAGAAGCTGAGTTTGGAATTTAGGGGAGGAAGGTTGTTTTCTACAGGATGTAAAATTCCAAGTTTCTTTTAATAGCAGTAGGGGTTTTCAGAGAATATTAGAGCAAATATTTTGCATGTTTGTCTTGGGTTGAACGATTGTCCCCCAAGGATCTTGCTGCCTTTTCACAGTGAGGCTTCATGCTAAAACTGATAATTTATTTGCCCTTCGAAAAAAAGTGAGATCAAAAACCTGCTGATGCCTTATTTTTATGATTGTGCTTTCAGTCAAGCAACATCTTCAAAGAAAAGTGCCATCAAGGCAGTATTTGCTATTTGAGAACTACCTGAAAGGGCAGAAAGTGTGAAATATTTCCCAAAGGATGCACACGATGTCTTGATAGACAGAAAAAAAATTACGCACTCGCTTTATAAGCATGTGGACAATTTGTGCTGCACAACAGAAATCTTTGTCCCACCCCGTGGAACACAGGCATCTAGAAAACAGAATTTGTATTTATAGTTCCACTTACTAAGAGAGTTGCTTTGTGGCTGCTTGCAAGAATATGCAACTTTTTCTCTACAGATTTGAGGTTTTGTCCTCACTTTCTTCAGATGGATGGCTAACTTTAAAATTATATTCATACACAGAAGAGCCCTTGACGAGAAGACCTGTAGGAGAGGGGAGGAGAAGCAAAGAGAAGTACTAAGCAGGGAGGGTTCCTAAGTAATGATTTTACCTGCCACATGCTGAAATCCTCTGCACAAGAAGGTTTGCGCTTCCTGATTTCTCTGCTTGACCTCAGATGTTCCCATAAGGACTAAAATGTAACATCTGTCTTGTGATATGGAATACTTAAAGGGGAAATGGTAGGAGAAGGTGTTGGGGCTTCCTCATTGCTGGCATGTTCCAGCACTGCCTTTCCAGCAGCAAACTCCCCAAAGACAGGCCTGCCATTCTCTGGTCCCTGCAGTGCAGCAGCTCTTCCACCCAGCCCCTAAGGACTGTAGTTTGCAATAGAGATTCAACTTTTTTGCTTTGGTAGTAAAAAACCATAACAAAATTGTCCATGCTTTTTGTTGTTTTTTATTTTTTTTGAACGTTAGCTGCCATGCAGTAATTTTTTCCTAACTTCAATATTCACATCTTCTTGGCCCACACCTTTGTATCTCTAACAACATTATATATCCAGTGGTTTGGATGGAGATGATACATCTTTGCACATCATGTCAAAGATCAGCATAAATAGTTCAAAGAACTGTTCTGGCACTGGATCAAAATTCACTTGAAAAAAAAATCTAACCTTGCATTTATACAATAAACTGTGCTAAACAATGTAATTATGGTTCATCATGTCAGCTTGAATAAACTTGAAAGGTTTCACTATTTCTAATGCCATTGTAAAAATGTACCAAAAGTGAAAAACTGAATACTGTGTATTTTCTATTGAACCACAAAAGAAGTCTAATTCCAGATAATACTAAGGGTCTCATTTAAAAACCACAAACTCCTGAGAATTTAGAGTTAAGGCTAAAAATACAGTCTTAACTTATTTTATTGCATTTAGGTACTGAAGAGGTGGAACTGCAGTACCTACGCAGAACGGGGTTAGCTAAGGATCCTAAATAGAGTTTGAAAATATCCACAGACACAGCATTATATGTCGCCAGTCCCATTTATGGATACTGCTATATTAATGACACAATATTTATTTTAGAAGCCACCAAATAGCTTTGCCAGATTAAACATTTGTAATCTGGATCCAGCTTTAATATACACTTTCAAATGGGAAAGCCACAAACAGCTATAGGCAACATCAACACAGCCTCCCTCAATCTGTTAATTTGTCAGAATTACAGACAAGGTAGAGCCAACAATAATAAGCACCTTCCATGAGGACATTAATTAGAATGTTAAAATAATGAGACTCCTTGCTACGAACAAATCTGAGTTTAGTGTGCTGGAAGAAAATCCTACGCTATTTAAACAAATGACTGGCAGTAAACGGAGATCAGTCCAGAGAAACGAGAGCAGAGTATAAACTTCCTGCCCTCTTTTTGTCCAGAGACATCCATGATCCATTACTTTTGAATACACCTGACCATCTTCTTACCGTTCAGGCCTTGCTTACCATTTTAGGCATGTCTACACAGTGGATCTGTTCACCTGAGTACAGAATACAACTCAGAAATGTCCACTTCACTTCCAACGGTGGAGCTAAGGGGATGATATTCTATCTGGATTTGCCTTTGCAGCCCCACTGCGATGCCACGGCAGTAAGGCACAGGGAGAAGCAAGAGGAGCAGCAATACGAAACACAGCATTGATCTGAAGCAACTTCAGCACTGGAGACATTTCCCTGGACACAGACAGCTCGCAGTGGCCAGTGGCCTCGATTAGCGATGCAAACACGGGACAAGCAGACACGCCACTGATCTCCATGGTAACATAGCCCATTTTCTGTGAAACGCCTTCTCCTCCTCCCTAAGGTTTCGACATATCTGTCCTCTCACAGAATGGTTCTTCTGCAAAGGCAAAATACTTTGTGTGAAATAAAACAGCCTTTGGAACAAAAGGTTAATAATTATGAGGCTGTGATTGGTTTTGGGGTTGCAAAATGGAGATGCCCTTGGGCTTTATGCGTGTGATGGTTTAACGTGGGGATGGGGCAAGACAGTAATAGTGTCTCTTAGACTGTACTTTAGAGGCAACTGCGTTAGCTGATATAAATATTCAGGAGCCACAGGAAGGACCCTTTTAGAAAGGGCAATGAGCAATCTGACATCAGATACTATGCTGCTGTTTCCCATAAAAATCTGCACTGAGACAGAACAGAGAAATTCAACGTCTTTTGCTTGCAGTCTGCTCACTGATACACTAGAGCCAGTACAGTTTTTGATGGATTGACTTTCCTGTTTATCACTGCACTGCCTCACAACACAGTTATTATAAATTTTAGTTATTATTAATTTTAGACACTTACTGTCGCTTAGGAACGTGGTTGAGCCAGGGATTTGGCAGTGGAAGGGTAACTGGTGGGCTCAGTGATCTTAAGGGTCTTCTCCAACCTAAATGATTCCGTGATTGCATGATCTTCACGATCCTATCTGTCAGAGATGGCTAGAGAGAACAAAGGGGTAGGAGTAGGTAATGGCTTGAAATGGTTGAAAGGAAGGAACAGGAAGCAGAAAATGGACCGGGGAAAGGGCTGGTGGGACCAAATGCTGAGAGAACTCTTTATGCAGGGAGAGAAAGATTGATGTTTGGTAAATGCAGCGATTTTTAACATGGAAAGAAAGAGTGAGGAAGAGGAGAATGGAGACAAAATAAAGCTACTTGCAGAGTGGCACGAGAGAAGAATTAATTCTGCCTTATTTAGCCCATACCCGGAAATCTGTGAGAACTCTCACGTTTGTGTAAAGGCACACAAAATACCTGCGAGCATAATGCAGCATTTTCAGGTTTGCTCAGGGTAAAAAAATTCTCGCTGGCCACAGTGATAGCTTGTCTGTCTCTGTGATTAAGCTAAGCAATGTCTGTACCTGCAAAGTCACTGAATCCTCTGATTAAATGCTTTGGGGATGAGCCCCACGTCTTACAGGAAGAGCTCTTCAGGAACTGGGAAACGGGGACTCGTTATGTCAAGCTACGGGTGCTCTGTATCGCACGGGGAGGGGTTGTCAGCGTTTACAGAAATGAAATATTTTCATGACTCAATAGTAGAACAAACTGGCAGTCCTCTTCGTTATCATTTGGACAGAATGAGATCCATAAATCCTCCCTCTTCTCCCTCACTCTGTAGTGTCTGTAGAAGGAGGCCTGTGTCTTGTCAGTTCTCCAGAGAGAGCTGAATGTGCTCCAACACTGAACACGCTCCAGCCAGGGCAATTGAGTCCAGCAGCTCGGAGCTGGCATACCCAGATGCAGGGACACTCTGAGTGATGTTATAACTATCTGCTGTCTCTGCTTTTAGCTACAGCTTCCTGAGCTGCTCTGGGCTGCATGATGAAAGGGAGCATCTGGAAGAGCTCAGGATAGGCAGGTGCTTGAACAAGACCAATCAAAACTCTAAGAAATGAGGGAGAACAGTTAAGAGCATTCAGAAATAAGAGTGGCTTCAGACAGAACCAGATGGAGAGACATAAGGCCTTCTGATACTGAAGAAGGGTTTATTTCCTTCTGAGACTTGCCAGGGAATCCTGTTCATTGGGTCAGGTAGGAAATGATCAGCACAGCAGGCAGCAGCAAAACCACTGTGCTAATAACCTGTGTTCAAATATAAAAAAGATGCAAATCTTGACAAGGTTCTTTTCAGCCTGGGACTTGGTGCTGATAAACTGAAGGTTCCTGCCTGAAAGTCCAGCTTGTAAATGAGGTGCTATGAAGACAGCATCCTAACAAAACTTCTCAATCTTAAAATGAATAAACTTTCTGTAAAATGGAGTCTCTTCTATTCCAGACAAGGTTAGAGGCCTTATCTATTTGATTTATTAGAAAGCAGTTACATTTGAAGAAAAGAAAAAAAAAACCCCAATCTCATATGTGGAAGCAATCCACTTACTGGTCAACTAATTAAAATTGTTCCTATTTGGCTTCTTGAGCTTGAGACATGTTCCTACAGCGAGTAATACCCTGCAAGCAAATATATGTTGTCACTACAATACCTGTCTTTTTTGGTTGCTTGCTTGATACTGCTTGGTTGCTTGGTTGCTTTCCCGTGGTTACTTTATTAACAGACCCATGTGCAACATACGCCCTTTGAAAGACCACAGATGGAGAGAGTGGCATGGATTTATAGAGTTAGTTTTGAGTGCTGCTATTGATTTCTTTTCCAGAAAATCTGTTTAAAGGACGGCACTCTTGAGAATCCTAATAGATCGGGAAATAAATTAACTAGTTCATACCTTTACATCTCATTTTTTTCTACTTTTTGAGGAGCTCAGATAAGCAAAAGTTTAGCAAAATCAAACTTTGATTAAGTGCTTCGAGCTCCAACACATGCATTTGCATCCAGTGATTAAAACTGCATATTAAAAAGTAATCTGTGTTTTCAGAAGTACCTGTATGGAAGATAAAAAAAAAAAAAAGACAAAACAAAGAAATAGAAGAAAGATGTTCCACTACTCTGTCTTATTTCCTCATTCATGAAGCTGGTCAGTCTGCTCACATATGCCAGGTCACTTTAACCACCGTTTGTACACATACAGCCAGCAATTACAGAAAGTTGTAGGACATCCAGAGGTGTGTAACAAAGCCTCCACCTCTTCTGCTAAGGCAGAAATGGACTCCAACAAACAAATATTTACTCAGAGCTCTGAGTCACAAACGCTGTCAAACTTCAGGTTACAGCTTTGTCTTCGAGCCTGCAAACCTGGCCCACGCAGTCCGTATTTACCCAGTGCAGCAGGCTGCTGGGTGTGCTCTTTTGCTTTACTCCAAAAGTAGAAGCTCTGTGACCTGATTCTATGACTCTTTCAGGTAGACATAGAGGAATCAGTTATGTAGAGAATTTGATGATGTATATTTAAGAACATAGCTAACTTTCAGAATTTTTAGTATGTGGAAAAAGAGCAAAATTTTGCTCGTTTGTTATTTTTGTGCCTGATCCGAATTTGACATTTTCCTGTACTCAGGGGTTGATCCAACACTTTATTGGAGTCTGTGGAAGCACTGGGTTCTTTTGCCATAACAGAAGTTTTCAAATTTATTTGTGATGCATTAATACAAAATACTTTCTCTTCTGCTCATCACCAAACTTGAGAAAATTACTATATGTAGAAACAAAATGTTTAAAACACGTGAAAAAAAGCAATGATGATGTCATCATATTGCAGAAATGTCACTAGCTGGAAATAACAATTTAAAATCACTGGAAATAAACCCCATCAAACATGTACTCGCATTTTCTGTGGATGTTTACATTAAAATTCATTAGAAGTATCTTTCCCAAGACAATTAGCACGCACAGTCTTCAAAAGATGAGTAGTTTAAAATGCTCAGATGGTTGAGAAGACACAACCGCGTTCACGGGGCATAACTTTCGGTGATGTGGTACGAGAGCTGCTGCCTACAGGGTGTAATGATCTGTGACCACAGACAAACTGACCCCAGGATCATCAGCCAGCCACAAACACAGCACTAGGATTTAAATGTGGCTTCCAAACCCACAAACCTCCACCCGCTGATCTAAAACAGCAAGCCTACTGGATCAGCTAATAGAGAGGACTGATGAACAAACACATCAGGAGGGGCATCGTGTTTTCCTTGCAGCACATGTGTACTCCACCACTCACATCATTAGCAGGTACCAGGAGGTTAAGCAAAACAAAAGCTTCTCACACACCGGCAGAGGCCGTACAGAGGGACATCTGTGTTTGACAGCAGCCTTGGGACATGCTTGGTCCCTTTTTAAACAGGCAAGTGTTCTCCCTGGCTAGTGTCCCCCTTGGAGCCTCTCTCAGCCCTAATTCATAATGGTTCAGTGTTCTCTGTCTTCATAACTGGAGGTGGAGTGCTGCGATAGAGCCAAATAAACAGGAAAGTAGTGGACATACTGGAGAAAATTAAAGGTTCAAAGGGCAAAGCGGTAAAGTTGCAAAATCCACGACTTTTATATGAGGGGAAGGGAAAAAAACGTTCGCATAAACAAAGAGATGTCATTCTATATTATCAGCTCCAGCAGTCGACCCCTTCCTTGCCAGGTTTCCATAAGCATATTAAAGCTGGAGAAAAGAAAACACTTCATCTCGCAAGCCTTCGTCAACAGCCTTTGTCACACTTCTCAATTCACTTGTGAGAACATTACTATAAACTTACCAGGGACATTATCTACAAATGGGCAGGGATATGCTGGAACGTGTCCAGAGAAGGGCCAGGAGGATGCTCAGAGGGCTGGAGCACCTCTGCTATGGGGACAGACTGAGAGAGTTGGGGTTGTTCAGGCTGGAGAAGAGAAGGCTCCAGGGAGACCTTGTTGTGGCCTTCCAGCATCTGAAGGGGGCTACAAGAAAGCTGGGGAGGGACATTTTACAAAGGCCTGTAGTGATAGGATGAGGGGTAGCGGTTTGAAACTGGAAGAGGATGGACTTAGATTGGAAATGAGAAGGAAATTCTTCACTCTCAGGGTGGTGAGACCCTGGCGCAGGTTGCGCAGGGAAGCTGTGGGCACTCCGTCACTGGATGTGTTCAAACCCAGGATGGATGGGGCCTCGAGCAACCCGGGGTAGCGGGAGATGTCCCTGCCCATGACACCTTTAAAGTCCCCTCCAACCCAAACCAACCTAGGATTCTATGAAATATTCAACATTAAGGTTAAAAATGAAGTGAGGAGGAAGGTGAAAACCAAATCACCTTTGCTGGAAACTCTGAAAGACTGAAAGACTCACAAGAGCTACACAGCTTTGCATACTGGCCTTCAGGTACCCAAATGCTTCCTCTGATGGAACCCGTATTGGATTTAGGATTTCTTCTGCCAGAATTCCTTGTATTTACCAACAACATATTTCTGTAAAAAGCAGATGACGCCATCATATTGCAGAAAAGCAACTGGCTAGAAATAATTGCAGTCAAAATACACTGGAAATCAAACCCAGCACAAAAGGAACTCACATTCTCCCTAGGTATTTACATTACAATCTCTAAGGATTTGAAATTAGTTTGTTCATCCTATTCAATTAGCTCTGTGCTCAGTTTTGTTAGAAGAGGCCTCAGTGACACTTTTCAGAAAGCTTTCAAGTAATTTCAGTGAAAACCTTATAAAATTCACAAGTAAAAGGCAGATTTGGTATGAAATACTAGAACTCTACTGATCCTGCCATTCTGGCTCAGGAGGAAATAGGGGTAGCTCAGGTGAAACTACTGGGGAAAAAATAGTAACAGTTTTAATGTTTGTTTTCTCCTGTCCCAGTGTTTTAACTGCCTGTTAAATTTTTATCTGACCATTAGATATTCAACAGCTACTTAAGCACCTAAATTTCAGAAAAATTCTGTTTCAACAGCGGCAGTCACAAAAACCACCCTCCAGGACTACTAGAGATTAGCTCTTTCACAGCCTGTATTTCCATTCCTAGTGTTGCTATGGCACCAAAACCTTTTTACTAGGTATGTACATATCTGCCCGTGATCTGACAGCAGCAAACTGCAGAGTTCCGTTCTCATAGCTCAACTCCTCCAGGGCTCATAAAATGTGCATTCCTCTGCTTCTCTCCAAATGCAATTTGATTTGGTAGATGATTGTGTTTATCAGCACCTCCCCATGTGCCCCCTTCCCACATATTCCCAAGACAGCTGGAAGAGCAACTCCTGTTTTGCTCAATAGGCCAGTCATGAAAACTCTGCATGCTTTTAACATTTTTGATCCCTCCTTCATCATAAGGCTTTTTCCTGCTCCCAGAAGACAACATAAACTGCCAGACTGTGGTATATTCCAGGATGGTCTCTGCATTGCTTTCTCTTCTAGTTCTCATTGAATATGTAATATTATGTTAAAGGAGAAGAAAAGTAATGAGAAAGTGAGAATGATTGTCCAATGAGTCAAGGGAATCCCTGGAAAGAGCAGACTGGGATCCTTCACTTACAGAAGGTATTCCTGTAAAGTGGAGCAGTTTCACCAAGCTATGGTGGAGTCTTGCACTAAGTCGTTGCATTGCAGAGGAACTGCAGGCCCATCAGCCTGACCTCGCTGCCAGGGAAGATTATGGAAATGTTTGTCTCGAGCATGCTCAGACAGCATGTAGAAGACAACCAGGGGACGGGGCCCAGCCAGCATGGGTTCATGAAGAAGAACATGAGCAGGTCCTGCTTGACCAGCCTGATCTCCTTCTATGACCAGGGGACCTGCCCAGGGGGTGAGGGAGGAGCAGTGGATGTTGTCTACAGCAACACCTGCTGAAGCCTCTGGCACCATCTCCCGCATCGTTCTGCTAGAGAAGCTCATGGCACAGACAGGGTTAAACACTGGCCTATGGTCTATCGCTATGAGGTGACAGGTCACTAGGAGGTTTTAAGCTCCCTTCAGGCAAGGACAGGGACTAGACTTTGAAGACAGTCCTCATACGCAGGACAAGGACACTGAGAAGTGACACAGATACCTGTTACTAAGACCATACCCTGATCTGGTGTTTTAGAAAGCACAGATCTGTTCATAGTATCCACTCAGATTACGTATCAGCCAGAAAAGTCTTGAGAGTGTATAATTTTGCCTCCAGTTTATGTTTAGCAGGCAAGTTATTATCTTTTTCCATATTATTATTGTTATTCCAGTCATAATAATACTTTTTTTTTTTTCTGGCTTACGGAGTTAAAAAAGGCTATTTTTGCTATTATGTACCTTTATTAAAATAGCCCATATGTTAATTTAGTTTGGATTTTGAGTAAAAGTTTCTAGATCATTTACTGGTAAATATGTGCTACTATTTTGTATACATAGGGTAATATACTTAATATGTGCCTATTGTAAAAACATAGTTCCCTGAAACATTGGGCACGGGAGCAAAAGCAGAAGTATTTTTAAGGAATTTTGATGAAACAAGTTTTCCTAGCAAAATAGTTTGGGTCGTACTTTGCTTCTGGCTTAGCAGGGGAAATAACAACAAAAACATTCCTTTGGACATTCTGAATGATACCTGAGAAGTTCCAGGAATTTGCTATTGAACACATTCAGTATCTTCTGGAAGAAATTAATAACATAAACCTGAGGACAAAAGTTTTTGTCACACTTAGGGAGTGGTCACTGTCTATTCCTAAGGGGCAATTAATTGTACTAAATTCTTCTTTTCTACCTGTTAAGCCATAAAAACTAATGCTGCTGCAAAGAGATGCAGTCAGAGCAATGGGAGGTTTGATTCCACTGATGCTTTCCGGTCCCTACACGAAGGACAGAGTATTTTTCAGTTGATGGAAGGTTTTTTTCCATTAATGAACAGTGTGTTTAAGGTGTTCTTCTGCCAGCTCCGGACAGAGGTGTTGGAATATTACTAAAAGAGGCTCTCTTCTATTCAGCACTAGAAATGGAGTCACGCAGTGGAACTGCTGGGCCTTTTCCATCCCTTGACTGCCTGGAGCTCCCTGCAGTCTTGTGGTGAAGGGACAAGACAATTGCCAAGGAGCTAATGATCCTGGAGACAAAGGGAGGGGCCAGCAAAAAAAAAAAAGAATAAAAAAAAAAAGAAGGAAGTCTTCAATTAACACCTACTTATGTAGGTGTTAACAATGCTCAGAAATAATGATACTGTCTAGCGTTAGAGGTGTATGCCTCATTAACAGCACTATATATATTTATGTATCTTTTGGCAAGGGAGACTGAATTGTAGAATTTTTCATAATGACAAACTTGCTGTTGTTAACTTCACCCTACATTCTTGCGATTGCACTTCATTCCAATATTTTCATACTTTTTTTCCCCCCTACAAATAGCTCTGTTGGAAATACAAGACTGTTTTGAAACCAACTGATATTTTCCTTTGAAAATAAACATCTCTTTGCATTTCTCAGTAGGCGACTTGCTTTGAGCTTACTCACGGTTTTCAAAGTATTCCTTCAGAGCACTTCAGGTCCAAGCTTTCCCTGTGCCTGCCCCTGATCCACAGAAAATGGAGCTCTTTAAGAGAAAAACATGGAGTTTCAGACTCCTACTGTAACCACTACAGTATAGCACACCTTCTGTATAAATCCAGTCACCTCAGATCCACGTCACCTCTTCACAGAGCTGAGCAGCTGCTTAATTGTCCCTTTGATGCTCTTACTGCTATTTCCCACTATAGAAATAGCAACTGAAAAAAGTCCACTTTTTAACAAAATTCTTTTCCACCAAGGAGCTTGAAAAAGGCAATTTCCATGCAAAGAAATTTAGTGTCATCTGTAATTTTGAGAAGAACAGCAGTTCACCCATGCTGCACATAAAGATTACAACATGGGATTTTTGGACCAATTGGAGGACACTTTTATGGTCATAGAGATCGAACTGAACTGAAAATCTGCTATTTTACAACTTTTTTTTTTTTTTTTTAAGAACCCTTTCTTAGGATGTCCTAAAGGCTGACAAACCTTTTTTTTTAAAAGAAATGTTATTTTTTTAAAAAGTTACTATTTTTGATTCACCCAAAATACTGAGTTCTGATTTTGACTCCATATATTATGACAACATATGTATTTTACAAGATAACACCACAAGAGAAACTCCACATTGAAATTTCCCAAGTGCCTTTCTTTTCCAAAAGGAAGAATAAAAATCATTGAGATGCTCCAACCAAAATTCTTTTTCTCAGGAGTATTAAACTTATGGGTGAAAATTTGTCAAAAATTACACTGTTTTTAATCTGTACCTTAAGAAACCTACGATGCTCTCTGCATCTGCCAGAAAGATCACCCGGGCTTTCTCAGAGTGCCATCAGACAAATTGGTGGTGGTGGTGGCAGGGCAGCTGAAGATGGACTGCTAGAGCTACTACCACAGCTCTTTATTCTTCTGCCATATTCACAGAAATTCTGGGTTTATCTTGTGAAGAATTACATTCTCCTTAGGAAATACATATTAGATATTGTATAGTCTCCTGTTTTGATAGGGTTTTGTAAGGTCTGATTGTAAGATATGTTAGTAAATAATGAGAGGAAATGTAAACTGGTGAAATTTGAAGGTTGCACAACTGGAATGGCATATCTGGAAGAGAGTCAGTCATTAACAGTTGAGGAGCAGCCCAAAGTAAAGCGCATTGCACAATCTCTGAAGTTTGTACCGTTCGTCCAACACAAATATCACACAATTAAGCAGCAATATATAACATATAGCTTGGCAAATACAGCTTCTGAGAAGATGATGCTTATGTTGTTTGACTTGACGTGATGACAGTTGTAGTACTGTATCCTATGGGTTTACACATAGTTGTCTAGAACACTTTGTTATAAGGCAGAAGAGTAGGTGGTGAAATCACTTTTATTTAGTCATGTTGATTTCCACATGATCTTCAAGATGCTCACACCTCATTAAGCAGACAGAGAGCAAGAAAGCTCATTATGTGGTGAAATCTTAGTTTAGACACTTCACATTTCCAACTCTGATGAACGTGATAGGCTTTCTCTGTTAAAGGTGGAGGATTAAAGCCCCCACAGATGGACTCACGCTAGTGTTAGTAATAGAGCACGAGACCACAGCCAGGGCACACAAAACCAGCTTGAATAACCTGTCAAGTTTAAGCCATTTAATAAATAGCTCTTTTGTTTAAAAGTGGCATGCGTATAAAAAAGTAAGATATTATCATGAGCCACCCAGACATTAATGACACTTGTTTCAAATGTGTGGCAAGATATGTGTGTACTTGAGGTTCTGACTGAGAACGAATGGCAACTGCCTCCTGTAGAAGGGAAAATGAGTCTATGAGGCTTGACCAAGATGCTGAATAACTTCAACCACCAGAAATCAGTGCTGGCTCTGAATCCTGCAATGGGACAGCAAGAAGAGCCGTAAGCAGAGATCCGCATCTGCATCCTCTAGTTTTAGTCTCCTACAGGTGTGGAAACCAGCAGCCTGTGTGCTGAAAGGAATGGAGTAAAGCTCAGGAGGGAAAAAAAACCCTGATATGAGAATGCTAAAATTCTTTTTAAAAGGATCTGGGTTTAGGGGAAGCAAGACAGCTGTCCAGGGAAGAGGTGAGATGTCTTAAAGATGAAGCTTAGCAGCAATTCATGTCATCCAGCATGCGTACTGGAGGAAGAAGCAGCCATACCTTGCCCTGAGCCCCAGTGGGGGACAGATTTCAGGCTGATGTTGTCCTCATTGCTACCCTTAGTTTTTTCCTTTACTTGTTCACAGTCAGAAGAGCTGTGATACAGTAGAAGGTAGAACTGGGAAAGACCCACGAGATCATGAAACTCTCCCAGCCAAAGCAGAACTAACCTGGACAATACATCCCTTTCTTCTTCTGCTGAATAGTGTCTCGTGCCTCACGGAACTGCCTTACCTGGTACCTTCACTGCGTCTGGAAAAGGCGGTGTGTATTGGAACTACTCTGCACTGTTTTTCTTCTGTAAACTTTGGCTTCTAAGAACTTTTTCTTTTAAAAAAGGGATAAAATTAATCTTCTGTCCCTGACTGGCTATTAGAGGCTGAATGTTTTTCAAAATGAAAAGTTGAAATAACAGCCCTAATGACAGAGTGATACAGAATGTGGGAGAAAGTTTATTTTGGTATGTAAAAGTGGGGCATAGAATTACAAGTTACAGGGATTAAAAATGATTCTACCAAAAATGGGTCATCTTTGCCAGCAGATAATCTCAGCTAGAGGTTTCTTTTAACTGTCACTTAAGCTAAATCCAAAGACAATGTTTCTATCATCTTTGTTTATCTTGCCTCCTTCCGTTTATGTAATTCCTCATTCTCTCACTTTCTCTGATTTCTGCCCTCTCTTGGCTTCCAGGTTACATGTCCTCTTCATTCTCATCCTGCTTTGTTGATCAAATCCTGCAGCTGTATCCTCACTCCTTACTCCTCCTTAATCTCCCTGATCTACCAGATTGGGTTTTTATGCAAAATATATTTGCAAGTTTATCTATGTGCAAAGAGTATTTTTTATTTCTTTCTCAAGTGCCAATGCCTATATGCAGTTAAATACATAGCTTTGTCTTTAAAATCACCTTCTGGTTCAGGGACTGAGTGAGAGAAACCACAGAAAAAACCAATAGAATCTTACTTTCTCCCCTTTTAAGAATATATGGAGTCTTGGGGGTCTATAGAGTTCATACATTCTTAAGCTTCTGAATGTAAGGGAAGCTAACTTGCCAAAGAAAGTGACAGGTGAGTTTTTTTATATATATCTGAGCCTGTGCAGGTGGAGTGTCAGAAATGATTCAAAAAATACGAACAGTTAGATTCCTTCTAATAATTGAACTAGTTTATCTTCTCAAAAAATGTACGTCTCAAACAGACATTTCTATCTTGCCGAAGGAGCGGGAAACTGTTCAGGAAAAAAGGGGATCTGAAGGTTAGTCGGTATCGGTTTGTCTCTGTGGTTTTCAGTGGACCATGTCAAGAACGAGACCGGCCAGATCTGTAATCTCTTCCCTCTGTATCTACACACGCTATTTAGCCATCTGTATTCAAGCAAGTTTTTTTTGATGTTTTCTTTCTGAACATGCAACTTTGCTAAGCATTTCAGCTGCTAATACTGTCATTACGTCACTGATTATACGCAAGGTCAGCTTAGCTCCCAATTCAAAGCGAAACGGCTTCTACAGACTTGAGCTTTAAGTGGAACAAATTCACCAGCCCATGGCTATATCTGGAGGGAACAGAGCGAGCACAAGACAGAGAACTTAGTTTGGGTCCCATCTCTTCTGTCACATCTCTGCCTCCCGTAGTTCAGACAGAGTGCAACTGTTTCTTTCTTCATTACCCCTTAATGAAACTGTTCCCTCGGGGTTTAGTCTCTCTGACTTTCTGTACAATATAGTTTTAAAACACTTGGATTCCACCTAGTGATTAATTTTGGTAGCTAGCAGTAGATTTTGTTGTTGGAGATAAACTGGTGAATTTTTCGTCTTCTTCACAATGTCAGGAAAAGGCAGATAGGTGGAGGGTGTAGAATGCTGGTTGTTTCTGTAGGAACATTTTAGGTCATGCCAAGTGGCAGCTTGTACAGAAAAATAAAAGATCCAAGTACCAGGAACAAAAGAGTACCGCGATCTCGCTAGTGGACCTTAAACTAAAGAAGTACAAGTTCTGAGGTGTTGCCTTGTGAGGTCCCGATTCCACTGCCTTCTTAGGGTGTTGAGGACTGGGGAAGAGCTACTTTGTGATTGCACCGTAGAGGCACTGCGGTCTTGTTCTGAACCTCCTCAGCTATCACAAGTGTTCTGTTCATGAACTCATGGCCTTCTCCGCTGGCGTTCCCCCTGAGCAGCTCTCCTGGACACGAGCCATGGTGGCATGGCAAGGACAGGACTGGGAGCAAGGAGAAGCCTGCGGTGCTGCTGCCACGACACACATGGCTGGGCCGAGCTGAACCAGCTTCCACCGGAGTCACTGGCAATCTTTGCTGCCCAGGCTAGTGCCAGATCAGATCAATGGGGTTGTGCCTAATGGAAGGCCTTTTAATTTCAGGGGTGGGATAGAACAAGAAAGAACACCTCTGGTTATTAAAACCTCTGCACAAACAGGAGAAAGCTCAGCTGGTGTTATAAATCAAGCGGTAAATAATGAGAATTAGTGTTTTAACTGCAGGAAACTAAACCCACCCTGTTGCAATAGTTGCTTTAACTACACTGACAGCAGTTGCACTTCAATTTTCAGCTTCTTTTCACTCAAAACTCTCTTCGTGGACCTACAGCTTTCATAAGCCCAGGTGCCAGGAGCAGCAGTGGTGCTTTCATCGCACAGCTTGTGGGTAGGTAGAGACAGACTGAACCATTTTTCTTTGATTTTATCAGACCATGCTTTCATTTGGCATCATTTACATAAACAGTTCTCAAAGTGTAGCTTGCAGAGCACTCGCTGGTGGTCCACAAAGAATGAGCTCATCATATAGTGCATATTTTGCTGCCTTTCTCTCCATCTTTAAAAA
The DNA here is from genome assembly GCA_025345505.1 of Todiramphus chloris collaris. NCBI lineage: Eukaryota > Metazoa > Chordata > Aves > Coraciiformes > Alcedinidae > Todiramphus > Todiramphus chloris. Next base: position 925,278 of record JANVCC010000070.1, on the reverse strand, counting down.
GACAGCTAAAACCTCATTCAGTGCTTTCCTGGCGCTCCTTCTCAAGGGAAGCAGCTGCTATACTACTGGTATGTACTGGTATACATATTCTACAGTTAGAGACTTCTGGATGCATTGGTTAAAACCAGTCTATCAGTCCTTCCCCTGGCACGTCTGGAAAGCTAACAGCTGTCCTTCCTTAACTATCTGGCAAGCACCTGGTGCACAGCAAGAAGAAATTTTAAGCCTTGTACTCCTTTTTTAAAACATGACAAAGAGGCGATACAAAACCAAATCACAGTAAGGCATGATTATTCCAGCCCTGGTTTGTGCACAGTCAGCATGCCGAGATAGTCCAAGCCAAGAGGAGTTTTTTTTTCTCCTTGCTTTTAAAGAAAGATTTATTCATAAGGGTGAAGAGGACAAATTCCCCACATTTCAGCCCTCGGCTGGCTTTTGTCAAGGGTTTCTAACGCAGACGCATGGTGAGGCTTGGCTGAGGCGCAGGGGAAAATAGTTATGAAGTAAATTCTATGGATTCTGTGATTGATATATGCTCTTTGTAGTAATGATCAGACTTGCCAAACTTCTCATGGATGAGGAATGTGAAAGCTTAGGAATACATGCAGATCTGCATATACTTTTACACACACGGATAAATAGCAGTCTTTGTTTTGCCACCGTTGACTTTACCATTGTATTATTTTACTTTGCCATCAAGCCTGTTAAACGAAGCCAGCAGCTCTTTCAAATACACAGCTAGAATAAAAGGATCAGAATCTGGCCTCCTGTGACCCTAGCACTAGAGAGCTCACTTCCCTCCCTCCACCACATTATGTGTAGGGTAAGACCCAAGCTTATTTTACCACACATTCCTTCATTTTAAATTTACAAACCATCCAAGACATCATACTCATTATAATCTTTAACAAGCACTTGGGTTTATTTCTACTTCCTTTTGTGAACTTTTCTGTATGAATGAACAAGGTGAACGCACGCTGCAGAGCTAGATTCATTCCAGCTCTGTTGGGGGCTTGCCCAGCCTATGTAAGGGTTCGATAAAGCGAGAGCCCTCCACTCCAGTCAGACACAAACTGTTCCATGGCAGGGGGTGGGTTCTGGTCTGTATTCCTGGGAATGCTGCATTTTACAGGCTAAGTTTAAAAATAAATGCCATTATGTTATGCATTTTGCCTGCCAAAATCACTGCCTACAGCAGCCACAGTCCTGAGAGCAGAAGCTGGGATTTGTAACTCTCCTAAGAAGTCAGATGTCCAAACCACCACTTTCATTTTTCCCTTGGGCCTCTTGCATGACTCTTGAATGCTCTGCCATGCAGCAGTGGCTTCTGATTCCTTGCCTACCTGCCTGTTACCAAAGCTCTTCTGCACATGTAAACTCTTTCATTTGTGAATCTAGTGTGAGAGAAGAGTTCAATCCCCTTAGGATGAGAAAAGAATTAACTCTAAGGCTTCTGCTTCACAGGCGGGTTATTTAACAAACAGTATGGAAAAACCTAACCATTTATAGAAGCAGCACTTGCTGCCACTATTTCAGCCTGTCTTCTCCCCAGCCAGCAGAAGGAGCAAACTGCATGCTCTGTTAGCTCTTTGGAGGCTTCTGTTTCTGCCTGGGAAGAAGGCTCCATCCCATCGTGCTTGGGATGTCAAAATTCAGTTTTGCTTTCACCACAGAAAAGAGATGAACAGGCTCTGCTTCTACACTTACAGTCTAAGTATCTCTTTAAATAAATAAGTGACCTTTGGGGATTTTGCCTTTTTCACCCATGTGCTCTACTATGTGCTGCACGGACTATTATTTTAATAACTCCCATTCTTTGTAAGAAGAAAAAAGATTTTCATTTATGTAATGGCGAGCAATTTTGAAAAGACGTATTATATAAATAACAACCTGAACTACCAGTTAAAAGTAACTTAATTCATCTTGGTTTGAAAACACATAATTTACATGACAATAAATAGTAAAATATGTATTGCAGTTTTAAGAACCAGTATCTTCTGATTGTCAGAGACTGACAAGGATATACCATAACACAAGCTGAAGTGGAAAAAACTATTTTAAAAGTAAGACAAATTAAAATGTGCTTGGAGAAAATATGTTGAACAAATAAAATATGATTGTAGAAATTTAGAGTAGAAAATAATTTCTGATACCAGCAGTCAGGAGCAAAAGGTACACAAACAGCATTGTTTATAAGGACCCTTAATGCACTTAAATTTTTATCCAAATCAGATATTTTTTTGTCCTTTTCAGTTTAAAGACTTTTTGTTGTCTCTGTTTCTTTGGTAAATGCAGCTTTCAGATATAAAAGCCTCCACATTCTTATACACCTTTGAGACCTTGAGTATATCTTTAAAGTTCCTTCTCTTTTTAGCTGACAAAACATGATACTACTGAAGAAGGTCTAGAAAGCAGAAGTCCTCAGTTTAGTGGAGGAGAATTTCCCGCTCCAGTGGAATGAACAAAACTTTCACTGAGTTCAAAGGGTTGTTGTTTGCTTGTCTACAGCAGCACCCACACCCAAATGGCAGTATTTGAAAGGAGAGTTTCCCAGGAGGTACCACTATGTGAGGCTCCATGGAGCTGTTATTAGCACCCGCAGACACCAAGGTAGCAATGCAGGAGAAGAAAAACAAGAAACCCAACAGATAGAAAAAGAAAAAATGATGTCTTGAAAGCAGCAGTGACAAGGTTATTAAATATGAAGATGATCCAATGGCATCGGCATCCACAGAGCATGAGTGACAGGCTGTAAAGATGACACAAAAGAGAGATGGTGTCAGAGGGCCAGTAGGTAACCTGGTTTGGGGAAAGGGGAATTAATTATCTGCGTCAAAACCTGTGTTGACCACCATAAACCTCTGAGAAACATTTGAAGAAAAGAGGGGCATAAAAGGAAAAAGAAATTAAAATACCTTGGATAGAAGAACAAAAATCTGAAAAGAGACAGCAAAGGTGAAAATCTATGTATATATCAAATATTGCAGACTGTAGTTAAAACATTTTTTTTACATGGACAGATCATAAATGGGTATGAATAAAAGAAAAGGTAGTAAGAAAAGCTCTCTTTGATTTTTTCCTGAGTTACTGGGCTGTACAGACTGACCCCCACCTCTCCTGTCAGGGAGCTGTAGAGAGTGGTAAGGTCTCCCCTCAGCCTCCTTTTCTCCAGGCTAAACATCCTCAGTTCCCGCAGCTGCTCCTCATAAGACTTGTTCTCCAGACCCTTCACCAGCTTCGCTGCTCGTCTTTGGACACACTCCAGCACCTCAATGTCTTTTTTGTAGTGAGAGGCCCAAAACAAAAATACAATTCAATACATTCAGTTACAGAGGAGACTTTGGATGTGATCTGTGTGGAAAAATCTCCCATCATTATGCCAGGTCCACGTTGGTTGAAACTACCATTACCTCACTGTTGCCAGTGTCTACAGAAGGCTGCAAACCAGCACTTTAAGGCTGCAGCTGCAGATGTATGGACTGCAAATTGAGCAAGACATCAGAGAGTTTTGGGCTTACAGATGTACTTTCAAAAGTTTTTGACAAAAAAAATGCAGGGGAGCAAGGCCAGTGCTAGATTTCACAGTCAAAATCAAATAAACCTGTCTTGCCTCAGATGAAAAGAGGATTCAGAATGATGGCGGTAGAGCTCAGGATAAAATCCCACAGAAAGTAAAAAAAACACTGCCTAGTTGAGAAAATATATTCTCAGTTTCCATTATCTGTTAAGGAGAACTCTTTATGTTATTTTCTATTAACTGTTTTCATGATGCTGCTGTAAAGCTGTCGTATGTGTAAGGAAATTCAACTACTACAATGGTCTCCCAGTCAAACATAAGGGACTATGTTAAAGACACAGAAATATTTGCCTGGATGTCTGAGTAATTTTCAGGTTACCGTGTTACTAACAGAAAAAAAAAAAAATTAAGTCAAAGACTATCAAATTAATGTCTCTGATGTCAGAAGTCACTGGAGACTTGGGAGAATTAGAGACTAAACCAACCCTAAACACTTGATGTGACTGGTCTCTCTAGCACCATGTGATTTCATGAGAAGGAAGCTGTCTGCCTCTCCCCAAGGTGGGAAATGGCTGGGATGCCACCTTGACTTTACCTGCCGGTATACGGGTTTGTCACCCCGTGGACACGTACCCTGCTGACATGGTAGACGTTTCCTCAAAATACTAAAGAAAACTGAATCTCCTAATTTGCACGAGAGATTCTCAGATTGACAGTAAGCGCCGTGCAGTAACACAAAGGCACTCCAAACCACGGTACCACTAGAACCTGTGGGCTTGCTGCCTCCTGACAGCAGTGATGCCATCAGTTGAAGTCACAGCTCAGAGTACCTCGTGCTATGGCTGAACTCTGGACTCTGCAATTGATCCCAAATTCCCACACATGAGATCACACACCCCAGCTACATCCACTCTCCCTATCAGGGTGAGACTTACATACACATCAGCTATTCCATGTCTCCGTTTCTGCGGGTGAAAAATCAAGGTGTGAAGGCCTGACTGAAACCATTATTAGAAAACTGGGAGACTGAGACAGGGACCTAGCAGGAATCTTCAGCGTTCAGTTCTGTTTCAGCCTCAGATCCAGATAAAAGGGCAAGAGAGAGAAAACCAAACAGAATATAGTGGATGGATATGCCTTAGCATTGCCTTTCCAAAAAACTGCAGACCAGTTCATAGGTCAAGAGAAAGATAAGAGACAAGCAAGACAGGAAGAGTGAAAAAGAAACCAAATGAAGTCCATCCAGAAGTAAGAAATTAAGCAAAACCACTGTTTTTTTCGTTGTAGTCCAAGCAATCCTACACTCAGATCAGGGAGAGATGAGCAACAACACTGAATGTTGTTGGCCAGCTGCTGACATTTGATATAATCTTACTACAATTGCCCAGAAAGTGCCAACAGCTCAGGCTGCATTTAATGATAATGACATATAATATTAACCCCAAATTCCAGGGAACTTCTACACCACAAAGAGGTGTGATGAAAAGTATATAATGTCACTAAACAAAAAAGAGCATGCTAGAGAAAATGCAGTGTGGCATTACGAAAGAATCTCTTCACAGAATCACAGAATTGCCTAGACTGGAGAAGACCTTTAAGATCATTGAGTCCAGCCATTAACCCAGCACTGACAAGTCCACCACTAAACCATGTCACTAAAAACTATGTCTACAGGGCTCTTCAATACCTCCAGGGATGGGGACTCAACCACTGTCCTGGGCAAGTCATTCCAGTGTCTGGTAACACATTAAGTAACAAAATTCTTCCTAATATCTGATCTAAACTTCCCTTGATGCAAAGTGAGGCTATTTCCTCTTGTCCTATCACTTGTTACTTGGTCAAACAAACCTACCCCCACTTCTTGGCAATCTCCTTTCAGGTAGTTGCAGAGAGTGATAAGGTCTCCTCTTCTCCAGGCTAAACAACCCCAGTTCTCTCAGTCACACCCCATAAGTCTTGTGTTCTAGACCCTTCACCAGCTTTCTTGCCCTTCTTTGGATAAATCAAAGACAGATTTCAACTATATAATGGAGTTTAAGTGTAAAGCTTACATATTTACATAAATATATTCAAACTGAATTTAAATTCAATTTAGATATGCCCTTTGCTGTCTCCCTGAAAGCTTTTCTTCTTCAGGGAACAAATCAACAAAAGAAACAACAAAAGATGCCTCAAAAGAACATCGAGTGTAAATCCTGATAATTTTACTTATTTATTTAAATGCATAGATGTTACAAAATAGATCAAAATGATGTACATTTCTTTATAGTTTCATAGCATTAAAAGTTAAAACAGAGATACAAATGTATATCTCAGGTATAAACGTGTATATAGCATCATATGACAATATGAATGAAATGTTATATTGATAAGTTCACTGCAAGACATGATAGACAACAAGCTTTCTTCTTGAAAACACAGATACAACCCAACCCACGCAATAATAATAATAATTAAAAAAACCCAAACAAACAACAAAACCCCAAGGAATTATGAAATATATAATGAGAGGGGGAAAGGACTGAACATTTTTTTTTGGCTTGGGTTCAGAGATAAAGTGAAGAAATGTCATCATTTTCCAATCCTCAACATCTCCAGTCCTCAGAAAAATCCTTCCTTATTGCATATGGAAAAAAACAACTGTAGAGAGTTTGCTTCTAAAATGAACCCTGCCTTTAAGCACCATTTCAATTACGTAAGAGCACGCTACATTAAAAAAAACCCCAAACTGTTTAACTCCTCAAAGATATTAGATTCCAATATTACCATTCACTCTTAAGTAACAAGTTTATTACCTTAAATATTGCATCTAAGATGCTTCCTGATTTACCTGATCTACCAAAGCGGCAGCAATTCTGGGGCATGATGAACAGCCCAGTGATTTGAATAACAATTGGTGTTCTGAGCTAAACATATAACCTGAGGGATATTCCCTCTCTTCTCCCCAAGCATAATTTGTATGGATTGTCAGTATGAGGGATTTTTAAAGAATTTACAATTTATTTGCCAAATGATAAGGTGCCAAAATATCTTTCCAGCCTGATTTTTGTCTTTTGGCAGAAGACAAGGAGATAATATTGAACTGCAACCATTTCAGTTTTCTCACACTTCACACTCAGCGGAATAGAAATAACTATCAGAAGTTTATGTCTGTTCCACTGACTTTTGAAAATAACTATATCCCAAGGGAAACTCAGTAAATAAAGGTTAAGCAGCAAGAACGTTTTGAAATAACCAATAGTTATGATTTTTTTTTTTAACTTGAATTAACTAGATGGGCTGTTGTCCATCTGTTAAATTAACTAGACGTGTCATTGCTATTTTTTTATTGAGGTTCAATTTATTTTCTATTGAAAGAAAGCAGTTTGAGAAGGCTGTGGTTATTTCAGGTTACTATTGACAGAAGTTCAGTGTTCTCCTTACGAATTCAAATGAGAAGGTTTGTGGACTTTGCGAACATCGGACCAATTATGAGCTGAAAAGCAGAGCATATGAACCCTCCATTCTGCACAGTTTTAAAAAGCACTAAAAAAATGCTGTGTGAGTGGATTCTGTGAGAGCATTTCATTTTAGAAGAGGAATGCAACATTTTTGTCTGGAAAACAGCAATAACGGTCAAATTTCAATAGTAATTTGGGCCTCCAAAACTCTTTATTTTATTAGGAATCATTAGAATTTAATATCTGAGTCATGAGGCTTCACCCCTCCTCTGCTTTTTAAGAGCTATATCTGATTTAACACCTCTAGAAATACTTCTGACAACTGCATGGCTCCGTTTCACTTCATACCCATAACACTTTGTATGAGAGGTAACCAACAGCCAACATGACTGTGACTGAGTTCCCTACTTATGAATCACGTAAAGCTGAGAAATGGAAGAGTTATGTGACGGACCTCATTTCTCAAAGAAAACAGACAGGTAAGTCCCGTGTCTTTCAAATCTAGTCCACAAAATCTTAAAGGAAACAAATGAAATCTGCTGGCATTTATTTTTGAAGTCCTCCCTGCTTTTGGCTGCCTGGGAGAGCGGGCTGCTGACCACACGAGGGCATCCGTGCTCGCAACCGGGTCCTCTGAGGTAACATCTAACAGATGGATCTACCTACCTACCCAGCGACCCAGGGACAGAGCTATGGATAGAGATACAGATCTGTTTTCTTCTCTTAGATTCCAGCTGTGGTATACAGCACTTTTGCTCTAGGAGTTTTCCTCTTTCAGCCCCCCCCCAGTATTTCCCAGTGTTGACAGGGGATGGCAGATGAAAGCTAATTTTGCTCTCCGTAAAGCTTCCATGGAACCCAACTTTCTCACTCCTGGAAAAGTTACGTTCAACCTCCCATGGTTTTAGCTGAGGCCTGATCCAACTCATCTCAAATTCAAAGGAGAACAAACTGATCTCAGAGAAGAGGAAAACACAGCTTCCCAAGGATAAGCATGCAAGGTCAAGCCCAGATTTTCTGATGTCATTTATTACCCCAGAGAGAGGATTTGGGATTGCCAGAATTTGCTCAGCATCAAGCTGAAGACATGAGTGTCAGACGTCTTATTCTCCCCATAATCTGTTCCACGGGCACTTCACTGTCGTGATGAGGGGAGGGTACTATTTGTTTTGGTTATGACCCGGAATACATTTTCATCTCTGATGCACATAAAACTCTCATTAGAGCCTGAAAAAACCATAAAAGGAACTTCGAAAGCAAATCTGGCCTAACGGTAAATTATATGTTTAGCTGAAACAGGTCTCACAAACACCAGAGTGTATATGGTAATATCAGAAGTAAACCTCATTTTCCACAAAAAGATAATGTATAACTTCAGCACCAGAAGACAGAGGTTAGCACCAAAAGGTATCACCTGCTACCCATCATCTTAGATGTTTAAATGAGGCAAAAATTCCAAGCAGATATTATAAGCAGCTGCACTCAATCATTAACGATATCAATTACTTCTTTTTTTTACTTTTACCTTTCTCAGCATTTTGACAAGAAGTATTTCTAACCTTATTTTAGTTCATATTCAGCTAATGCTTGAGTGCCTGTGGCTAGTTTTATCAGGAGCTGCTTGTACGAAATAGCTTATACCCAGTTCATTTCCTGCTGCTGACAATTACAGTGTGATTACAATAGTTAATCCCTAGCACCATTATGGGATGCTGTGAAAAAACCCTGCATACCTGTTTCTTAAATGCAAAGTTTTCTCTATCCACAGAAAACAAAATATTCCACAAAATCCAAGTATTTGTAGCAACTTAAAAAGTAACGGATGCGTACGGTAACATATATACCCGTTAAGAGGATTTCAGCTGAATTACAGAATGATAAATTAATGGACAATGTCTAGTCCTGTTTGGAAAGTGTACCACACAACACACAAGTTCCAAAGTGCATAGTCATTTACTGTTAGAGCCGCTGCTGTAGGCTCTATGGCTTAACCTGAACTTTTGCTTATGCTTTGCTTCCTATCTTGTATTTAAAAAAACCCCACACGATAAGAGTGAAAGTGGGTAGATGCACTGTTTTAACTATGCTGTCTTTACCTCTAGAGAAGATTTCTCATGTAAAACAAAAATGTATTTGCTCTGTGCATCTTTGTCAAAAACTAGGCTGGCTGAGGTCTAGGTTTTGCCTCACTGAAATCTTTCAGTGTGTACATAGATGATGCAAAGATGTTATGTTTCACCCACAGCGAGACTGCATTTTACACAGCCAAAGCGTTTGACTGATTGAGCACTGTCCAAATCCCGGCCCCTTTGAAGGCAAAAGGCAAACCATCTACACTGTAACTGCTAGGAGAAAAGCAGAGTATTAAAGTTGTTCTTTTAAATCGCGGACATGTTTTAAGATGTTAGAATCACAGAATTGTCAGGGTTGGAAGGGACCTTAAAGCTCATCCAGTTCCAACCCCCCTGCCACCTCCCACTAAAGCAGGTTGCTCAGAGCCCCATCCAGCCTGGGCTTAAAAGCTTCCAAGGATGGGGCTTCCACCACCTCTCTGGGCAACCTGTTCCAGCATCTCACCATTAGGCTTGTCTAGTTATTGTCCTGTCAGATACAGAAGTGTCACTGACCAGAAATGTCTGAAGAGCCATAGACCGGCTGCAGATGTTTTCTGAGGAATAAGATTATGGGTAGATGGAGAGGCACTGCTATGTTTCATACTCTGCCAAGACTGTTCCCCTTCCTCAAGCTGTCTTGCTGGACAAAAATAGTAATGAGCATGAAGAATTCACACTCTGATCTTTCTTTTTACATCACCAATACGATACTCATCTCCTGGTGACAGATGGTCTCCAGCACCCTCAAAAGAAGGGAACTAGTAGTTTGAAGACACAGACATATGTAGCATACTAAAATGATCCTGTTGTTCTGCTTGCTCTGTTCAGTATTGCTTTTCCAAGTTCAGACATTTCAGAGGTCTAAGTGTTGCAGTGCAAGCAGACTAACATGCATATTTCAAGTGGAGTACATTCTGCCCTGTAATATAAAGCCAAAATCTTGAGGCTATTTGAATGACATAGTCGTTGTGGCACACATTTGGTTTCCTCCTTTCTATAACCTACGTTTCAAGAAAACCTGTATAATATTCTAGCTTAAAAGGTAGGTCCTCTTTACAAATGTTCTAGCAAGCACCCATAAGGCATTCATTTTTTGGCAGGAAAGGTATGAATAAATAGATTTGTTTTTCATGAATTCATGCAGATATTTTCAGGAAACAGCACAATATATTTTCAAGGACACTGCTGATTTCTTTAGAAATTTGGAATTTTTGAAATAGATCTATATGAAGTCTTAAAGTTGCCCAATGCCTTTTGTTTGGAAATCCTCTTACTTTTAGGTCTGATCACTACAGGTGTAAATGGGAGGAAGCACTGAGAGTGTGAGGACAATTTGTTGCTTAGCACACCATATTCCATTTTTACATCACAGCATTAGACAATGACCCTTCTCTTTCTGGAGCTATCATTTTTTAAAAGGAAGTCATATTCTGTCTTTTAATGTGCTTTTAATAGAACCCAATCTTCAGGAAGCTACACTTGCTCAGGTGAAAATTGGTTTGCTCTCCTTGAACAAAATCTTAATCTGAAAGAGTTAATACGAATCTTAAATCCTGAAGTATTAAAACCAAATTATACTATACTTTAAAGCTAATTATACAAAAGCATACAAAAAGAAAACATCAGAGTATTATTACAGTATCTCTCTCTATATAATATGTGCAAAATTCAATATACAAGCTTCTCCTTACTCATCCGTGTGTTGTTTTTGGTTTGGTTTTTTTTTTTTCCAAAATAATGTAAACCTTAACTTATTTAAACCAGTATAAGTAGTTTGATGTTACTCCCGGGAAACAAAGATTGTCGGTACAAGAACCTCCATAGCTTGGAGGACAAGCAGAACATGGGACTCCTACTTTATATGGTGCTTCTCCAATCCAATTCCCCCTGAAAATAAAAAATGAAAAAAGAATGCTTAGTAATTTCAAGGAGGAAGAAAACAATTCACTAACGATGTTTGTTTTGATTAATTAGTGTCTTCAGTGATATCCCACAACATACATTAATATATTTCTGTAGATTACTGACATTGATCTACCAATTCCCAAAAGCCAGCAGGAGAATGACCACATTACACCAGCCCAGTGATCCACTCTGTATCCTTTAGTTTCTGATCCAGTCTTCTTGCTTAGGTTACAGCCAAGTGATTTTTGATTCCCTGAGCACAGGACCAAGGATTTTTTACTGGAGGGGCTACATTTATGAGGAATTAGCAACACAAGCATAGAAGGAATATTTTCCTTGAGCATTTTTTTTTCCCGGCTGTTATCTTGAAAGCTTGTTTGTGGAAAGTGGAAAAAGACACTGAGCAAAATCTCATTCTTGGGTTGCACTACCCTAGGTCCACACTGTGAAGCTCTGAGGTTGAACTCGTGATTAGAGAAAAGGCATGAAAACTCTTCACCTCAGGTACGTACACACGTATATTAAAAAGAACCGCATTTGGGATTTGTAGGGATCTCCTAGATGTTAATGGGAGCAGAAGGAATGCTCCCATTTGGTGAGCATATTACACACCATTCTGTGTAATACAGCCCGGGGGGGAAAGGGTACAAGCCTAGAGAGTGACCATGTGAAAAGAGGTAACTCTGAAAGATCTAAGAATATCTGGAAAATGCATCCAGACTTTTAGATGCTCATATAAAACTCAGGCTTTAGAGATTCATTTTGTAACATAGGCAGAAAGAAAGTTAAAATTAGATTTTCATTTAAACGTTATGCCTCCCTGAGCAGAGAACTTTCCTCTAGCTTGAATGTGACGTGGTAGAGCAGTGAGTAATGCAATTATTTATGAAACATTTTCTCATCCCCCACAGCCCAGCCAATAATATCGGATCAAATGCCCTGGTCTGGGTTGTGCCTTGAAAGTAAGCAGGAATCTCTCAAATAATTTTCTCCTTCCTCAGGAAAAATATTTTGCTTGATAACAGGTATGAAAATCCAGAAAGAGTTTTCTGAAAGCTGATTTCTGCTTCATTTTCTGTACCACACATGGCTGACTAGTGTGAATCTGTTAGATAACCAGGGGCAGGGCCTTTCCAAACTTTATAATTATCCTCCTTAACTCTTTTTTCCCTGCTTTCAGAAGCATAGACATTTTTCAGCATTACAGCATGGCACCAGTGAAAATTACTGGAGTTCTAAACCTTAAACCTTTGCCAAATTCACATCTCAGTATTTCAGGACCAGGCTGTAATATTCACCCCCTTCTTCTTTAGAGGAGTTTCGGATGTGCTGGTTACTTAGAGGGACACAACCTTTACTGACTGGCAAAGAGACTTCTCCATGTGTGCCCAAGGACTTTAAGCCCAGTGTCCTTAACTCAACTTAATTAATTCTTAGGAAAATAAACTTAAGTCAGGCAGGACCGGTCAATATCTTTTTTGTGGCTGTACGAGAGGTAGATGTGAAAATACTGTTCCCACTACCTATGAATCAAAGGACTACTCAAAGTCTCATCTGAAGAGGAAGCTTGTAACTCCAGGCTTTGGTTTGCTGTTTGAGAAGCAGTGGGATTTTTAGACTATGAAAACAGAAAATGTCCTTAATTCATTGTTAACTGAGGCACAAGCAGTGCAACAGTTTTCAGTAATGTCTGATGTACAGAACCATTATATTCCCTGTATATGATCAGCAAAGATATATTACAGGAAGTTTGTGATTTTTAATATTTTTTTCAAATACAAAAAATAGTATTTGGGTTTCTCTTACAAGCTTAGATTTCACCTTGTCCATGTTGTGGAGCTAAAAGTCAGACACAGTTTTTGCTGCCTGATCTGTGTTCCCTCACATTCATTTCTTACCATTCATTTCTAGGAGATAGCAAAGACAGAAGCACAGAGAAATCCCCTTGATTTCCAAAGGTATTTTTCCCCAAGTCAGTTCTCTTACTAATGTATTTTTTCAAGTTGCAAAATCTTCAAAAATTCTTTTACTCATGTAACAGCTTGAATAGTGACATATTTTTGCATATTCTTTCCCACAAATGGACCCGTGCCACTGAGAGTTTGTGGAAAACACTTGGATTCCTATACAGAACTATGGCTTTGGCTAACATGCAGTCAGAGAAACCAGCCATTTACACTGGCCATGCTGCTTTTGAAGCACTGGTCCAAAAGAGACCTCAAATTGAAATTCTCCCAGAGCCACACTTACTGATTCGTTCTGCACCCAGATGTAAACTTGGGATGATGTCTAGGAAACACTGGGGAAAAATGAATTTCTTCATTTCAGCCTAACCCAGATCTCTGCAAAGCTACTTGACATAGGGTGTTTATGATCTATACTATGAAGGACTCCAATATGGAAGACAAGATGAGATTTGTAGACACTGAGCTTATGTAGATGGACTTTGCAGGAAACCTACAGTATAGGTGCACTTACACAGCACGGTCAGAAGCAAAGGTATCTCGTGGGCTACAATGTGTGTTGGTAGTAAATCAAGGGCCTGATCTACAGTGGGGCTGATTACCTGAGGAAGTCTAGCTCACTGTGAGTGCATATAGCAGAGTGAAGAAGTAAAGAATCGAAAGTACAACATGAAGGAAGAAGACAAAAAGTGTAATAATAATAATAATCATCATTAAAAAAACAACAACAGAAAATGAGCTTTTGGTTTTGCTCCATACATATCAAGTTATTTCCTTCCCTTCCTCGTACACCAAAGTCATGCATTTTCTGTATGATCGGATGTAAAGCTACAATGAAGAAGCAGCCCACAGAAAAAAGCACAAACAGAGGTCAAGCTGCAGAAAAAGGAGTAAGCAGTCCTGTGAGAGGACCAAAACATGCACGAAGTATAAAAATAAACAATATTAAAAGAAAGCAACTCACTTTGGGGCATAGTTGCATACCAAGTAAACAGCTCGTCGCCAAACAGATCCCCAGACGTTCATATTGTGGCATGTGTGGATTGCGCAGCCTATACGATTGGAAGTGGCCCAAACCATCTGAATAAATATTTATTATTTGTCAAGTCCAAATTGAAAAGAAATATATAGATATATATATACACACACACATACACACATTTATTTGCGAGAGAGCTATAAATACACCACAGAAAAGTCCAGCTTTGGACGGTAGATTTTGAATAGAAGAATGTAATTGATATAACCTGTGTGTAATGGGTGCACATGGGTCCATAACATCGCATGGGGCACCTGGGGTTGCAATCCTGAGGATAAGGGAAAGCATAATCCTTCACCTCATCGTACCATGGCTTTACCAGCTGAAGAATAGATCGATACCTGGGTTCATTCAAAATACAGGAAGAAAAAAACATGTCATTTTAGGTTTAGATACTTAGGGATTTTCTGCTGCCAATCCCTCGGTACTCCACCCATGATTAGGGGCACATCAACAATACTCAAGCCAAAGAAACATAGATGGGTGTCAAGTTTTTGCTAGAATACTGGATGACACTTGCAACAGAGTAAGATCTGGATCTCAAAGGCTGTTTGAAGGCTGACAAAGTGACTGTTTTGTAGGGTATCTGCCTACCTTCCAGTCCTTACAGACAGGTTCTGGCCCAAGAATCTCAGTAAGTAGGAAGGTCCATGGTCCCAAATGCATGTAGCAGCCCAAGCCTCTGCAGATTTGGCAAGAGTTTCATCCCAAACCTTACAAAATAAAATATCCTTAGCAGTAGAACATAAAAAAACCAGCAGCAATCACAGTGCAAGAGACAAGAAGCAAGTATCTTAAGTCACAGGTACACTGTCATAATGCATTCGATCTGTAACTATCCAGAGAGCTGCTGAATTCAGGAAACTGTGGGGCAGCATATACAGGATGGAGCAGGATTTGCCCTATCGGTGGACAGAATTCCCACCCACATCACCAGAGGAAGTACTGAAGCCAAGTATTCAGATCTCTCTCTTTTTTCTGGAAAAGCCCTTAACAGAACAGGCATTCTCCTACCATTTCCCCTCCTGTGCTGATGAGATCCATGTGTGGAGAGGAGTGAATGCTGGATGGGACTTCGAAGAGAGAAGGAGAAGGAGAGGCACATGGGGAAGAACAATTCGGCACAGGTATTACATACCCCACAAAATCCCAACACATTTGAAATAAGATCTCAGGAGTGTCTATAGCCAGAGAGCGTGTGTGGCAGCTTTTCATATTTGAGGCCACAAGGTCAAGCAAAGGGATTCCACAAAGGCAAAGACTATGGCTAGTTTCCAGGTGCAGTGCAAGTTTCACCACTCCATTCTGCAGTGGAGCCAACATTGCTCCCTGACTGAAATAAAAAGGTAACAGGTCTGTAAGAAAAGACAATCTGAGTTCTTAAGTTCTCCACTGATAGGAACATAAGTGAATTTGAAAAGCTGTCTTCTTTATGTGCTTCACCTCCTCACTTACAGGCTTGATTTGTAACTCTGCTATTTTTTTGTTTCCACAGCAAATAGGCTTGTCTCACCAATAAGTGAGCAATAACCACCAGTAGAACCTCCTACACTGCTGGAGCTCCAGAAAAAGAACATCTCGCTGTTAACATTACAAGTAGACAAAAATAACAAGTATATCTTAGTGTTTAAGTGATACCCAAGTAGGTTGCAGATCCTGGAATTAGCTGTACATTTTGTACCATTTGGTGCTGGACAGTTTTAGCGAATTGCACGAACAGAATGTGGTAAAATTACCTCTCAGGCCGTTGCAGCTTTTTATAGACAAACCTAACCTCATAAATCTTGAGTGGCTGTGAAATAAAGAGGATGCTCTCTGAGATATGAAACAAGAGACAAATAAATAGAAATAAACTTATCAATGGACAAGGTGGCCCACATCACAAGTATTTCCTGTACTATGAGCTAGTAATGTTTTATAGCAGTGAACTCTCAGTTTTCATTCCACAGACCTGCAGAGTGGAGAGACTGACCACAGAATACAGACTAGGACAGTAACTCATGCCCTGACCCTCCTTGGTAGTCTGTGAAATTTCTCTAAGTGAACAAGATAAAAATGAGTAAATGTTATGAAACTGCCCCATCATCGAGTCAAACTTTTGCTGAAAGGAGTGGGTGAGGTACCCCTTAGATTACAGAAGTGCAACAGAGATCAGTACAAACCCTTAGCACAAGTGATCTGTTCAAGTGGAACCACCTTAGGGACAGTAAAAAGGATGGTACTTGAAGCAGAGCAGATTTATTTTACAAATATGCATAAAAGGACCCCGAACAAAGTCAAAGCAAATCGCCAGTAAAAGGACACTTTGACTTCAGCTCTGAAGAATGAAGGGAGCTTCTTGGAGGAGTTAAGAGGTAAGTCTGTAACTTGGGAAGAGAAGGCTAAGCTGGAGCAGTAAGGTAGAAGAGAGAAGACCTGGGACTGCTATGGCACTGTGCAAAACCCAGGAAATGGTTTCCGAGGGGAAGAAAACTGCGTACAGACATTTCTTTCTTCTGCTTCGTATCTCTGCCGCTAAGTCAACTAGCTGCATGTGGCCACTGTACGACAGCCCCTTTATATACCCCCTGGTATATTAGTGGTCCCAAAAAGAGGGCTTAAAGAGGGGGCAACAGTAGGCACAAAAGCATAAAAGGTGTGCCTGGGGAGTGTGACTGAGAGGCCAGGGCCACAGTTGGTGTTTGAATCCTTGCCCAGGCCCAGGGGAACTGAGAAGCACACATATCCAGCACCCAGGTCCAAACACTGCTGCCTAGTGTGTATCTGTAAGGGGCAGCTCCACCAGGATTGTGACACCCCATAAACACCCGCCTGCCCTGGGACTAATCATGCTTCTGGCATGAGTGCTTCCTGCCAGGAGGCTGAACATGAGGTTTGTGTCCTTGCTCCCAAGTGACCTGGCTGCAGTCCCACAACAACATAAATGTGTATTGTATTTGCATAAATGGCACCGAGCTCCTGATTTCCACCCAGCGTATTTTTGAGCACTCAACTGCCTCACAAAATAGCATGTCAGGGTTTGGGAGAAGTGCAAAGGCAGGATTAGGTTTTCACTATTAATGCCCTCTCTAAACGAGGCACAGCCCTCACCTTGGACAGCCAGAGTGTTGCTAACCCACTTCATCTGCTGCTTCTCAGGCACCACCTGCAGCATTTGATGGGTAAAGTTTCAGGAAGATGTTTCAAACTCAGCTGAAAAGTTTTGGGGTTTGTCACAGCAGCGATATATACTGTGCTTTGCTCTCCATTATCTGTTTACTCTTGACCACTCTCTGGACATAGGAATTTTTTGGTGAACGTAAAAAAAAAAGAGAACTTAGCCTTGTTGAATCTTATGCCATTGGCCCCAGTCCATCTCTCCAGCCTGCCCAGATCCCTCTGCAGAGCCTCCTACCCTTGAGCAGACCAACGCTCCCACCCAATCTGGTGTTGTCTGCAAACTTGCTGAGGAAGCGTTCAATCCCCTCATCTAGATCATTGATAAAGATCAACGAAACCATTTCCTTTATCATTGAACGAGGCCGGCCCCAAACCTGAGCCCTGGGGGACATTGGGGTAGCTGTGGTAGCATTAAAGCATCTCACCACACATCCACTGGCAACTTCAAGTGAACATCCTTCAGCCAGTTCATTTGTCTTTCCTCGGCCAAAGATTATTTTCCTAGAAAGCTGTCAGTGTTCTCTGCACTACTCCCAGAAAAACTAGACTTCAAAAGTACACTGCCTGTGAAAAGTGTCAAGCGGACTGAAGCCAGGGAAGAGGCCAGCGCTTCTCCACGGGGTGCTGTGACACCAGGGACAGCTTTACGAGGCTTTCTGAGGCTGCTCTGGGGTGCTCTCTGCACTCACACAGCACATGCTGTGTATCAGCTCTGTTTTTAACGTAAATTAACCCGTCTCAGGAAGATGACCCCAACACAGGCACTGCAATGTTTCTGCCTGGAGACAGCACGAAAACACTGGGTTTCAGGCTGACTGCGCGAGAGGTCAGTGTGCAGTGCACAGGGCTCGAGGAAGCAGCCCGCATCCCTCAGAGCTCAGCTTGGCCATCCGCAGGATGCCAACACCAGGTGATCTTCTGAGAGTTTTCCATAGCTGGAAGAGCTAGAAACATAATACACAAGTGCATTTAATGAATATTAGTGTCAGAAATTGCTGAAATAGGAGGAAAAGCTCAATCATAGCAGTGGCCATGTATGTCTTTTACTGTGGCTTCTTGATCATTGCTTTTGACAGACCTTTTTGAACGTTTAGCAAAAAGAGAGGAGAAAGAAGGTTTCCTTACTCTCTCAAGTACTCTCAGATTTTGAGTTCAGGAATGTTATAGATCATCCAAAATATCGCTAGCTAAGTCAAGAAAGGAAAGGATGACTATTTTGGAACTTCACAAAGACTACTGATGGACACTTTTCTTAAAAGCAGACAAACCCTAACCCTGCAAGTGTAAAAACATTATATTCCTAAATTGCTTTTATATATTCCAGAATATGTTAATGACTTGTTTCCCATTTCTGCAAGAGGATATCTCCTCATTATTTGAATAAGGAGAATTTCACCATTTCATCATTTTAAAATGGAAAAAACCAGTAGCTGCTCTATAAATATCAAAAGGACAACAATTTCTATTACATCTCTTTCAATATACTGTCAAAGAAAAATTTGTAATTGTCACTTTCCATGTTGCTGATACCTATTCTCAAATTTATGATCTATTTTTTTTCCCCCCACAGAAAGCGATCACTGGCTTCTTCCAAAGTCAGCAGTAACATCTATCAACGCTTTACTGCATGTACTTTCCTCAAGCGTGATGTTACATTGTTTTTTTCTGATGACTCACTACTTCAAAAGTAAAAATAAGTACCTACAGATAAAATGTTTGTTTCAGTTTTCCTACACGTAGACAAAAAGAACTGATTCAAGCAACAGAACACTTCCCAAGTAAGATAGATACTTAAACCAGTTGTATCTTTAGAGCTGAAAAGGTAAATTGAAAACTAACATTTTAATTGTCCCTGCTAGAGATGCCACACTTGGGAAAGAATGACACTGTCACCTGGAATCACACCCCTTTGTAAGGTCTTAATGTTCCTATCGACCTACCCCTTGGTAGTCTGGTTCTTCATTATGCAATGTGTGGAGAAAGCAGTCTTACCCAGGTGGGGATGACCACTTAAGCAAGGATGACTTTCCCTGAGAAAGCTGAAGCATTTCTGATATAATTTATTTTCCTGGTTTTCAGACTAAGCAGATACCTTCCCTGATGTTCAGAATGCAGATTTCCAGTGGTAAAATACCTGACTTAGTATTGTTCTATCTTTGCATATGCCCTGTTGTATGAGAGAGATATCCCATTTCTGAGGCAAACAGCAATGAACTCCCCTGTGTGAGTACTCTGAAATGGTTAGTAGTGGCAACAGGTAGCAGGAATTTGTGATCCAAGCGCAAAGGGAGCAGAATCCACAGTGATACACTGCATTAGTATTTCTCTCATTCTGTGTGAATATATGTGAGCAAACTGGATGGTTTCAGAAGCACTAAACTTTACAGCCTTCATTGTCACAAAGAAAATATGAAAAAAACCAGCAAGAAGTAGGAGCACTCCTTCCCTGAGACTGCCAGCAGACAGGTTGCTAGATAGCAGATACGGGCTAAACTGGGCATCCATAAAGCTATGTTTGTAACCTTGTAGCCTAGGAGGTCTGCTAATTATCATTTTAAAGCATTAAAGCAACACAGAACCATGTTTACATTCTTCTTCTGCCATCACAGTCCTTAACCTTTCCTGGCTCAGTTTCATTGCCGCTATCAAGGAAGCTCCCCTCACTTGCACAAGAGTACCACAGCAGATCACTGCTCTGAATAGTAAATACCAGCAGGAGCCCGCAGTAATTTTGGTGTTTGTTTGGCTTTTTTTTTAATATAACGTATCAGCTAGGATGTATTCCGCACATTTCTCTGTGGCAAAACAAGTACTTTAAGCAAAACATACACACCCCAGTCACTCACTACCCTGCTAGGAATTCCCTGAGCACCCATCGGGGGAAAGCTGCTGCCCGCAATGCCACGAGAGCCAGGGGTGACTGTCCCACTGGTGCCACCCGTTGTAT